>CAUDMG010003885.1:1962500-2300000 GCA_958450375.1 Homarus gammarus | reverse complement strand
TAATTGTCCGTGACCCGTGGAAGGATAGCGTCTGTGACTGGGATGAATGAGACACACTGTAAAATTTAGACACTTATATTCCCTCCAACACTACAGACACAATCAAATAATGGTACACCAACATATGCACACCTCTTAACCTGAACTTAAAACACTACTCTGGGGAATAAAAGTTATTCATGATATTGAAATTATTAGAAACTCAGACAATGCCTCATTAGACAACAATAAATTCAAAGTATTAAGAAGTGTTGCTTGCACACATGAAACAGGCCTTAAGGGCTTTCAACAAAATAATATCAACCACTGAGAAAATGGTAATAAAGATAAGAATTTATTAATTCCACCAAGAATAGGCCTAAACTTAAACTTAAACACTACTCTGGGGAACAAAGGTTATACCTGAGATTGAAAATATAAAGGAATATTAAATGCATTAAAGGAACTAAATCACAGTATCACTTACAAACAGAGGAGGAACCTCATCTGAAAACAGTTCCCTCATTCTCTGGCATCAATTAGTGACACAACATTAAAACACAATACTATCAAAATTATTTAAGAGATATTAACTACACACAGCATACATCAGTAACTGAGAAAATAGTATTAACTACACAAAAAATATTATCGTTATTATTAAGAAGTTACTTAGTCCACCAATACCCGTGAACCATGCTTCCTAACCTAACACATAGATTCCACCTGCACTCCTTAGTTTTTTAAGGCACAACCAACAGGCACCCGTAGTTTAAGGCCCAAACCAGCCTTTCTCAACCTTGGAAAATGTACCTCTAAGCTCCACTGACTCTTGGTCCCAGTGTGTGACCCTGTATCACTCAGCTGGCTTCACTTTACCCCCAGTACATCCATGAAACGGAAGGGAGTGAGCCAATCAGACCTTGTACAGTTGAGAGAAGCTTTAGCTTCCCGTTAGTAAAAGGTTTTCACTAAGCTGCTAGAAGATATGTGGTACTGTATTGTGAGCCAAGGTATAGGAGAGCTGATGACCCCAAACGATCATCACGTCGGTAGTTGGGCACCCAGACAGCTGGTTTCACTCCAACTCTCACCATACTCAACAGGTGGCTCAAACCCAGGTCAGTGGCCGGTCATACAGCTCGCTTCACCACTCCTCTCATACCGCCAGTGGACGTTATCATATCGTGTGGGCTCTACAGAACCCTGAAAAAACCCGAGCTGTTAGCTATTGTCTCACATCACCGTTTGTTCCTACCGCCCTATCAAGCTTTGTCTGAGATTGAATAAAATTTACTTGTTAATACTGATGTTAAATAAACGAAGGAATTAGTTCACGAGGTCCGTCTCTCCTGGGTACAGAACAGAGATGGTCCTCTCGCTTGACCTCTCTCACAACTCCCCAAGCCAGCTTACTCACTGGTTCACGCTTTTCAGGAGTGACTTATTTACCAGACGACTAACAGCTTAATTAGGACGTACCCAACATTTTCAGACTGGGAACCGATCTATAATTATTTTTAATTTACTAACTGATATTTCATTTCATAAATCGCCTCCATATAAATTCGGTAAATTATATTTAATATTGTATGGGCCTAGTTCCAGAAATTCTCACTACATGCAGGAGCGTTGTCTTCCCTCAGACGACCTTGAACTCAGTACCGCCAATGGCGCGGCGTGTAATTCACATCTTCAGGGGTGAGTACAGACTAAAGAGAAATACAAACCAAGGTGTATATATACAGAGGAGGGTGAGACCAGGTCCACAATGGTCAGGTATTAGGTAATGACCTAGATCACGCGCATCTTCAGTGATTTACTTGCACACACACATATATATATATATCTTGATAAAATCACACGGGAAAATGGAAACAACGGAGTACCTTAGCTTTCGTCTTTATTCAAGACATCTTCAGAGGCAACTGGATTATATATATATATATATATATAATATATATATATATAATATATATATAATATATAATGTGTGTGTGCAAGTAAATCACCTAGGTACGCGTGATCCAGGTATATGCTGATAACCACAAGGAAAAAGACAACACGAAGTTCCCAAGCGCTTTCGTGTAATTCACATCTTCAGGGGTGAGTACAGACTAAGGAGAAGTACAAAAACAAGGTATATATATATATATATATATATATATATATATATACAAAGGAGGGTGAGATCAGGTCCACAATGGTCAGGTATTAGGTAATGACCCTACTAATCTTTAAAAGGCACCGCAACGGTCGGTAGTCAGGTCAGAGGGTAAGGTGACCCAACCTTCTCACCTGGTTACAAGTCTTCTTAATTACAAAATTGTCCAGTTTGTACATGCCATTACTCAAATTCATGTTGACTGCTTCGATATGTTTAATGAGACTAGATTCTATAATGTTCCTACTGTCAATTGAATTACAAGGTAATATTGAGGAGGCATTATCTCAGTCAATGCAATGCTTGTTATCCCTCAAATGAACAAACAGAGCATTGGATTCCTGGCCTGTCCTCACACTATATTTATGTTGTTTAAGTCTAGTTACAAGATCTTTACCTGTCTGGCCTAAGTAAAACATATTACATTCCTTGCAAGGAACTTTATAAATGCAACCAATTGTGTTGTTGGGGGAGTTCTTGATTAACATTTGTTTAACAGTGCATGAGTTTTTAAATGCCACATTGACGTTCCAGGTTTTTAGTTGTAAAGGAATTTGAGAGAAATTTTTGTGAATGGTAATACTAAGAGATTCTTATGGTCATGAGTGGGCTTGGGATCAGTTCTATAAAAAGATTTCTTAGTAATGTTCAGGCATTTGTCTATGAAAGATCTAGGGTATTTAAGGCATGAGCCAATATTATAGATATATTTATATTCCTCATCAATGAATTCCAGGCTGCAAATTCTCAAAGCACGTAAAAACATTGTTGAAAATACTGATTGTTTGACTCTATTATGATGGGCATAATGCCTGAAGATTAGTAGGGTCATTACCTAATACCTAACCATTGTGGACCTGATCTCACCCTCCTCTGTATATATATACGTTGTTTTAGTACTTCTCCTTAGTCTGTACTCACCCCTGACGATGTGAATTACACGAAAGCGCTTGGGAACTTCGTGTTTTCTTCTTTCCTTGTGGTTATCAGCATATACCTAGATGACGCGCACCTACAGTGATTTACTTGCATATATATATATATTGTTACGACCGTGTCGTATTTTTCTATCTTTTTTTTTATATAACATCTTTCCATGTTGTTCCATATTATTCCTGTAATGATGTGTTATATTTACTATTATATAATCTAGTCACCTTACCCTGTGCTGTTAAGGTTTTAACTGTTATTATTTGTTCAAGCCCATCTTATTTCTTCAATTAGTATTGTAACAAGCATTCTTTGTTTCTCTAACGACCATCTGCATCGTTAAACGACCATGTTTCACCGGCTGGTCGCATTGGCTGAGCCGACCTTATATATAGTAGTCACCAGTAGACGGAGGAGAGTCCAGTCCTCTTGTCATTCAGTTCACGTTCTTTTAAGTGACACCCGTCACCTGTTACTTATTCTTCATTTTATTTCTGTGTTGTTCCTGTCGCCACCAATGTGGTATATCTATGTGAGTACCTATTTATGTCTCTTATGTGTCCATCAGTGTTTGCTTAGTTACATTTAAATAATTCAGTGTTGTTTCACCATAGTTAATTTCAGTGTTAGTTTTTATATGTTTAAGCAGTGTTAACGTAATCCAATGCTTTATTTTTATTCTTTTGATGTTTCGATGTTTAGTATCATTTGTGTCTTAAAGGTTTCGATAGTGAATCAATTTGTTGTGGCAGCCTACGAGGCTCTTTATTGTGTTAATATTTAATCTAATTAAATTCTTAAAGTTTATTTTATTTATTTTTATTTCCTTTTAATTTACTTCACTTTTCTTGTTTGGTTACGCCTAGAACCTGGATATTAAAGTAAATTAAGAGACGGCGTAACAATATATATATATATATATATATATATATATATATATATATATATATATATATATATATATATATATATATATATAATTTTTTTTTTTTTTTTTTTTTTCATGTACTGTAGATCCACAATGAAAACGTGGATAAGATAAATCTTGATAAAATCACAGGGGAAAAGGGAAACAACGGAGCACCTTAGCTTTCGTCTTTATTCAAGACATCTTCAGAGACGAAAGCTAAGGTGTTCCATTGTTTCCCTATTCCCGTGTGATTTTATCAAGATATATATATATATATATATATATATATATATATGTATATATATATATATATATTTATATATTTATATATATATATATATATATATATATATATATATATATATATATATATATATATATATATATATTGTTACGCCGTCTCTTAATTTACTTTAATATCCAGGTTCTAGGCGTAACCAAACAAGAAAAGTGAAGTAAATTAAAAGGAAATAAAAATAAATAAAACAAACTTTAAGAATTTAATTAGATTAAATATTAACACAATAAAGAGCCTCGTAGGCTGCCACAACAAATTGATTCACTATCGAAACCTTTAAGACACAAATGATACTAAACATCGAAACATCAAAAGAATAAAAATAAAGCATTGGATTACGTTAACACTGCTTAAACATATAAAAACTAACACTGAAATTAGCTAACGTGAAACAACACTGAATTACTTAAATGTAACTAAGCAAGCACGGATGGACACATAAGAGACATAAATAGGAACTCACATAGATATATCACATTGGTGGCGACAGGAACAACACAAATAAATTAAGTATAAGTAACAGGTGACGAGTGTCATTCAAAGGATGTGAACTGTATGACAAGAGGACTGAACTGAACTCAGCCAGTTGGTGGATCTCATATATAAGGTCGGCTCCCGCCACGCTACCCGCGGGTGGGTCGTTTAACGATGCAGATGGTCGTAGAGAAACAAAGAATGCTTGTTACAATACAAAATGGGTTTGAACAAATAATAACAGTTAAAACCTTAACAGCACAGGGTAAGGTGACTAGATTATATAATAGTAAATACAACACATCATTACAGGAATAATATGGAACAACATGGAAGCATGTTATATAAGAAAAATAAAAAATACGACACGGTCGTAACAACATATATATATATATATATATATATATATATATATATATATATATATATATATATATATATATATATATATAGTGCTCTTGTGGTATGGTCCGTAACGTTCCCGGTCCCATGCATTTGGTCGAGAGGGTTCGAGTCCTGGCTGGTGAGGTCGTTGATTATATGTTCAAAATCCGTTATTTATTTATATATATATATATATATATATATATATATATATATATATATATATATATATATATATATATATATATATATATAAAACGTAAGTGTAAATATGAAATAGCAATCAAAGATATTGTTATATGTGTTACATTTACTATTACAAGTAAGAAGAACTGTTATATTTGCTACACTTTGAGTTCATGTCAATAACCAATACTGAGTTATTAATAGTTGCTGAATTATGGCAACAATCCTGTGAGCTGAAGTGAACATTTGTTTCTGCAAATGATTCGTTCACTGCCCAGGGTGTGACAGGACGTGACTGCAGTTGTTGTGACTACTCATCAATCAACATCCTGTCAACAAAATTCTTTCGTATGGCGTGAATAACCCCCAGTTACCAGCACCCCAGCACTGCCCTAAGGGCCCCTAGTGATGACACATCTCCGGTCATTAGAGATGCACCCCCCTTGTGATGACACATCTCCAGTCTGAGAGATGGTCTCAGCATTCTGAGGTATGGTGTGGTGGATGAACTAGTGTAACCAGGAGCGGTAGTTTGCTGTACTCATGATTTTCATGAAAATTGACCCAGTCACCGGACCTTGGAATCAGCTGTGTCTCTTGTGAGTGACACATGCAAGTCTATGGGATTGCGGCAACAATTTCACATTTTCAAGAAATTCTAGAAAGGATTCTTCAATCAAGCCTACAAGGAATAGGTAGTGTCTAGGTATACATTAACATACATTTACATGTTCGAGACATAACTCCACATCGATAGGACATCGGATAGGCTATTGTCATTGTTGTAAGTGCTTACATATTTTAATATATACTGACGTGAAATAATTCCCAGTATTTATTAGACATAGAAAATGTGGACATTTTCTTTTGATCCCAGGGAGGATAAGAATGTTCATAATTTTCAAACTACATATTTTAATGATGTCAAAAACACATCTTCTTAAAATAAAAATATGATAGTTCTACAGTAAAGTATCACAGGCTGTAAATTTTCAGCCATGCCGTGTAAAACCCTACACAACTCAGTACCATTGCTCACCGCAAGATCGAAAGTGTTGTCCACCATTCCCGCTCAGAGGAAGGCGGATAATGTGTCAGAGCTAACCCAAGACCTCACACCCTCACTTTCCCAGCGTGATTACAGTAGCAAAAGTTGTACATTGCTTAGAAGATGCGTTCTTAAACACGAAGTAGGCGAAAATTATTTCTGCCATGCTGCTTTTGATATTGGCAGTAATGTTTGTGTTTTAAGTCAGAATCATCCAATTTTGTACATGAGATACTAGCCTGTAAGACAATTAAGTCTAGGACCCCTGTAGTTGATGAAAACCCTACTGTTGTAGAGTCCCCAGCTTAGTGTTTACACATATGTTTGTAACATGGTTAGGCTTATGTATAGGATGTTTATCTGCGAGTTTAGTTAGTCCTCGCGGAGCTCGGAGGGTAGGTGACCGAGCTATGTAATGGCCCATGTTTCATAAACAGAAGAATTATATAAATGGGTTAATTACATTTGATTCATATACTGATTCATCCCCTGTAACTTGCCACTGGCTATGAGGTGACATGTTCAGTGCACGTGATAAGGTGTGTCCATGGGAAGCTGCATCATATTATGCTGAGTAAAGACATAAAGTAGCCGGCTCCTGGCCACGTAAAGCGGGCAGTAGCTTGATATCCTTGACTAGAGGAAGACGTTATTTGAGAGCCGCAGTGGATGGCTCCGTCTTCCCTCAAGGGAGGACGACGAACCTATTCCGTTCTCCCTCGTTGGGTCACTACTCAGAGTCTCACTCACAAACTTACATCGAATGGACATTGATTCACTGTCTATATACATAGCCGCCGTCCTTTCTCTTCACGTTCATAAATAGTGGAAGTTCGGTTGATCTACACTCAGGAATTATACAAACAATACTTTTTAATAAAAGAAGAAACTTCAATTGGGTTTCGTTACTAAAGCCCAATATAATATATGTGTACCGACCTGGTCGACTTTGAATTAACCAGCCTGTTCACTTTACCTGCGTTAACAATAATACTTTGTGCGTGTGTGTGTGTGTTTGGGTGTGTGTGTCTGCGCGCGCATGCTAAATAAGGACCTGAAGTGTCTCATTACACCAGCTTATTTTTAATGTCTAGGTAATGAGGTTAATGACTTACCTTGATGCCCTCTCCCTTCCTCTCCTTGTGATGCTGTAAGTTTTCCTCCTCCTTCAGGGTGTAGAAGCTCTCCTGTTGGGGAAGGTGCCTAGTATTATGCAGTACAGGAGTGTTTTGTGTGCCTTCAGCGGTGTGTGGTGTGGTGGCACGGATGCTGTACCTCCAGCAGATACCCGCTTTCTGCTCCTCTCCCACCAGTATCACGGGATACCACCAGGCCTTAATCCTCATCACCCACCCACAGGTATTGTTCGAACGTTTACTCATCCATTTGTAACAGTATTGTAGTAGTAGTGGACAAGGGGCTGTACAGTAGGGTGTGTCAATTTAGGGGGTGAACTGGCTAAATTGAAAATCGAGTAATTTGGTAGCAATTTATTGTAGTCTTTAAGCATGCAAAACAATATTCTGGCATAAATTTTTTTTTTATAATAAGTCCTACCTACATCAAATGGATTTTTAAATGTACATATTTGTGAATTTATAACATAACCAGCGTTTGCATACATGTTACTGTTTCAAGTTTCAAATTATTATATTTTATTATCCGTAGTCTATTTGAAAGTAACCAATGCCTTCATACTCTCTTTGCTTTGGTTTCTTGTCATCAGTAGTCTGCTTGCTATTTGTGCTTTGATGTAACCTTCTCGCCTCTCGTGGCTGTAAACATGGCCCGCTGCTTCTGTGACCATTTTCACACATCTCTCCACACTTTGAGTGTGGGAAGGCCACTTCGGCACCTGCATTGGAGTCTCTTTAAGGTTTCTCAATTCTTGGCTAGTTAGACTTGTTGTCAATGGTGGCTCTAAGACTTCCAAACTCAAGTCAACCAATTCTGACAATTTGGTGGCATTGACGTTTATTGGGGGAACTTTTCTTGAATGAAACGAACAGTCTCCCAACTGGTCGTCATCTATTAGCGTTCCTCTAATCTTTAGAATGACTTCTACAGCCTCGGTTCGGAGATTGGTACATTGACTGCAAAGCATTGCTTGCAAAGCTGCTTCTGATCGAGCATACCAAGCGGACCTTCTTGCCACAGGTAACACGATGTCCCTCACTACCTTCCTCTGTGTTCTTACTAGCTGCAATTGAAACAAAAGGTGATTGGGCCCATCCACCCACATAGGATTAAGTTTCACACTAAACCACTGGGGAAGATAAACTCCAATAATAAATTCAACAATTAACCTCAAATTCTTCAGCACTTTGCCCTTCAATTCGTGTTTGGAAATCCAAATCCTGCAGAAACGAAGATCTGTAGTTAACCAACGGCTGTGACTGACAGGTCCAATCTCCAAGAGAGCCAATGACTGAGGCACTTCTCCTGATCTTATTGCTTGGGCAATACGATAAGCATAGGATTGATCTGTGCTGAGATCTTTGATGACTCCTTCAGACAACGCCGGAAGGGGAGGGCCAACTTCGACCTTTGGAAAGGTTGTATTTATTTCTAGTTGTGTTGCTTCATCCAGCATGATGCCAAGGGGACCTGACCACTTGTTGTTGCTCTTTGTAGGACCATCAAGTTCCTGGATGAGATGATGAAGAGGTAGCTCGCCTGTATGTAAATCACATACAATCCAAACAAGTCTTCTTCCTAGTTTTTTCTCTAAATGCGTCATTACACCCCCCTGCCATCCGGTGTTCACTGCAGTTGAATCTCCACCAACAGCCTGCAGTGAACTGCCAAGTCCTCTCTCCTGAACCCAACATAAAATATGATCAGCAATGACCTCTGTATGTTTCTTCCCTTCTACTTCAGTTTCGGGAGCAAAGTGAAACAAAAACCGACCACCAGGCTCAGAACAGACAGAGTAGTGTTCTTCTTTGATGAGACCTGAAAACTTTCTGTTCACTCCCTCTACTTCTAGCAAAACTTTTGTGTCATCTATTCTTCCATCAAACAAAAGACAGGAGAGCCCTCCCTCGCTTAAATCTTTTTCATGCTGATCAGATATTTCCTTCAATATTTTTTCTTGTGCTCTTCTAATTTTATTATGATCTATCACCAAAGATACATCCTCTCGGCTGATGAGGCCTGCATCTATCCAAGCGGCAGTTGCAATTTCTGCAGCCTCACGAAGTCCAGCATGGTGGCGAATACTAGCTAAAGCAATGTTTGAAATATTTCTTGTGTTGTATTTCATTTTCTTTGGTAAAGGTTCAGATGGCTCTTTGGAACTATCATCTGATGTTGCTTCCTGTTCATCAGAAGAACTATCAAAGAAGTGATAAACATCTTGACACAGCTCTTCCTCTCTTTGGATGGCTTCTTCACTCTTCATTTTCTTCTTTTGTTCCCTCTCTCGGATTTGTTCTCTCTTCTTGGCATTAGCAATCTGCTTCTTTGTTTCTGAATAATCTATTGAACCCATTTGCATACTTCCTTGGCCTTCTGCCTTTGTCCTCTGTGCCTTTATAAATTCAAGCTCTAAAACAGGGATCTTCTTTTCACGAGGACAACCACAATCAATGTGGGAATTATTTTCTCTCTTACCTGAGTGAGAACAGTTGGATTCAGAACATAATTGTATGGAGCACTTGCAGGTCAAAATGTTAAACAGAGTATCAAGTGTGTGCAGAAATTCATTTTTCCTGGCCAAGTTCCCTTTACCAAGTGATGTTTCAACTGCTTTGTGCCATAATTTCGTTAGTTTTAGCTCAATAGTTCGACACTGATTAATCACAGGTGGTTTGAATAGTGCATTAGCTTTTGTCCATTGATGCAGAAGAGGGACTATCATGTCATTTATGAGTTCTTTATCTGTATAGTTCCTTCTGTCCTTTGCATTTTTTCTCGAAGGAGTAACCCTAATCTTAGCATGTCTCTCACTGTTGGAAGTTCTGATACAGGAAGCTCCTTCCCTTTACCAACTAGCAGGCTCAAGTGGGTTGACAACTGACTTCTTGTCTTCAATTTTGACATCTTCACACTATCTGACAAATAGAAAAATATTTCAATGTTTCATAATTCAATTGTTGTTTCAAAAAATATCAATTTGTTTATCAAAAATGCTGTAACAGAAATAACATAATAATTTCTTAGAACATAATGTTTTATACAATGATATAAGTAACTGCGACAATCAATATGCCCTACTTACAATAATTTAAATGTAGAATTCGTCTGGTAGAGTAGGTGCAAGTGCAATGAGAGCAAACCACCGTCTATGATATCTAGAAGGAGAGTGAGCCGGGCGCCTTATCCTCACGCTTGGTACAAGTCAAAACAAGAATTAAACTGTCCCACACGGAGAGCCTGTTCATGTTCATGTTCTGACATGCATATTGTACACAAGCTATAGAACCATAAAATACTCCATAATCCATATGCTTACATGAGATTAGTTAATATCAAGTGAATAATTCTAATCAAGTCTCATTAATTTGTTGAAATACTGATATTTGAAACCTTAAGGTATAATTGATGTAGGTGAGGGTTATTTCAATTCATTTTTGTTTGCTAATCTCAAGTTTAGACATAAAGAGGCACAATATTTTGACTACCAAATTTGATTTTTAACATGTTGACAAAATTGACACACCCTACTGTACAGGTGTCACTGACCACACTTACTGTTGCAGGATCGTGGAGGTGAGGTGAGCGCAGAGCTGCAGGAGGTGTCTGGGAGAATGAGTGAGGGGCAGGTGGCTTCCCCACACCTGGTGGTTCTCCTGCCCCCCCACACACACCTCCTCCTCCCCTCCACACCCAGGTTACATCTCTGCCTAGTCCGACCCAAGGTACAGTCTCTCTCTCTCTCTCTCATCCAAGACAGGTATGAACTGTTCACATATTATCATAAATGTTTCTGAGACAAAGTTTCTCACAGACTTCATTTCAAAACAGTACACATTAGCCCTCACTCCAGGCTCTTCCCACACTCCTGTGGTCCCGGCGTGGTACAGGGAGTATTTTCGAACGCTCTAATCCTCAAACTCCAAACTCATACAGTTACCTAGCCAACACTGTAACCTAATGTAACTTAACTAACTCCTAATTTAATTTAACGAAGTCACTGGCCTAACTTAACCTAAGAGACTACAAACTTAACTTAACGAGCAGTTGCTTCATGAGCTGTACTTTACGTCCCAAGCAACACACTGTACCTGTGTTTGGATTATATCTATCTATCTATCTATCTATCTATCTATCTATCTATCTATATATAATTGTAATATTCAGAAATTTCAGAGTAATTTCAAATGCCGCGCCATTGGCGATACTGAGCTTTCAAGGTCGTCTGAGGGAAGAGAGCGCTCCCCGCACATAGTGGGAGGTTGTGGAACTAGGCCTATATGATATTTAATATAATTTGCCGAATTAATAATGATGCGATTCATGAAGTTAAGGGACTATTATTGAATTTGGAATTATTATAGATCGTTTATCAGTCTGAATAATGTTACGGGTGTCCCAAGGAGTTATTAGTTTGGCGGAAAATATGTCATGTAGGCCTAAGCTAGCGCCTTGGAGAGACGCGACGCCGGCTGGTCCTCAGTCACGTGAAAGCGATTGGACCTACAGGACATCCCTGCGCGTCCGTCCACAGAAATAGTCACGTGGTCTAGTCACCTGTGCTGCGCTATTGCAGTATAACAAGTAAGTCTCATTCAATCTCAGACAGGGTTTAGATAGGGCAGTGGTAAAGTTAACAAGAGCTAACAGTGAGTTCATTTCAGGGTTTCCGTCGGAACCCACTTGACCGCGAGTTTGACTGCGAGAAATTGGCTGCGAGAAACTGACTGCCGTTTGAGACTGCCGTTGATGATTGAGGCTTGGCGATTGTCGCCTTCGGAACGATCAGTGTAGGCTTGTCACTGGTTAGCGGGGTAGCAAAGGATCTGTTGAGTGAACGAGTGCTCCCGACTACTAAAACGACACGGGACCAGCATCAGCAGTGGGTGATCAGTTCTTACCACGTGGGTGCACAACACCACGTGTCCTCGGTCAGCTAGAAGTGTTACCTACTGGCCATAGACACCTGCTGGTGTTCTCTCCTCCTGCCCATGGACGCACTGGGAGTACACTGAGGCTATCTGAGTAAATTAATGGTCACACACTGAGACCATGAGTCTAGGACTCAAGGAGATACCTAGAGGAACATTTTATATCCCTTATTACGGGTGTATGTTGAGTTGGGTGGAGCATGGTTCACGAGTATTGGTGGACCCAGTAACATATCAACAATAGTGACTATATTTGTGTGTAGTTAATACCATTTCTCAGTTACTGATGTTATCTTGACGTGTGTGGTTTAATATTTCTTAAATAATTTTGATAGTATTGTTTTTTGAATGTTTTGTCACTAAGCGGAACCAGAGTGATACTGTGATTTAATTCTTTTAATGCATTTAATTTTTCTTTATAATTCCGATCTCAGGTATAACCTTTGTTCCCCAGAGTAGTGTTTAAGTTAGGTTAGGAATTGTGCATCTGTTGGGGTGATATAATTTTGTTGAAAGCCCTTAAGGCCTGTTTCATGTGTGCAAGCAACATTTCTTAATACTTTAAATTTATTGTTGCCTGAGTTTCTAATAATTTCAATATCATGTATAACTTTTATTTCCCAGAGTAGTGTTTTAAGTTCAAGTTAAGAGGTGTGCATATGTTGGTGTACCATTGTTTGATTGTGTTTGTAGTGATGGAGGGAATATAAGTGTCTAAATTTTACAGTGTGTCTCATTCATCCCAGTCACAGACGCTATCCTTCCACGGGTCACGGACAAGTCATTTTGTTCAGTAGATTTAAGTGTTCTTGTGCTGGTTCGGGATTTTTCTCAAAGGGGCGCTTCCACTGCATTACCATCTAATAATCTTTAATAAACCCCAAGTCAAGTGAGAAATTAAAGTCCAGTAAATTCCGACAGGTTACATATATATATATATATATATACACTAGCAGAAACGCCGCCCTCCGGGCGGCTCATTCACTAGGCCACGGTAGGACACTACCCTCCGGGAGGCTCCACATTGTCTCACTGTTCAGTCCCCAAAACTTCTTCTTCCATCAATAGCTCATTAACGGTGTATGTAAGTTCCACCATGTTTGTCACTACAACGGTACAGCAAAGTATATTTTTTTAGCATTAAACTGTTATTATTTTATTGTCTAATCATCACTACATATAACATCATCCATCATCACTACATATAACATCATCCATCATCACTACATATAACATCATCCATCATCACTACATATAACATCATCCATCATCACTACATATAACACCATCCATCATCACTACAGATCGGTAAAGTAGTTTCCGAGATTCTCGTGCGGACACACAAACAAATAAACAAACAGACAGACAGACTTCTTTGTTTAATATATATATATATATATATATATATATGTGTGTGATATTCAGAAATTTCAGTGTAATTTTAAACGCCGCGCCATTGGCGATACTGAGTTTTCAAGGTCGTCTGAGGGAAGAGAGCGCTCCCCGCACATAGCGAGAGGTTGTGGAACTAGGCCTATATGATATTGAATGTAATTTGCCGAATTAATAATGATGCGATTCATGAAGTTAAGGGACTATTATTGAATTTGGAATTATTATAGATCATTTATCAGTCTGAATAATGTTACGGGTGTCCCAAGGAATTATTAGTTAGGCGGAAAATATGTCACGTAGGCCTAAGCTAGCGCCTTGGAGAGACGCGACGCTGGCTGGTCCTTAGTCACGTGGAAGCATTCGGTCCAGCAAGACGTCCCTGTGCGTCTGTCACAGAAATAGTCACGTGGCCTAGTCACCTGTGCTGCACTATTGCAGTATAACAAGGCTTCCGTCAGAACCCACTTGACTGCGAGAAATTGACTGCCAGAGATTGACTGCCGTTTGAGACTGCCGTTGATGATTGAGGCTTGGCAAGTGTCGCCATTGGAACGATCAGTGTAGGCTTGTCACTGGTTAGCGGGGTAGCAAAGGATCATTGTGAACGAGTGCTCCCGACAACTAAAACGACACCGGACCAGCATCGGCATTGGGTGATCAGTTCTTACCACGTGTGTGCCCACCACCACGTGCCCTCCGTCAGCTAGAAGTATTACCTACTGGCCATGGTCATCTGTGGGCGTTCTCTCTTCCCGCCCATGGACGCACTGAGAGTACACTGAGGCTATCTGAGTAAATTAATTGTCACACTGAGACCAGGAGTCTAGGGGATGCGTAGAGAAACATTTTATCTCCCTTATTACGGGTGTATGTTGAGTTGGGTGGAGCATGGTTCACGGATAGTGGTGGACCCAGTAACATCTCAATAATAGTGACAATATTTTTGTGTGTAGTTAGTACCATTTTTCAGTTCCTGATATAATCTTGACGTGTGTAGTAATAGTTCCTAAATGATTTTGATAGTATTGTTTGTTTAATGTTTGTGTCACTAAGTGGAACCAGAGTGATACTGCGATTTAATTCCTTTAATGCATCAAATTTTTCTTTATAATTCTGATCTCAGGTATAACCTTTGTTCCTCAGAGTGGTGTTTAAGTTAGGTTAGGAATTGTGCATCTGTTGGGGTGATATAATTTTGTTGAAAGCCCTTAAGGCCTGTTTCATGTGTGCAAGCAACATTTCTTAATACATAACATTTATTGTTGCCTGAGTTTCTAATAATTTCAATATCATGTATAACTTTTATTCCCCGGAGTAGTGTTTTAAGTTCAAGTTAAGAGGTGCGCATATTGGTGTACCATTATTTGATTGTGTTTGTAGTGTTGGAGGGAATATAAGCGTCTAAATTTTACAGTGTGTCTTATTCATCCCAGTCACAGACGCTATCCTTCCACGGGTCACGGACAAGTCATTTTGTTTAGTAGATTTAAGTGTTCTTGTGCTGGTTCGGGATCTTTCTCAAAGGGGTGCTTCCACTGCAATTACCATCTAACAATCTTTAATAAACCCCAAGTCAAGTATAATTATATATTTTGTCAACATGGGATTACTTTGGTTAGTGTCTAAGTGATTAGGTTGTAATCTTAAATTACATTATGAAACAGTACCATTGATATGTTAAATACGATATTTGGGTTATTCTGCTCAAAGCAACCCACAGAAGCAGACGGGTACAGAGCCGAGTCCGTCACACACAAACTTTGGTAGTCACCGGACCTTCACCACTGGCCGGTGTTGTCAGTTCACTTCTGTCTTCGGTCTGGTGATGTACTCATGGTATTCACTGTTGAGGCTGGCTGGCAGTTTTGATGTTTTATGTTCTGTGTTACTTGCACTTATAATTATTTATTGATTTGTTTATCGGTGATGTTTACGACCCTTGAGTAATCCAGTTTGTTCTGTGTAATTATTTTCTATTTCACTGTTATTAGTGGCGAGTGTTTACAAATATAGTTATAAATTTTACTTAACTTACAATGAGCCAATCATCAAGTATTCACTTATTACAAGGGGGTTACATGCATTCACTATCTAATACCGTAGTTAGAGTGCATTCCAATACACATTAAAAACAAAATATTAAATACATTAATTTCTTGTGTGTTACAAACCTTACTCCTTTGACACATAACATTATAAACAAACAGACACATACGATCCCATTACTTTATGCCACAAAGCCTCTTCGCTCAAAGGGGCGATAATAATAATAATAGTAATAATAATAATAATAATAATAATAATAATAATAATAATATTAATAATAATAATGATGTAAGGTCATGTTGTTGGTGGTGGTTTTCTAAGAAGTGTGGTAAACTAAAGGTTACACTCACAAGTGTTACTAAAACAAGCAGGCGTGGACTCATCTATGGTGTGACACAGGGAGACGCAGTGGAGTTCCGTGAGGTGTTCACCTTTGGGAGTGACTCCGTGGGCGTGGCGGCCGAGGAGGTGGTGGGGGCGTGGCGACCTGGACACGCCTTCAACCTCCCTTACAGAGGCGACATCATCGCCCCTAGAGACTTCCAGGGCAACCCCGTCAGAATCGCCGTCATTCAGGTAACATAAAAGAATTTTGTATACATAAACTATGGCTACATGTTCCAGTCCAGCTAAGTCTCTCAGGGGTTACAGTAACAAGCCACACCCGCTTCACCAAGCTACTTTGTTATTACACAGTATTCATCTCTACCAGCACTCAAACACTCAACAGTAGCATCAGCTTATGTGAAGATTCCAAGTGTTCCCCGAAGAAGGCAGTGATGGGTAGGGAAACACCGGGTAACACTGAAGTCCATTTATTAACGGATAGGAGAAATACAAGTGGTGACTTGCGTGTGCCATGCATGGCCCACAGAGTCAGACTGAGACTGCCTTGCTATATGGCAGCCTCGGGGCAATGTTGCCACATAACACGTGCAGTGTTTCCACGTAATTACATATATAAATGCTACTCGGCACAGTAGCATAGATCCATAACCTACATTATGTACCTGAAAACACAACTCTAGCCGTTAACTGTCATGCATGTGTATTAGGTTCATAATTTACATGTACGAGTATACCCCAGTGTGGCTTATCTCTCAGTTTATATATATACGTATGCCAGTCTAACAAGGCTGGGGACTTGAGGCTGCTTATCAACTTGTGTGTCAGAATGTTTACAAGCACATCTGAGTGTATGTATTGATAAAATCGAATAACATAATAAACAAAGAACTAAACATTTATTTACCTGTGCAGATTGGGGATGTAAGTTACTTGTTTTTTCTTGACTCTTAAATTATTGAACGGAGGAATTAGCCACCGAGTGTCAAGGAATAGTTTGGTTATCCATATGAGCGGTCACTTATATACATTTTCTGTGGAGTAATTGAGAATGATGGATGATTCTGTTAGTTATTTGGCCAAGTTTATTAAACATTCGGGCTACTTATTATGATCTCGAGAGTGCCCTCCGAGCCTTAATTATTTTTTTAAACCAAATATATGTGATTTGGTTTGTGTTACTATTTAGTCATCTGAATATGTTATTGGAACATTTCGCTCGTTTACCACGCCTTTTAGTGTTCTCTTTTGTGTTTCAGTCAAACAAGTTGCCTTCTCTCTTGAAAAAGAAGCTTTACAACCACCACTTGTGTTTCGGCATTCAAATTTGGCGGCACAGTTCAAGTTGCTTTGCTTACGTTTATCTTGCCCAGGCCTACCAACCCTCTCGAGTTGCGGCATTACGGTTACTAATTGGTAACCGAATGTACAGTCTCGTTCAAGATTCTTCGAGCACTGCTGGAGACAGCTGACAAATCAAGACCGTTTGTTTACTATAGTACGTAGTAAAATTTATGAATAAATGTAAAAGTGATCGGTGATTGATTACTTAGTTCCCCGTTGGTTAATTTAATGGTAGGGGTTTGTTTTTTCGTTTTATATTATACTACGTACTATAGTAGACAACGGTCTTGAGTTGCCAGCTGTCTCCAGCAGTGTTCGAAGAATCTTGAACGAGACTGTACAAGCTGCTAATGAAGTTTGGCGAATCCATTTGTCAGGTTACTAAAACTTAACCCGACATTCGGAATTGCTGCTAGGAATGTTTTAAAAAATGGCTGATTGTAGTCTGTAGGGAACATCAACAGTATAATCTCCCCATAACTGAACGTAATGTTGATCTAATCCTTAGGACACTAGTATTGTCTGTGTGTGTGTGTGTGTGTGTACACTCGGATGATCAGTGTTGCTTTGTGTGTTCCTACAGGCTCCACCGTATGTGTTCCTGGGGAGGGACAAGGACGGGGCACTACGACCATCGGGGTATTTGGTGGACCTCATGACCATCCTTCAGCAACAGCTTAACTTCACGTCAGTATCTCACATCCTTCCCACCACTCCTCTACTAGCCCTCCCCCTCCCCCCGCCACTCCTCTACTTCCACCCCCTCACCACTCTTCCACTCCCTCTCCCCACCACTCCTCCACTCCCCACCACTCCTCCATTCCCCACCACTCCTCCATTCCCCACCACTCCTCCACTCCCCACCACTCCTCCACTCCCCACCACTCCTCCACTCCCCACCACTCCTCCACTCCCCACCACTCCTCCATTCCCCACCACTCCTCCACTCCCCACTACTCCTCCATTCCCCACCACTCCTCCATTCCCCACCACTCCTCCACTCCCCACCACTCCTCCACTCCCCACCACTCCTCCACTCCCCACCACTCCTCCACTCCCCACCACTCCTCCATTCCCCACCACTCCTCCACTCCCCACCACTCCTCCATTCCCCACCACTCCTCCACTCCCCACCACTCCTCCACTCCCCACCACTCCTCCACTCCCCACCACTCCTCCACCCACACATGTACAGTACCACACTGTGTGTTCTAATAATTAATCTCACTCTATTATCTTCATGAGAAAGGAAAAACTTACCCATCATCTTCTGGGTGAACTGAAGTTAGTTATTTCATATAGAGTTTGAGGATATTTAATAAGAAGAGTTAATTTGCTTCATTTTGTCACATAATGTATTTTAGTATACTGTATATCTCATATCTATCCAAGCTATACACTGTGGGATCGACACACCTGACTACTGTATATACCACTGGACCATGGTGGGCTAAAAGATCTCTCGGACCCATGTGTGGGCAGGCTAGTCTTACCCATCAGGCTCACAGTTTTGGGTGTGAGACCTTGGGCTGCATGTGAGCGTCTAAGGAGGGGTAGTTCTTAGCACATTGTGGTCCAGTGGATAGCTGCCAACCATGGTGGCCAGAGTTCGAATCCTGACATGCACAGGTAGAAAGTCATAGTCTATAAAGATCGTCTCCTCACTGGCAGAACCTAACAGACAAAAGATCAGCATTGTTTTCTTCCTGTAGGATACGGTGGGTGGTGACGCCGGACAATCAGTATGGTACACCGAGGAAGAACGGGAGCTGGACGGGTCTGGTCGGGCAGCTACAAAGACAGGTGAAGCGCTCTCTCTCTCTCTCTCTCTCTCTCTCTCTCTCTCTCTCTCTCTCTCTCTCTTTATATATATATAAAATCAAGTTAAAGGGCGAGAGTGAAAGGAAATAAAAAATGAGAGATAAATAAGAAAGAGAAAAAGAGATATAGTGGTTGAGAGATAAAAAAAGTTAAAGCTAAATATGTAGACAAAGGTAATTATAGAAAGGAACAAAGGGACAATGAGAAGACAGAAGGAAATAGAAAGAGAGAAATAGGATAACTTGTTTCATATCACAGGTTTACTATTAACCGGAGTAGGACCTGAAGTTTCATAATACATCCATAAGATTTAGTTAAATTAAGTTAGGTTAGATTAAATCATGTTAGGATTATATTTCCTTACGTAAAGTTAGGTGCTTGTTATGTTAAGTTTGGTCATGTTATGGGTAGGATTAGTTCACTTGAGAAGCGTCGGAGTTACAAACACAGAATGACTCACATTGGTACTATATACTGTATATATGTGACAGTACGCTGGTATTATGTGTGTGACGGCTTGGGTACTATACATGTGTGTGTGTGTGTGTGTGTGTGTGTGTGTGTGTATGTATGTGTGGCAGGGTATGCTGGTAGTGAATGTGTGTGACAGGGTACGCTTAAAATGATAACAATCCTTAGGTTAGGTGATGCAAGAAATGACGCAAAAAATGGTAATGTGACACCGTCTTTCGGCTTCCCTTGGTTTCAGGTATAGGCTCAATAATTACAGAATACCTTCTTGATTAACCAACTTCCCCCTCTTTCCTCCCATCCTTCCCCTTCCTCGTCCTTCCCCCCTCCTCTTCCTTTCCCCCTCCTCGTCCCTTCCCCCCTCCTCGTCCCTCCCCCCCTTCTCCTCTTCCTCTCCTCGTCCTTTCCCCCCTCCTCCTTTCCCCCCTCCTCCTTTCCCCCCTCCTCCTTTCCCCCCCTCCTCCTTTCCCCCCCTCCTCCTCCTTTCCCCCCTTCTCCATCCACAGCTAGCGGATGTGTCTATAGGTTCTCTTAGCTTCACTATCCCACGGTCTAAGATAATTGACTTCTCGCCTCCCATCGACTTCACCAGCGCCCAGATTATAGTCCTCGATGACCACGGCGTACAGGCCTTGGACTGGGCTACTTACGCTAACACCTTTCACTGGTGGGTGACTATTGTAGGGAAGAATAGGCACCAGCTATGTCTACTCTATAGTTATGGTGATGTTTGGCATAACTACTCTCTCTCTCTCTCTCTCTCTCTCTCTCTCTCTCTCTCTCTCTCTCTCTCTCTCTCTCTCTCTCTCAGCAAGACATCAGTTATTTCTTAATCCATTCTACTAATTATTCCCATGATCCCTACTTATTGCCATAGTCTCTAATTATTGCCATGATCTCTACATATTACCAAGGTCTCTACTTACTGTATTGCAATGGTCTCTACTTATCGCCATGGTCTCTTCTTATTGCCATGGTCTCTAATTATTGTCATGGTCTCTACCTATTGCCATGGTCTCTACTTATTGCCATGGTCTCTACTTACTGTATTATCATGGTCTCTACGTATTGCCATGGTCTCTACATACAGCCATGGTCTCAAATTATTGCCCTGGTCTCTACTTTTTGCCATGGTCTCAAATTATTGCCATGGTCTCTATTTTCTGTATTGCCATGGTCTCTACTTATTGCCATGGTCTCAAAGTATTGCCCTAGTCTCTACTTATTGCCATGATCTCTAAATATTGCTATGGTCTCAAATTATTGCCATGGTCTCTACTTATTACCATGGTCTCTAATTATTGCCATGATCTCTAATTATTGCCATGGTCTCTATTTACTGTATTGCCATGGTCTCTACTTATTGCCATGGTCTCAAATTATTGCCCTGGTCTCTACTCAGTTGCCAGAGTATTAAAGGAATGTAAGGAAGAGCTTAGTATGCCCTTAGCAAAGTTGTTTAACATGTCCTTAAAAACAGGTGTGGTACCAGAATTCTGGAGGATAGCGAATGTAATACCGATTTTCAAGAAGGGGGATAGATCACTATCCTCTAACTACCGCCCAATCAGTCTAACATCAATAGTAGGCAAATTATTGGAAGCAATCATTTCAAACTCTATACGAAATCACCTGGAGAAGCACCGATTGATCAATGATTCCCAGCATGGCTTCACAAGCGGACGTTCTTGTCTAACTAATCTATTAACATTCTTTTCATCAGTTTTCGAATCGGTGGACGAAGGGCACAATTATGATGTGGTATATCTCGACTTTAGCAAAGCCTTCGACAGAGTCCCCCACGAAAGTCTAATTAGAAAGGTAGAAGCACATGGCATCAAAGGTAACATCCTTAAATGGAGTAGGGCGTGGTTACAGGGCAGGAAACAGCGAGTGAGCAATAACGGCACTAAGTCCCATTGGAGCAACGTTACAAGTGGAGTTCCCCAAGGCTCAGTACTTGGACCATTATTATTTATTATATACATAAACGACATAGATATCGGCATAGACAACAACATAAGTATTTGCTGATGACACTAAAATAGGACGTGTTATTAAATCTGACGAGGACTCAGCAAAACTACAGGAAGATCTAAACAAATTTTTCGAAGGGTCTGAAAAATGGCAGATGAAATTCAACGTGGACAAATGTAAAGAACTCAGTATAGGAGATGTAAACAGGAAAACCAGATACCAGATGAACAACGATGCCATAGAGAAATCCGACTGCCAGAGAGATTTAGGAGTAATGATAAGTAGGAACCTCAAGCCAAGTAAACAATGTGTTTTTGCTCGTAACAAGGCTAATAAAGTACTTGGGTTCATACAAAGGAGTGTTAGTTACAAGACTAGCCAGGTCATCTTAAGATTATATCTTGCTCTTGTGAGACCTCACCTGGATTATGCAGTTCAGTTCTGGTCACCGTATTATAGAATGGATATAGAATCCTTGGAAAGAATCCAGAGGAGAATGACAAGACTAATCCCGGGCATTAGGAATCTTGAGTACAGAGACAGGTTAAAGCATCTAAATTTGCACTCCCTCGAGAGACGTAGAGCGAGGGGCGACCTGATAGAGGTGTATAAGTGGACATTACAAAGGTACTCAAACTATCCAACCAGGAGCGAACTCGTAACAATGGTTTTAAATTAGACAAATTTAGATTTAGGCGTGAAATAGGTAAGCACTGGTTTGGAAAGAGAGTAGTGGATGAATGGAACAAGTTACCAAATATCATCATTAACTCGAATATGCTGAATAGCTTCAAACATAGGTTGGATGCTTATATGAGCAATAGGGGTTGCGTGTTAACGGGACTGCCCAGTATGGGCCAATAGGCCCGCTGCAGTTTCCTCCATTCTTATGTTCTTACTTATTGCCATTGTCTCTAAATATTGCTATGGTCTCAAATTATTGCCATGGTCTCTACTTATTGCCATGTTCTCTATTGCCATGGTATCTACTTATTACCCTGGTCTCTATATACTGTATTACCATAGTCTCTACTTATTGCCATGGTAACAAATAATAGCCCTGGTCTCTACTTATTGCCATTGTCTCAAATTATTACCATGGTCTCTACTTATTGCCATGGTCTCTACTTATTGACATGGTCTCAAATCAATTGCCGTGTCTCTATTTATTGCTTTGGTCTCTGATTATTGCTTTGGTCTCAAATTATTGCCATGGTCTCTACTTATTGCCATGGTCTCTAATTATTGCCATGATCTCTACTTATTGCCATTGTCTCTAATTATTGCTATGGTCTCTAATTATTGCCTTGGTCCCTACTTATTGACATGGTCTCTACTTGTTGCCATGGTCTCTACTTATTGCCATGGCCTCTCCTTATTGCCATGGTCTCTACTTATTGCCATGGTCTCTAATTATTGCCATGGTCTCTACTTACTGTATTAAGCTGGTCTCTATTTATTGACATGGTCTGTAATTATTGCCATGATCTTTACTTATTGCCATGGTCTCTAATTATTGCCCTGGTCTCTACTTTTTGCCATGGTCTCTAATTATTGCCCTGGTCTCTACTTATTGCCATGATCTCTACTTATTGCCATGGTCTTTAATTATTGCCATGGTCTCTACTTACTGTATTACCATGGTTTCATATTATTGCTATGGTCTCAAATTCTTGCCATAGCCTCTACTTATTGCCATGGTCTCTACTTATTGCCATGGCCTCTACTTATTGCCATGGGCTCTACTTATTGCCATGGCCTCTACTTATTGCCATTGTCTCTAATTATTGCTATGGTCTTTAATTGTTGCCATGGTCTCTACTTATTGCCATGGCCTCTACTTATTGTCATGACCTATACTTATTGACATGGCCTCTACTTATTGACATGGTCTCTAATTTTTGCCATGATCTCTAATTATTGCCATGGTATCTAATTTTTGCCATGATCTCTAATTATTGCCATGCACTCTGCTTATTGACATGGTCTCTACTTATTGCCATGGCCCCTACTTATTGACATGGTCTCCACTTATTGACATGGTCTCTACTTATTGCCATGGTCTCTAATTATTGCCATGATCTCTCCTTATTGCCATGGCCTCTACTTATTGACATGGTCTCCACTTATTGACATGGTCTCTACTTATTGCCATGATCTCTACTTATTATCATGATCTCTCCTTATTGCCATGGCCTCTACTTATTGCCATGGCCTCTACTTGTTGCCGTGGCCTCTACTTATTGACGTGGTCTCTACTTATTGACATGGCCTGTACTTATTGACATGGTCTGTAATTATTGCCATGGTCTTTACTTATTGCCATGGTCTCTAATTATTGCCCTGGTCTCTACTTTTTGCCATGGTCTCTAATTATTGCCCTGGTCTCTACTTATTGCCATGGTCTCTACTTATTGCCATGGTCTTTAATTATTGCCATGGTCTCTACTTACTGTATTACCATGGTTTCATATTATTGCCATGGTCTCAAATTCTTGCCATAGCCTCTACTTATTGCCATGGTCTCTACTTATTGACATGGTCTCTAATTATTGTCATGGTCTCTAATTATTGCTATGGTCTCAAATTATTGCCATGGTCTCTACTTAGTGCCATGGTCTCTACTTATTGCCATAGCCTCTACTTATTGCCATGGTCTCTACTTATTGCCATGGCCTCTACTTATTGACATGGTCTCTACTTATTGACATGGTCCCTGCTTATTGTCATGGTCTCTAATTATTGTCATGGTCTCTAATTATTGCTATGGTCTCAAATTATTGCCATGGCCTCTACTTATTGCCATGGTCTCTACTTATTGCCATGGCCTCTACTTATTGACATGGTCTCTACTTATTGACATGGTCCCTGCTTATTGTCATGGTCTCTACTTATTGCCATGGTCCCTGCTTATTGTCATGGTCTCTACTTATTGACATGGTCCCTGCTTATTGTCATGGCCTTTACTTTTTGCCATGGCCTCTACTTATTGCCTTGGTTTCTCATCACTAATCCTGGTGTCAACTGCTTGTTGCAGGAAGGTGTGGGTGGCAATTGTGGTGGTGTGGGCGGTGATGGGCGTTGGCGTGGTGCTTGTGTCACGCCCGTCGGTACAAGTAACTCTCTATAATTATCTCTTCTCCTTCGTGGGAGTCCTCGCCCAGCAAGGTGAGTCCTCCTCTTCCCACTCCTCCTACACATCCTCCTCCTCCTCTTCCTCCATTTTAAATTGTCATTTAAGTAACTACATATAAACCTGCCAGATGTGACATGTTTGTTTATTTACTTACCCAGCTACTGGCACCACTGTGCTGAGCCACAAATGCCTACTTATTCATCAGTTGGTATGGCTTGACAGGGTCAGAGGTTGTTCCTCCGTGTTGGAGGGGCCGCCTCGTGTTCTTCGCCTTCTGGGTGGGTTCTGTGGTGCTCTACTGCTCCTACACAGCGCGTCTCACCTCCAAGCTGGCCACCGTCCACACACAACCGCCCTTTACCTCACTGAAGGAAGCCCTCACCTCTGCGGGCTACACCATCGCAGCTCAGGCTGGCACCTCCTACATCACCGCCATGCAGGTAACCCACCTCTATCACTCCTAGCTTCTGGTGAGAGAGATATCTAGTACTCTATCATCGACCAAACCTTATATCTAACCTAAGCTAACCTAAGCTAACCTAACCTCTTCCAGGAACTAGGCTAAGGAACAACGTTTGGGACAATATCCCTTATTTCTCAAAATACCATCTCCGAGAACTTTAACGGACGACGACTTTTCGGTGATAAAGCCGTATCGTGCAAATGACCGTCTTCCATACCCCTTTCTCTCATATTCGGAATTTAATGTGTTTAACCTAACCTAACCAATGCTAAGATAACCCAACCCCGTTCAGGTAGTGTTGGGGCTTTTGAATATTAATCATCAGGTAATATAAACTGGGGGATGGTAGGGGCCGATCTTCACATGATCTGTCGAGTCTAATACAATTCTCCGTGTTTACAGACTTCCCACGACGAGGGCCTCCAGCTCCTCTACGATCAGTTGTTAGATAAACCCTCCCTATTGGTGTCCAGTAACCAGGAAGGGATCGCCCTCCTCCAGAACTACAGGGTCAGTACCTCTTGTTACTAACACTCACCACTATTTTAGAGCATCACTTAACCCAATACTAGAAAACAAAAATGGTAATTACGTATGAAATAATGACTTTGTTTCAATACATTTGTTTGCTGCAATTTTGATGGATTTTAGTTATGTATCACACAGACACTCCAAAAAGTATCTTTACAGAGTGGTCTGATGAATTTCAAAATGTCCACCGTGATTGTTGTTTTCTCGGTCGTGTTGTCAAAATAATTTGTTGGTTGTGTCATATTGTCTACCACAAAATCAAAAAGATGCGTTTTAGAGATTGTGTACTTGGATGTGAAGTAATGTTTCAAGGTGAGAGAGCTCAGGTATTTTGGTGGTGGTGATCCAATACTGTGGTTGAGGTGGGGTATAGATGCTTATGAACCACTACCACTGTTGTTTATATTTCCTTCAGGGTAAGATTGCTTTCTTTCAAGACATAAACGTAATATCGTATGAACTTCAGGGGAACTGTTCCTACAAGTTTTTGGGGCGCTACTTTGCTGAGTACTCCTATGTCGGGTACCTGAAGAACCTATCCTTCGCCAACGTCCTCTCCAATTAGTAAGTTCTTCACCTGTCTCTCTGTCTGTCTACTTGTCTCATATAGTTTTTGTTATTTGCACATTCTGTTTCATCTACACCTGATGTTCTTACTTTACGTGAATATTTACTCTCCTTGCTATTTGCTTAACCCTTGGAGGAAGATATTCTAATGCTTTCGTCTTCAGGGGAAAAGTTGCTTTTTTCCTCACTCTTTTTGTATTCATTTCTTCCCACTTTTATATCTGATCATGTCTCCTCTTATAATTAACATCACTGATCACATCCTGGAGGAATCTAATAGTCACGGTCCAAGAATCCAGGAGGTCATACAGAGTAATTTTGTAGTTTAGTGACATATTAGAATACGACCTTGACACCCCTGATAGAGTTTATTTATCTTTCTTTCTTTTTGTCAAATACAAACAAAGTGGCCTTCATGATTCGTCCTGAAAAGCTCCGAAAGGAACATAAACATCATAAATTTATAGACACAACTGACCTTATTCGTTGCAGCAGACTATAAGTATTTTTTTCACCCTCCTATATTATTAAGTTCTGACAGATCACTATTTAAGTCAGTATGTCGTGTCCCACCATAGAGTAACACTGTCGTCTTACCCTCAGTATCTTGAAGCTGTCAGACACGGGCATCATCCCCAAGCTGATGAGGAAGTGGTGGGGGAACACAAACACCTGTGCCCCTGACAACGCCTTCCAGCATCTCGGGTTCTCCAAGACGGTCTCTGCTTTCGCCCTCCTAGGTGTCGGCATCTTCTCTGGCATCATCGTTCTCCTTGTCGAGACCACCGTGAACTACTTTTGGCCGTGTAGACCCATAAAGCACTCCCTCACGAGAAAAAAGTCCACAAGCCAGCGAAAGAAACGACCGGAGGACATAAAGGACCTTACCTACGAACCGCATCTCAAGCACTTGCCGGCCGAGGTGTCTAATTAGTGATGTCTTCACCACCTGTTCAGCCAGAGATCACCTGTTGTCCTCGCCATATTATTGACTCTTCCTTTAATACCTACTCTTAGGTGTTTCTCAAGAGATCCACACTTTCTACACCTACACCCGAAAAAAAATACTATACATATATGTCTCTTGAGAAACTACATATTAGGGTGTGTCAATTTTATCAACATGTTAAAAATAAAATTTGGTAGTCAAAATATTGTGCGTCTTTATGTCTAAACTTGAGATTAGCAAACAAAAATGAATTGAAATAACCCTCACCTACATCAATTATACCTTAAAGTTTCAAATATCAGTATTTCAACAAATTAATGAGACTTGATTAGAATTATTCACTTGATATTAACTAATCTCATGTAAGCATATGGATTATGGAGTATTTTATGGTTCTATAGCTTGTGTACAATATGCATGTCAGAACATGAACATGAACAGGCTCTCCGTGTGGGACAGTATAATTCTTGTTTTGACTTGTACCAAGCGTGAGGATAAGGCGCCCTGCTCACTCTCCTTCTAGATATCATAGACGGTGGTTTGCTCTCATTGCACTTGCACCTACTCTACCAGACGAATTCTACATTTTAATTATTGTAAGTAGGGCACATTGATTGTCGCAGTTACTTATATCATTGTATAAAACATTATGTTCTAAGAAATTATTATGTTATTTCTGTTACAGCATTTTTGATAAACAAATTGATATTTTTTGAAACAACAATTGAATTATGAAACATTGAAATATTTTTCTATTTGTCAGATAGTGTGAAGATGTCAAAATTGAAGACAAGAAGTCAGTTGTCAACCCACTTGAGCCTGCTAGTTGGTAAAGGGAAGGAGCTTCCTGTATCAGAACTTCCAACAGTGAGAGACATGCTAAGATTAGGGTTACTCCTTCGAGAAAAAATGCAAAGGACAGAAGGAACTATACAGATAAAGAACTCATAAATGACATGATAGTCCCTCTTCTGCATAATGGACAAAAGCTAATGCACTATTCAAACCACCTGTGATTAATCAGTGTCGAACTATTGAGCTAAAACTAACGAAATTATGGCACAAAGCAGTTGAAACATCACTTGGTAAAGGAAACTTGGCCAGGAAAAATGAATTTCTGCACACACTTGATACTCTTTTTGACATTTTGACCTGCAAGTGCTCCATACAATTATGTTCTGAATCCAACTGTTCTCACTCAGGTAAGAGAGAAAATAATTCCCACATTGATTGTGGTTGTCCTCGTGAAAAGAAGATCCCTGTTTTAGAGCTTGAATTTATAAAGGCACAGAGGACAAAGGCAGAAGGCCAAGGAAGTATGCAAATGGGTTCAATAGATTATTCAGAAACAAAGAAGCAGATTGCTAATGCCAAGAAGAGAGAACAAATCCGAGAGAGGGAACAAAAGAAGAAAATGAAGAGTGAAGAAGCCATCCAAAGAGAGGAAGAGCTGTGTCAAGATGTTTATCACTTCTTTGATAGTTTTTCTGATGAACAGGAAGCAACATCAGATGATAGTTCCAAAGAGCCATCTGAACCTTTACCAAAGAAAATGAAATACAACACAAGAAATATTTCAAACATTGCTTTAGCTAGTATTCGCCACCATGCTGGACTTCGTGAGGCTGCAGAAATTGCAACTGCCGCTTGGATAGATGCAGGCCTCATCAGCCGAGAGGATGTATCTTTGGTGATAAATCATAATAAAATTAGAAGAGCAAAAGAAAAAATAATGATGGAAATATCTGATCAGCATGAAAAAGATTTAAGCGAGGGAGGGCTCTCCTGTCTTTTGTTTGATGGAAGAATAGATGACACAAAAGTTTTGCTAGAAGTAGAGGGAGTGAACAGAAAGTTTTCAGGTCTCATCAAAGAAGAACACTACTCTGTCTGTTCTGAGCCTGGTGGTCGGTTTTTGTTTCACTTTGCTCCCGAAACTGAAGTAGAAGGGAAGAAACATGCAGAGGTCATTGCTGACCATATTTTATGTTGGGTTCAGGAGAGAGGACTTGGCAGTTCACTGCAGGCTGTTGGTGGAGATTCAACTGCAGTGAACACCGGATGGCAGGGGGGTGTAATGACGCATTTAGAGAAAAAACTAGGAAGAAGACTTGTTTGGATTGTATGTGATTTACATACAGGCGAGCTACCTCTTCGTCATCTCATCCAGGAACTTGATGGTCCTACAAAGAGCAACAACAAGTGGTCAGGTCCCCTTGGCATCATGCTGGATGAAGCAACACAACTAGAAATAAATACAACCTTTCCAAAGGTCGAAGTTGGCCCTCCCCTTCCGGCGTTGTCTGAAGGAGTCATCAAAGATCTCAGCACAGATCAATCCTATGCTTATCGTATTGCCCAAGCAATAAGATCAGGAGAAGTGCCTCAGTCATTGGCTCTCTTGGAGATTGGACCTGTCAGTCACAGCCGTTGGTTAACTACAGCTCTTCGTTTCTGCAGGATTTGGATTTCCAAACACGAATTGAAGGGCAAAGTGCTGAAGAATTTGAGGTTAATTGTTGAATTTATTATTGGAGTTTATCTTCCCCAGTGGTTTAGTGTGAAACTTAATCCTATGTGGGTGGATGGGCCCAATCACCTTTTGTTTCAATTGCAGCTAGTAAGAACACAGAGGAAGGTAGTGAGGGACATCGTGTTACCTGTGGCAAGAAGGTCCGCTTGGTATGCTCGATCAGAAGCAGTTTTGCAAGCAATGCTTTGCAGTCAATGTACCAATCTCCGAACCGAGGCTGTAGAAGTCATTCTAAAGATTAGAGGAACGCTAATAGATGACGACCAGTTGGGAGACTGTTCGTTTCATTCAAGAAAAGTTCCCCCAATAAACGTCAATGCCACCAAATTGTCAGAATTGGTTGACTTGAGTTTGGAAGTCTTAGAGCCACCATTGACAACAAGTCTAACTAGCCAAGAATTGAGAAACCTTAAAGAGACTCCAATGCAGGTGCCGAAGTGGCCTTCCCACACTCAAAGTGTGGAGAGATGTGTGAAAATGGTCACAGAAGCAGCGGGCCATGTTTACAGCCACGAGAGGCGAGAAGGTTACATCAAAGCACAAATAGCAAGCAGACTACTGATGACAAGAAACCAAAGCAAAGAGAGTATGAAGGCATTGGTTACTTTCAAATAGACTACGGATAATAAAATATAATAATTTGAAACTTGAAACAGTAACACGTGTGCAAACGCTGGTTATGTTATAAATTCACAAATATGTACATTTAAAAATCCATTTGATGTAGGTAGGACTTATTATAAAAAAAAAATTATGCCAGAATATTGTTTTGCATGCTTAAAGACTACATTAAATTGCTACCAAATTACTCGATTTTCAATTCAGCCAGTTCACCCCCTAAATTGACACACCCTACTACATATACAACCTTAATTAAGTAAATAACTATATCAACTGTTCAACAAAAATACCTCGTAATGTTTCCTCTATCAGTGTGGCATAGGTGAATAAATAGTGTATTATTGTTGTTGAGTTTAGCTACATAGTACTGTATTTGAGGCGCCAGAGGATGTCTTCAAGTGGTTACAGAGGAGACCATTTCTATGGCAATAAAGTAGTAAGAAAATTTCTATGGCAGCTTGAGGCCCACCACAGCTGCTGCTACCTGCCCTATGTCTTTAATTCATATCTACCTGTGAGAAGGATTTGGTCACATCAGAGACCAAGTCTTAAATATTGTTGGTACACCATGAAGAAAATCTTGGGGGACCGTTTATCTATTTCCCTGCAGGAAACCCAAGACTACACTACATATCCCTGCGGAGCCACCTAGGAGTCTTACTGTGGAACGAGGACGTTGCGTCTTGCAATGGAAGTGCTCACTGTCCGCTAACCTTAGGGTAATATAGGACGCGACACTCAATAGTGCAATGACTATCATCAGAAAATCGAACGGTGACTCACCCTCTGATTCTTCAGACGATTAATCCTGTGTTTAGTGCTGAAAAAATGTCCTATCTATGAGAAGGAGATCCCTGTGGAAACAGAAAATGCTTGGTCCCCAGTGGACTTTATTATAAGTACTCACCATCCCACCGTAACTTCATCATTGGTAATGTCCGCAGTGATTACCACTCTCTTAATTTTTCTTGGTTTATACCTTAAGAAATGTGGGTGCAAGTCTGCTTCACAGACAGCAATTTCAGCTGCAGAAGTCTTCCTTCCGGCCTTGTCGCCAATGGCAATCCCTGCTTAATTTAAGTAGGGTGCCAGTGGTAATATACCAGAGGACATTATCAAAGACCACCGATATCCATTAATTCCATGACTTCATATGTTGATTTTTGTATTGCAATCTTTATTGTAGTTTTCATTGTATTGTTAGTGTTTTGTATAACTATAAAAGTCCAAGGATGGCCTTTTGATGGCAATTTATTGTAAGCCAGTGCTTTCCAACTAATAGTCTATCTGCCAATCTAACCATGTCAATAAGCATACTTGAATATCATTTACCAGACTCCCCATGCTTGGTGCAAGATGCGGTAACTAGGGGAGCGGATCATTTACCAGTTCTCACCCATACCATACTCTATACCTTATTGGCACCCATGTCCCTGAGTGTAAGTTAGTTCATAGCTGGGGGTCGTTAACATACGCACATGCCTCTGAACCAGTCTGGTCACCCAAGACTATATAAATGTAGCCTTCGTGTCAATTTACAAACAAATTTGGGTGTTTCAAGTACCGAAGACTGTAGCATTGGTGTTATTCTACAGGCAAATTTGGTTCTTTCAGATACCCAAGACCTGTGTGTGTGTGCACACAGGGTGGTATAATGCATCTGTGTGGCTTGCTTCCTCTCACTTTCAGCTACCGCCACTGGCTAGCCCTCGTGGCGAAGAGGGAAGCAACTTGCATAAGTCCTCCCATTCCAGTACACAGCCTCTTCACCATCAAGACTCCTGCTGTGCCTCCTCTTGGTTACACATGCTAACTGGGTGCCTCAAGGGCCCAGGCTAGACCAGCAGGGGGTTGCAGAGCAGCAGTGGGCCCCAGAGGGACGGCTCATAGGACACTAGCGTGCAAACACGTCCTGGCGCTTACCAACCACTGCCCTGCTGCCTTGCAAATTAGCCTTGGTTGGTAAAAGGCTACAGGAGTAAACCTCATACGAAAAATTTGCGGTGGAGCCCCGCATCAGGCAGACATGCTTACAGAGCCCCAACAAGATCCCAATGGCGATAAAAGCAGAAGAGGTGACCACCATGGGAACCCAATGACTACACCGAAGGATGAAGGCAATGCAAGATGGACAGGCTACTAAGGTGAAACCCAACATACTTGGCTATCGGCAGTTCATTGCAACTCTCCCTCTCCCCAGTCGTTCAAACACCTACACCACTGGATCAGGAAAAGGGAGAGCCAAGATGTGTGGTTGCAGCCTGCGCTCCTGCCTCACCCCTTAAATCATCTCATCCACAGCCATCATCCAATTCATCATACCTCTCATCATCATCAAAACCCTTATACTCCCATAAGTCCTATGGCGACGGACGAGTGGCGACGGGGATAGGCACAGTTGACTGCCGGGAGTGTCTCGTCACAACTCTGCACATGAGCGGCACAGAGAAGATGGAAGTTTATGCATTGGGATCTAGAAAGCAGTGCAATCCGGTCCTGTCTGTGCGGCGGAGCAGCCCTTTCGAGGAGCCACTCTGCTCACCCCACATGGGGAGGGGACTAGAGAATGTGCCTTAAACATAACCTGCCTAAAGACCCAACCTGACTGGGTAACCGCACCCAGTAACGTCATCCTTATGCGGTCGAAAACACAATCATAATCACAGATCAAAACAAAAACAAACTAATCAACCTCCTATGGTCGGTGCATGGAATGTGTCAGGACCCTTCTGGATACTGGTACAAATGAGCGTCCTGAAAGAAGAACTGCCCTCGTGGCAAAAGTGCTCTCTACGTAAAACCAGGGACGTTCCTAGAGTATTTGGCACCTGGGGCGGACCTATCCACTGGCACCCCCTTCCTTCCAGAGATGAATAAATATACAGTAAAAGTAAAATACACAATCGTCCCTAAAGTACTGGGCACCCAGGGCAGGGCATTCCTTTGCCCCCTTACTCTTCTTCTACTGAGACGAATGATAAAAAAATAATAATACTTATAAGGAATTTTGGATTATACATAGTAAATATTATAAATGTGTTAGTTTCCTTCTATTAATATGGAAAATTATTATTTTTTTTTACCGGAGTATAATGTAGCCTACATCAAGTGTAATATTCGTAAATAAGATGCAGGTTTGTAAATAAGGATCTTATTTAGGAAATCTACAGTGTATAAAAACAAATGTATTTCCTAATTTCAACAAAATTTATACGATACAATAAAGCACATACAAGTAATTCAAATATACAAAGTACAGAAACCATGCTGTAGATAGGTACAAGTTACACATTAAATAAAGTATTACACAATGAGAAGGGCGCAGCCTTCTTCAACTCACTTTTATCAGAAACTTGACCAATAGCACTAGATTGTTCTAAAAACATAGGAAACCACGAGATACAAGCGGTATACTTTCATCTAACGCAAAAAAAAAAAAAAAAAAAAAAATATATATATATATATATATATACTTCATTTTAAGTCCATTTAACACGCGGACTTTGAACATATAATCAACGACCTCACCAGCAAGGAATCGAACCCTCGACCTACTGGGTGTGACTAGGGAACGCTTACCGGCTAGGCCACAAGGACACTAAAAGCAGTTCTAGACTCTGTTATATTTCACACAAAGCCTGTTCATCGAGCTGATGGCGCCGTGAACCTCAATGGGAAACTGCCCGTGCCTCTTATGTGGTGTCAGTAGCATTTTACCGAATCCAGCTGGTATGAAACGCGAGGTACATATATATACTTCATTTTAAGTCCATTTAACACGCGGACTTTGAACATATAATCAACTACCTCACCAGCAAGGAATCGAACCCTCGACCTACTGGGTGTGACTAGGGAACGCTTACCGGCTAGGCCACAAGGACACTAAAAGCAGTTCTAGACTCTGTTATATTTCACACAAAGCCTGTTCATCGAGCTGATGGCGCCGTGAACCTCAATGGGAAACTGCCCGTGCCTCTTATGTGGTGTCAGTAGCATTTTACCGAATCCAGCTGGTATGAAACGCGAGGTACATATATATACTTCATTTTAAGTCCTGAGGGCTTCATTTTCCCCCTTTAGAGTGTCAACCTCACTCCTCAACTGCCCCAGCTGCCTTAACAGCGTGGCAAGGAGGTCGTCCCTCCCCACACTCCCCTCCTCTTCCCCCACGACACAACGATCCAAAGCGGCCATTTTCCTTGGTCTCTAACGGGAGCACGATCAGCACGACCCTCCACACAGAATCAAGAACACCACGAGGCCCTTGGAGCTGAAGCCCACGTGGTCAACCTCACCGTCTCCGACTTGTAGGCAATCATTTTGAAAGGAATGCCGTTGATGTCTGGGATCTCCGCGAGCTGTGCGGGCATACCCTTCTCGACGAAGGTGATCTTGATGTCACCATGGAGCTTCAGTCGTTCCACCTTGGTGACCCCCATGATCCCATGAGTTTCAAAGAACGTCTTGAGAACTAGGAGGTTTAATTTCTTGGGGCAGGTCGGCGTATCCGGACGTATCCGCGCCACGTTGTCAAACTCGTAACCGTTCATGGTGAGAGAGGGTCAGAGAGTGTGTGTATGTGATCTGGTAGCGCCAGTTCAGTTCAAGTTTAAAAGCTCCAACAACTTTCCCTGAATACGAATTCGCAACCTTTCGATTTACAACAGGTACCTACTTACTGCTAGGTGAACAGGGACCAAGGAGGCTAGGAAGAGTGTCCAAACAACTTCCGCCTGCCCGAGAATCGAACCCGTGACATCTTGCTTGCGAGGCAAGAGTGGTACCGCTTCTACCACTATAACAGAAATTATACGAGATGGTGCCGCGTATGAGTTGACTAACCCCTTGGACGAAAGTGAGGTGATAAAGAGAGCGGCTGAGAAAGTAAAGAGGTATGTAAGTAGAGACATGTTTGTTCAGCTGAATGAGCCCCTACTTCCACCCTGTGATTCTTCCTCGGACTCAGGTTCAGAAGAAACAGATGAGGAAAGTGATGACGGAAATGTGGAAGGTCAACCAGCAAGTAGATTCCCTGTGAGGCAGAGGAGACCAGTAGTTAGAATGGATTTGTAGGAAATATAGTTCCAGAATGTTGCTTCAATTGAATATTTTTGGCTTTCCAGTTTGTTAGGTTGATTTGTTGAATTATAAAGTTTTTTTTGGGGGGGAGACAGTTGCTCAGATGGTTTGTAGGGATGCTTTTTGAAGATCAGCTGTTAGTAGTGGTATCTATATTGTCTGAAAATGTTTTTTTGGGGGGGTTGTTGACTTCGTCAGTCGTACTGAAGTCACCCCAACATTATAAATCCCAGTTCTTACGAACTAAACTCCGGAAATTTAGTTGCTGCCTATGTTGTTGAAAAGAGAAATCTCAGTTTTATGTGTTGTCAGAACGTTTGTGGGTTGTTGACTTCGTCAGTCGTACAGAAGTCACCCCAACATTGTAAATCCCAGTTCTTACGAACTGAAGTCCGGAAATCCAGTTGCTGCCTATGTTGTTGAAAGGAAAAATCTCAGTTTATGTGTGTGGGAAGTTTTTTTGGGGTTGTTGACTCACTCCAGGTGAGGGAGTCACCCCGACTTTGAAATACCAGTTCTTCTGAACTGTGAGATAGAAAATACGTGTCTTGTGTTATGAGCCCCAATATGTACGTCTAGAACCACGGTTCTGTGTTGAAAAGGTGAATTATTATTGAAACGAAGTAGTAATCTGAGGAAGTGTCTGATGTAACTAATTCCCCATTCATAGACAAGAATTTAAATTCCTTAGGATATGTAATTTCATGCAGAGAACTTTTGTTGTAGATGTAATGTCAACGAGTCACTGTTTATGTGATGGGGCCAAAAGTATGTTGAGGTAATACGCTGATGAACTGTTAGGGGCATGTTCCCTATACTATATTGCACTGAAATAAGAATTGATACGTTGTTGCATGTATAGGTAACGAAGACTCGAGTATGAAAAGTTTGTCTCCTTATAATTTTCTTTTTAATGATATATTGTGTACCGAAGTAGCAGGATTGTAAACGGTTGTCCGATGTATATGGTAGCGGAGACGCTCGTGGGAAACGTTTAAGTCTCCTTGATGTATTAACGTACTGTAATCACGAACTGTTAGGATGTTGTAAAATGTATGTACACTACAGGGTTAGTGCTTTTGCATATTATTCCGCAAAATATGAATCTTTGGGAGGGGAAGGCTATGTACTGCGCACATCATTGTCATTCCTAAAAACCCCATTTAATTCATGTTACACTATATAACATTCAAATCCACCGCGCTTGTAGAATCTCAGAGAACGGGAAACATTGTTAAAGGATAACTCACCTACTCAATGTTACTAGACCATGTGTTGTATTGTACCCAGGTACAGTTATATAATGTTAATTGTATGCATTCATAGCCTTAAGGAGAATTCAGGGTATCCATAAGATGATTGGGAAAGTCCAGTTGAGCCGGGCTTGTGTACTGTAGGACTAAGTGTGGGTCATGGTTTGACGGTCATACTATTTACGTCTGTGAACGTGTAGCGAACATAACTTCCACAGATATCATATGAAAATACATGAGAACAATGATCTGGAAAAAGAATAAAGGTATCAGAACTATGTGAAGTGCTGGAAGTGATCTAGAAACTATGCTTCAAAAAGAATATCTTGTATACCCACGCCATGAAAATACGATGCTAGGCTTTGTTTGGGTTGGCGCCTAGGCCGCCTCGGGTGTGCCGCGTTGATATTATAACCCAATGAATTTACCCAGGAACTAGCAAACCAGACCTTTACCTTAGTGTGTAATTTAGGATTAAGATATGTATTTATAAAGCATGAGGTCACAATAGATAGGAAAATGGAGATGTGGGAACCATAGGAACCCAAAGTGAAAATTGAAGATTGGAAACTGTAGGCCTAAACAGAGAGGGGGGTGGGAGTCGGGACTTCACCCTCAGTGATGCCTCGACTTCTCCCAACACAGGTCAGTGTCCTTTATCATGCTTTATTCAGCCCTAAAAAGGGCTTGTATAGAGGTTATTGCAGTTTAAAGGTTGCCTGATGTATAAGTGTAATAGTAATGTGTTAGGGGGTGTGATAACCGCCCGTCAGGCATTATTTTTCAGCGATGTCTCGACTTCTCCCAACACAGGTCCCATGAGGTCGGAGTGCCTTGCTGCGAGGCAGCCATTATCCCCATGAGCGTCCCACCAGGTGGTGACTAGTCCCAGCTATGCCAATCCACTGTGAACCTGTGGATTTCCAGCACATCACTCCAAATGAGTAGTAACAAATAAGGAGACCGTGAGAAACTCCGCGGTCGTCACTTGGAGCGACCTATAATACCAGGCGTAGAAATAGTACTGGTATGTCTCTTGGTGAAGCCCTCGTCTTTACCCACCGAGGGCGGTGTGCGAACGAGGTGCCTGTTATGTATACCTAAAAGTTACAAGGAGTCCCATACCTGCAGGGGTGGAGTGTAACAGGTGTGTTGAGATGGTGCTACTAGGTATGATAACCGACGGTGCTATATTCCATACAGGTGGAGCAGTCTGATGTGTTAAGGGATAGTGTAAGAAGGAATGACCGAGGTAAGGTGGTCACAGATTGTTATGCAATAAGTATGTGGATGACACGCCATTAATGTAAGACGTCTGGTGCCCATCTGGGTAACCAACATTTTCGTCGTTCTTCTGAGGAAAACCAATTCATTTGTATGTTTTTTACCGGTAAGTTTGATAAGGAATAAATTAATTAAGACATGTTATTGGTTTCACCCTTCCTTCCCCTTATCGATCTGGTCAATGGAAAACCTAACGAGCTACATGCTGTCCAGAGTGGGGTCTGGTGGCAGCAACCCTTAGAAATTAAGATTCGAGTTAAGTAGTTACCCTTAGTATTAGTGACCCCTAGTCTGGCAGTATAAATTGGTAGCGCCAGCTACGCCGAGAGACTAGGTCTATGCAGTGGACGTAGGGGTACGATCGCCGACCTAGTCTCGACCTTCAACTTCCAGCTCAGGATCAGAGCGTTTCGCACCTTACGCTTCCGCTGCCGTGTTTGGCCCTCGCGCTACGAGCACCTCATATCCTGAGTTTCCTAAATTACATAAATACGGCCCTGGCTAACCTCTCAACAAGACCTGCTGGACCCGGAACTGTGAAGACCGCCCTCTCTCTGCTGCCATTGTTTGGCCATCTTCCCGGACCGGACCATCCACCACTGACATCGTTGACAACAACTCATGAGCGTTTTCGGTTTATCGAGGATTAGCTTGCCCTCCCCACTGGTGGTGTGAGTGACCCACACTCTAGCTGGAGAGCAGCTATAGCGCGATATTCCCGACGTGGTTTGAGCTCTTTTCCTTCTACTGCTATTTTTCCTTTTTTCGCTCTGGCCTAGGGACCTGCACCCTCAAAAGTGTATTCGTCCTGCGGTCCCTCCTGTAACTGTTCACCTCCCTCCCAGGAGATTGTGAACACGAAAGGGGGTTGGAGCAAGTACCCATCCCAGCCGAGTCTTTCCAGGAAAACCGTGATCGTGCGGGTCCACCTGGAAAGAGGGTAGCAATCCTTATTCTTCCCCAATAGGCACACTTAGCTCACGTCTATAAGTGAGCAGTCACATACACTAGGAAGTAGGCTTCCCCAACGGGGCTCCGGGAGAGAAGCTCAGGAACCACTCTACGACCACCCGGCCATCATTGCCTGTGGGGAGTGCTGAAATTCCTCTGCTGCTTACTCAACCGGAATAGGTAGGCTCTAAAAAAAAACAAAAAAAACAAAAAAAAAAACAATACCACTTAACCACCGGTTATGGAGTGCGTACGCCCTCCTAATCGCGATCCCCGCCTGAACCGCCAACCTCACGACCCGAACCACGACAGGCTCCGCGCAAAGAAAGCGGACCAGCTACGGGCCTTCCACGAAGCCCTGAAAAGCAAGAACACTGCCACCGCCTCCAACAACTCCACCACCACTGTTACCGCCACTGAGGACAACAACTGGACGAAGGTTGAAAACAAAAAACGCCGAAGTGCTTTTTCGGGAAACGAATGCCGTCAAGCAGCCCAAAAGGCACCCATCACCACCACCACCAGCTCACCCCCAACGACACTGCCAAAATTCCGGATCTCGAAAACGGACACGAAAACGACATATGCCGCCATCACAGAGATGGAAAAACTAAATCCACTGGCCAAGTTCTCAGTGCGGCCCAACCTAAAGGGGGAGATGATTATTCACCCCAAACACAAGGACTCCGCCACCACCCTCGACACTTACCTGAAAAACACCACCACCGTTGCATCAACCAAGCTGGACCCCGCCCAGAAACTGATGAAGTCGGTAGTCCTCCGGTACCCAAAGGAACTCCCCCTCGATCCCCCGTAGAACCACCCGAAGATCCTAAAAGCCGAGAGATTCTCTCCCCCGTCCAACAAGACGGCCACCACAAAACAAGTGCTCATAATGCACTACGGTCCACCCCCCAGCACCATAGACCTCAAAACCTGAGGGATCTACGAAGTGAGGCCCTTCGTCCCAGAGCCCCTGCGGTGCTTCAGATGCCAGAAATACCGGCACCATCAGACGAGGTGCACATACAAGGAAATCTGCGCAGTCTGCGCACAGAAGCACGGCACACACTCCTGCCTCACCAAGTTGAATAATGGAGAAAAAATTGCCCCCAAGTGTGCCAACTGCGGGGGCAAACACCACGCCTGGAACCCTGGATGCTCCGAGAGGACAAAGAGGGTCCAGGCAAACCGACCAGCAGCAAGACCGGCCCCCACCGTTTGCACACCAGCCCCACCAAGTACCTTCGTGTGGGGAACCCAAAGGCTAAAACAACAAAGCCAACCTCCTCAGCCGGTCAACAACCAAAGTGCAGCCCAGTTTCCTGGCCTCACTACGGCCACACCTCAGCCACCCAAGCAGCAGACAACGACAACCACGAAAAAGACAAAAGAAGCACACACCAAGGCACCAGAAGGAATGATACACGTATCAGACCTAGCCAAGGTACTGACAACCTTCGCGGAGGGCCTAGCCGGACTACTGGGCCACAAGATCCAACCCACACAGCTCCAAACACTCATGGGGAGCGTCCTCGGGCATTTCGCCACAGCTCCAGCCACCTCAGTGGAGGACGCCACGCCGTTCCCCACACGAGTGACAGCCGAGGTACACTCTACACCGAAAAAGGCCACCAGAGAACCCAAGATACCGACAGCTCCCAGGAAGAAATTGGACGTTTCAACTCCCCTGAACCGAACCACGGCCCAGAACGCAAAGGCCACAAAACAAGAAGATATGAACCTGATCCAGTCGGAATCAGACCTGAACATTTCCATCGAGGACCACCAGAAGTCCCCGATGAAACAGTGGTGGAAAACATCAGCACCCTGAACAGCCTTACATGGAATGCTCAGGGCATCAAAAACAAGAAACACCTCCCGCAAGAAGCAGCAGCCAAGGACAAGCTTGACATTATACTGCTACAAGAAACACTTATACAAGAACACCACTGTTTCAAATTCAGTGGTTACAAGACATGCAGGAGGCATTTCACGCAGGCGCCAACAAGAGGATGTATGATCCTGGTCAAGTCAAGTATACCCTCCTCAGAGGTCACGCAGCAATTTCCATGTGGGGAAAACTTTGAGACACAGGTCGTCAACGTAACCCTCCAAGAACGGGAATTAACTGTTCACAACATCTACAAGAACCCAAGGGGTTCACTGGAGTTGACTCATTTATTCGCTTCAGCCGCTGACCACGCCACACTCATAGGAGGGGATTTCAACGCACATCATCCCTTCCTAAGCTCGGTAAGCCTACACCTATACACCACCTTTCAAGACACACCCGAGATCTGCCTCCTGAACACCGGAGAGCCCACCCACATTAGGGGAGGAAGGCTAGATCTAACCTTCGTCTCCAGTGCACTACAGCCTTCGGCTTCCTGGCAGCTACACCCCACACTGACCAGCGACCACTTCGCCACCCTAACAATGCTGAAGGTGAACAAACTCCCCACTCCACCCCCGCCGAGATGGAGATACAATACCCAAAAGGCAGACTGGGGACTTTTTAAGAAACACCTGGCTAAGTGGCGCGAAAAATCACAGCCGGCCGGCGCAGCACCCGTGGACGAGACAACCCTCCACCAACAATTGGTCGAGGCGTTTCACCAAGCGGAAGAAGAGGCTATCCCAAAAACAAAACCCACATCAAGACAGTACAATGATTACTGGTACTACTGTCCCAGGGTGAAAGAACTCAACCACAGAGTGAACATGGCCCGAAGAAACTACAGGAGACATCCCACGGAAACAAACAGACATCTCCTGCAAGTCATAGTTAAGGATACCAGGGAAGAGAAGGAAGAAATAAAAAACGTAAGCTGGTTCAAGTGGTGCTCCGAACTGAACGAGCACACCTCCCTTGGCAAGATGTGGGCCCAGATCCGAAGGGCATCTGGGAAGGCAACACCACCACCACCAACCCATCCCAACCCAGAAGAGGAAGCCGAGAGACTTGCAAAACCGTTCTCTGACCGAGCAGCAACGAAAAACCTCCCGAGACAGGCGGAGGAGACACAACGGCGTCTGCGACAGGTCAGACTCCAGACGATCGAAGAGGCCTGCAACAGTGAAGATGACACCGATAGACCCTTCAACCAGCAAGAACTCCAGAAGTCGCTAAAACGAAGCAAGGACACAGCACCAGGGGCCGACAGGATAACCTACTCCATGCTTTCCCATGCCGGAAAAGCCGGACACGAGGCTTTGCTACAAGTCATCAATGCTTCGTGGACAGCACAAAGACTTCCACCGGAATGGAAGAAGGCAGATATACAGCCCATTCCGAAGCCCAGAGAACCAGACAAACCGAGACCCATCTCCCTTCTCAGCTGCATAGCGAAGACGGGAGAAAGAATGGCTCTCAACCGACTCAAGTGGAAAGTAGGCAGCCCACACCCTCACATTTTTGCTTACACCGAGAACACCGGCACAGGCAACAGCATGGCCGAGATACTCAGCACAGTGAACTACAAACCAGCTCTGGTGGTCTTCCTCAACCTGGAGAAGGCCTTTGAACTAGCAATTCCACTGGCCATTATAACGACGCTCGCTGAAAAAGGCGTCAAAGGAAGGTTGCTGGGTGGATCCAAACTACCTCACACAGAGAGAAGCAAGAGTACGTTTTCAGGGAGCAACCTCAAGCTACAGTGTCCATGAAAACGGAACCCCACAAGGAGGCATCCTCAGTCCAATGCTGTTCAATGTCCTGATGGAAAATCTTGTCAAACTTCCTCTCAGACAAACAGCCAAGCTCCTATGCTATGCAGACGACTTACAGCTTATAGTAAGAGGATCAAACAGACTAGCCAACACGCAACACGCACTCCAACTTATAGAAGAGGAGCGCAACAGACTTGGAATCAAGATAAATCCAGTCAAGTCGAAAGCGATGGCCATCTGCACAGACACACCAGACAAGATGCTCCCCATACAAAACACGCCGGTAGTCTGGACCAACACCCACCAGTGTCTTGGAATCTGGTTTGACCAGAAACTCACTTTCAAGCCGCAACTCGAGTATCTCAGGCACAGGACGAAGAGCAGACACAATATAATGAGGTCGCTCACCAGCACAACCGCAGGAGCAAACTTTCATTTGCTCAAAGCCTACTACACGGCCGCCATCAGATCGCTGGTAGATTACAGTGCTCCAGCACTCATCGGACTGAGAGAAGACAAGATAGCTAAGCTAGAAGTTATCCAAAATAATGCTCTCAGGACCATGCTCGGAGCACCCATGTGGACCAGAATTTGCAATTTGCAAATGGAAACTGAACTACCACCCCTGGCAGCACGAGTCAATCAGGTGACAGCAAGTCTCCTCGCCAAAATCTGTAGATCAGATAAGCCCACAGCTGCCAAAACGGGAATCAGTGCCTCCCTCTACCTCGACCGTAGAGGACGAGGGGCCACCTGGTCGCACGAGGCAAGCGAGGTCATCCGACACCTGCAAGCAGAAGCACTCGTCAAGAACAACCAAGACACACGAGACAATGGTTACGCTGTTCCTCCACCATGGAGCCCTCCACCAGCCACACTCAAAATTACCGACCTAGGTGATAGTAAAGCCAACCTCCAGAAGGAGGACCTCAAAAAAATAACTCTGGAAGCCATAGCCACCGAGACACCGGCTGATGCAGCATCATACTTCACAGACGACTCGGTGGATCCAAAACATCATACATCCGGAGCGGCCTTCTACACCCAAGGTCAGACCCTCCGATGGAGACTTTCTAATGACTGCTCCACCCTACAAACAGAGCTGGTAGCAATCTCGAAAGCCCTACAGCACGCTGCAACACAACACAACAAGTCCATCATAATTCACACGGACTCGAAATCGGCCATGCAGGCGCTGCAACACAGTCAACCAAGAGACAACGTCCACATCACAACCTCGATCCTCGCACAGCTACAGGAATTCCAAAGACAAAACCGACCAGTCGTCTTACACTGGATTCCCAGTCATGTAGGGATCGGGGGAAACGACGTGGCAGACGAAGCAGCCAAGGCAGCCACACGTTCTAGTAGCGTACACATTCAAGTTCCAGCAAGCGTGCAACAGATCAAGAATCACCTCAGAAAGACTAGCAAGCTCCACATCCAAAAGAGCTTCCTTCACGCATTCAACGCTGGTTCCCAATCAGCCAAATGGTACCTGGCGGCTACAAAAGGGGAACCACCTTTCGCAGACAAGAAAACACCAAGACAAACCCAAGTCAGCCTTCATCGACTACGACTAGGGTACAAGTGCTCCTGGCAGACGATCGGAAATGACGTCATGGAATGCACCTACTGTCAGGAGCCAGCAGCCAACCCACTTGAACACTATCTCCTCGACTGCGAAATCACACAAAGTCTCCGAAACAGAATTCAAAACTTCCAAGAAGCACACACAACACCAGCGGCCACTCTAACCCGAAAGGCCCAAACAAACCACATTCACCACCTTCTCCGGGTCATCACACGATACCCACCACCCAGATAGCTTAGAAAGTATCCTCTCCCAGCAAGTGCGGACCCCAGTTCAGGGGGCGCGCCACTCCGAAACTGACCACGTCCAAGAGTGGGGGTTGGTAGTAAGCGTCCACTGATCGGGGGTCCGCTCACACTTGCAACCTGCAGTATCCTTCCATATCTGCAGGTAGGACAACCTCCAATCCCAATCCGGTCTGGCTGCTCCAGGAGCTCCAGCCGGAACCACCAAACGGGCTGCCTGTATGCAAAGGCCCGTGTCGAACTACGGTCCGACAATCTCAACAACAACAACAACACAACCGGGGAACTCATTCTACACTCGGCTACCGGATCAGCAACATCTCTCAACAGCTCCTCACCACCCAGCTTCCTCAGAAACCTCCTCGCCCTACAGGACCTCTGAGCAAGCTACTCCTCACCTAGTTACTCCTAAGCACTGCACTGTACAAAAGTATATATACAGAAAGCGCATTGTGAGTTTCTATTCTACCTCATTCCTGAGTGTGAGATACCTACATGTACGTACGTTTGTGTGCCCATACAAAGAGAAAATAGACAACTAAAGAGAATTGACAACTGGCCACATACAGTACGCTACAATATCACTTATCACTGCCATGAACAAAGAAATAGATCATATTCATTAACAGTATATATAGGTCAGAATCTTGTAGGTGATATCACTGTTCACTGTCACGCATGACAGAGGTTCATATACAGTAGAAGTCATATTCTAATTGCAGACTAATCAGTGTGGGCTTGCAAATTTTGGATAAACAGCAAGAATGTCCTCAAGCAATCCTGATTTAATGTAATAATTACAAAGTTCATGATACAATAAGCCAGGTGGCCAGAAGTCTTTGACAGTGTCACACTCAATAATATAGTGTTCAAGTGTATGCCTTAAAGGTGTATCACAGAGTTTACATGCTGAGTGTTCCGGTATGGGTACAGCGTTACTAACTTGCCAGATGTGTCTGTATCCTAGCCTAATTCTGGCCACGACTACATCACATTGTCTGGTTCTGTCCTTATGCTGGCCATACCGGCACCTCTTGTCACAAAATTTGTCATATTTACTAATGCTACAACTGTCAGGTCTCTCTGCATTTCTCACTTCTTCTAGATCAGAGTTCATGATTCTGACTTGAATGTTTTTAATTACGGCATTGGACAGACCAAGGTCGCGGTAAACATTTTCTTTCTTACATGCCTCATTGGCCAGTCTATCAGCACGGTCATGATACCTGATTCCAACATGGGACGGAATCCACACAAATTCGATACGAAAGTTGTTCTCATTGGCAGTTATCACATTCCTTTTAATATCACATACCACTTTAGACATAGAGCCTGACGGGCTGTTCATTGATTACAAGAGAGGGGGAGGAGGTGGAAGGAGAGAAGGAGAGGAGGTGGAAGGAGAGGGGGGGAGGTGGAAGGAGAGGGAGAGGAGAAGAAGATGATGGAAGGAGAGAGGGAGAGGAGGTGGAAAGAGAGAGGGAGAGGAGGTGGAAGGAGAGAGGAGGAGGCGGTAGAAGGAGAGAGTGGGGGAGATGGAAAGAGAGGGGGAAATGTGGAAGGAGAGAGGGGGAGGAGGTAGATAGATACAGGGGAGGCGGTGGAAGGAGAGGGGGGAGGAGATGGATAGAGAGAGGGAGAGGAGAGGACAGAGAGAGGGGGATGAGGTGGAATGAGAGGGGGAGGAGATGGATGAAGAGAGGGGGAGGAGGTGTACAAAGAGAGGGGGAGGAGATTTAAGGAGAGGGGGAGGAGGTGGACATAGAGAGGGGGAGGAGGTGGAAGGAGAGAGGGAGAGGAGGTGGAAGGAGAGAGGGGGAGGAGCTGGAAGGAGAGAGGGGAGGAGGTGGATGGAGAGAGGGGGAGGAGGTGGAAGGAGAGAGGGGGAGGAGGTGGAAGGAGAGAGGGGGAGGAGGTGGATGGAGAGAGGGGGAGGAGGTGGAAGGAGAGAGGGGGAGGAGGTAGAAGGAGAGCAGGGGGAGGAGGAGGAAGGAGTGCGGGGGAGGAGGTGGAAGGAGTGAGGGGGAGGAGGTGGAAGGAGTGAGGGGGAGGAGGTGGAAGGAGAGAGGGGGAGGAGATGGAAGGAGAGAGGGGGAGGAGGAGGAAGGAGAGAGGGGGAGGAGGTGGAAAGAGAGAGGGGGAGGAAGTGGAAGGAGAGAGGGAGAGGAAGTGGAAGGAGAGAGGGAGAGGGGATGGAAGGAGAGAGGGGGAGGAGATGGAAGGAGAGAGGAGGAGGAGGTGGAAAGAGAGAGGGGGAGGAAGTGGAAGGAGAGAGGGAGAGGAGGTGGAAGGAGTGAGGGGGAGGAGGTGGAAGGAGAGAGGGGGAGGAAGTGGAAGGAGAGAGGGGGAGGAGGTGGAAGGAGTGAGGGGGAGGAGGTGGAAGGAGAGAGGGGGATGAAGTGGAAGGAGAGAGGGGGAAGAGGTGGAAGGAGAGAGGGGGAGGAGGTGGAAGGAGAGAGGGGGAGGAGGTGGAAGGAGTGAGGGGGAGGAGGTGGAAGGAGAGAGGGGGAGGAGGTGGAAGGAGAGAGGGGGAGGAGGTGGAAGGAGAGAGGGGGAGGAAGTGGAAGGAGAGAGGGGGAGGAAGTGGAAGGAGAGAGGGGGAGCAGGTGGAAGGAGAGAGGGAGGAGGTGGATGGAGAGAGGGGGAGGAGATGGAAGGAGAGAGGGGGAGGAGGTGGAAGGAGTGAGGGGGAGGAGGTGGAAGGAGAGAGGGGGAGGAGGTGGAAGGAGAGAGGGAGGAGGTGGATGGAGAGAGGGGGAGGAGGTGGAAGGAGAGAGGGGGAGGAGGTGGAAGGAGAGAGGGGGAGGAGGTGGAAGGAGAGAGGGAGGAGGTGGAAGGAGAGAGGGGGAGGAGGTGGAAGGAGAGAGGGGGAGGAGGTGGAAGGAGAGAGAGGGAGGAGGAGGAAGGAGAGAGGGGGAGGAGGTGGAAGGAGAGAGGGGGACGAGGTGGAAGGAGAGAGGGGGAGGAGGTGGAAGGAGAGAGGGGGAGGAGGTGGAAGGAGAGAGAGGGAGGAGGAGGAAGGAGAGAGGGGGAGGAGGAGGACAGAAAGAGGGGGAGGACGTGGAAGGAGAGAGGGGGAGGAGGTGGAACGAGAGAGGGGGAGGAGGTGGAAGGAGAGAGGGGGAGGAGGTGGAAGGAGAGAGGGGGAGAAGGTGGAAGGAAAGAGAGGGGGAGGAGGTGGAAGGAGAGAAGGGGAGGAGGTGGAAGGAGAGAGGGGGAGGAGGTGAAAGGAGAGAGGGGGAGGAGGTGGATGGAGAGAGGGGGAGGAGGTGGAAGGAGAGAGGGGGAGGAGTTGGAAGGAAAGAGAGGGAGGAGGTGAAAGGAGAGAGGGGGAGGGGGTGGAAGGAGAGAGGGGGAGGAGGTGGAAGGAGAGAGGGAGGAGGTGGAAGGAGAGAGGGGGAGGAGGTGGACGGAGAGAGGGGGAGGAGGTGGAAGGAGAGAGGGGGAGGAGATGGAAGGCGAGAGTGGGAGTAGATGGAAGGAGAGAGGGGGAGGAGGTGGAAGGAGAGCGGGGAGGAGGTGGAAGGAGAGAGGGGGAGGAGGTGGATGGAGAAAGGGGGAGGAGGTGGAAAGAGAGAGGGGGAGGAGGTCGAAGGAGAGAGGGGGAGGAGATGGAAGGAGAGAGGGGGAGTAGATGGAAGTAGAGAAGGGGAGGAGGTGGAAAGAGAGAGGGGGAGGAGGTGGAAGGAGAGAGGGGGAGGAGGTGGAAGGAGAGAGGGGGCGGAGATGGAAGGAGAGAGAGGGAGGAGATGGAAGGAGAGGGGGGAGGAGGAAGACAGAGAGAAGGGGAGGAGGTGGAAGAAGAGAGGGGGAGGAGGTAGAAGGAGAGAGGGTGAAGAGATGGAAGGAGAGAGGGGGAGGAGGAGGACTGAAAGAGGGGGAGGAGGTGGAAGGAGAGAGGGAGAGGAGATGGAAGGAGAGAGGGGGAGGAGGTGGAAGGAGAGGGGGGAGGAGGAAGACAGAGAGAAGGGGAGGAGGTGGAAGGAGAGAGGGGGAGGAGATGGAAGGAGAGAGGGAGAGGAGGTGGAAGGAGGGAGGGGGAGGAGGTGGAAGGAGAGAGGGAAAGGAGATGGAAGGAGAGAGGGGGAGGAGATGGAAGGAGAGAGGGGGAGGAGGTGGAAGGAGAGAGGGTGAGGAGGTAGAAGGAGAGAGGGGGAGGAGGTGGATGGAGAGAGGGAGAGGAGGTGAAAGGAGAGAGGGGGAGGAGGTGGATGGAGAGAGGGGGAGGAGGTGGAAGGAGAGAGGGGGAGGAGTTGGAAGGAAAGAGAGGGAGGAGGTGAAAGGAGAGAGGGGGAGGGGGTGGAAGGAGAGAGGGGGAGGAGGTGGAAGGAGAGAGGGGGAGGAGGATGACAGAAAGAAGGGAGGAGGTGGAAGGAGAGTGGGGGAGGAGGTGGAAGGAGAGAGGTGGAGGAGGATGACAGAAAGAGGGGAGGAGGTGGAAGGAGAGAGGGGGAGGAGGTGGAAGGTGAGAGGGGGAGGAAGTGGAAAGAGAGAGGGGGAGAAGGTGGAAGGAGAGAAGGGGAGGAGGTGGAAGGAGAGAAGGGGAGGAGGTGGAAGGAGAGAGGGGGAGGAGGTGGAAGGAGAGAGGGGGAGGAGGTGGAACGAGAGAGGGGGAGGAGGCGGAAGGAGAGTTTCGGAGGAGGTGGAAAGAGAGAGGGGGAAGAGGAGGCCAGAGAAGGGGAGGAGGTGAAAGGAGAGAGGGGGAGGAGGTGGAAGGAGAGAGGGGGAGGAAGTGGAAGGAGAGAGGGGGAGGGCGTGGAAGGAGAGAGGGGGAGGAGGTGGAAGGAGAGAGGGGGAGGAGGTGGAAGGAGAGAGGAGGAGGAGGAAGACAGAGAGAAGGGGAGGAGGTGGAAGGAGAGAGGGGGAGGAGATGAAGGAGAGAGGGGGAGGAGGTGGAAGGAGAGAGGGGGAAGAGGTGGAAGGAGAAAGGGGGAGGAGGTGGATGGAGAGAGGGGGAGAAGGTGGAAGGAAAGAGAGGGGGAGGAGGTGGAAGGAGAGAGGGGGATGAGATGGAAGGAGAGATGGGGAGGAGGTGGAAGGAGAGAGGGTGAAGATATGGAAGGAGAGAGGGGGAGGAGGAGGACTGAAAGAGGGGGAGGAGGTGGAAGGAGAGAGGGAGAGGAGATGGAAGGAGAGAGGGGGAGGAGATGGAAGGAGAGAGGGGGAGGAGGTGGAAGGAGAGGGGGGAGGAGGAGGACAGAAAGAGGGGAGGAGGTGGAAGGAGAGAGGAGGAGGAGGTGGAAGGAGAGATGGGGAGGAGGTGACAGGAGAGAGGGGGAGGAGGTGAATGGAGAGAGGGGGAGGAGGAGGATAGAAAGAGGGGAGGAGGTGGAAGGAGAGAGGGGGAGGAGGTGGAAGGAGAGAGGCGGAGGAGGTGAAAGGAGAGAGGGGGAGGAGGTGGAGGGAGAGAGGGGGAGGAGGTGGAAGGAGAGAGGTGGAAGAGGTGGAAGGAAAGAGTGGGAGGAGTAGGACTGAAAGAGGGGGAGGAGGTGGAAGGAGAGAGGGAGGAGGTGGATGGAGAGAGGGGGAGGAGATGGAAGGAGAGAGGGGGACGAGGTGGAAGGAGAGAGGGGGAGGAGGTGGAAGGAGAGAGGGGGAGGAGGTGGAAGGAGAGAGAGGGAGGAGGAGGAAGGAGAGAGGGGGAGGAGGAGGACAGAAAGAGGGGGAGGAGGTGGAAGGAGAGAGGGGGAGGAGGTGGAACGAGAGAGGGGGAGGAGGTGGAAGGAGAGAGGGGGAGGAGGTGGAAGGAGAGAGGGGGAAGAGGTGGAAGGAGAAAGGGGGAGGAGGTGGAAGGAGAGAGGGGGAGAAGGTGGAAGGAAAGAGAGGGGGAGGAGGTGGAAGGAGAGAGGGGGATGAGATGGAAGGAGAGATGGGGAGGAGGTGGACTGAAAGAGGGGGAGGAGGTGGAAGGAGAGAGGGAGAGGAGATGGAAGGAGAGAGGGGGAGGAGATGGAAGGAGAGAGGGGGAGGAGGTGGAAGGAGAGGGGGGAGGAGGAGGACAGAAAGAGGGGAGGAGGTGGAAGGAGAGATGGGGAGGAGGTGACAGGAGAGAGGGGGAGGAGGTGAATGGAGAGAGGGGGAGGAGGAGGATAGAAAGAGGGGAGGAGGTGGAAGGAGAGAGGGGGAGGAGGTGGAAGGAGAGAGGCGGAGGAGGTGAAAGGAGAGAGGGGGAGGAGGTGGAGGGAGAGAGGGGAGGAGGTGGAAGGAGAGAGGGGGAAGAGGTGGAAGGAAAGAGTGGGAGGAGTAGGACTGAAAGAGGGGGAGGAGGTGGAAGGAGAGAGGGGGAGGAGGTGGAGGGAGAGAGAGGGAGGAGGTGGAAGGAGAGAGTGGGAGGAGGTGACAGGAGAGAGGGGGAGGAGGTGGAAGGAGAGAAGGGGAGGAGGAGGACAGAAAGAGGGGAGGAGGTGGAAGGAGAGAGGGGGAGGAGGTGGAACGAGAGAGGGGGAGGAGGTGGAAGGAGAGAGGGGGAGGAGGTGGAAGGAGAGAGGGGGAGGAGGTGGGAAGAGAGAGGGGGAGGAGATGGAAGGAGAGAGTGGGAGGAGATGGAAGGAGAGAGGGGGAAGAGGTGGAAGGAAAGAGTGGGAGGAGTAGGACTGAAAGAGGGGGAGGAGGTGGAAGGAGAGAGGGGGAGGAGGTGGAAGGAGAGTGGGGGAAGAGATGGAAGGAGTGCAAGGGAGGAGGAGGACTGAAAGAGGGGGAGGAGGTGGAAGGAGAGAGGGGGAGGAGGTGGAAGGAGAGAGGGGGAGGAGGTGGACTGAAAGAGGGGGAAGAGGTGGAAAGAGAGAGGGGGAGGAGTTGGAAGGAGAGAGGGGGAGGAGGTGGAAGAGAAGAGAGGAAGGAGGTGAAAGGAAAGAGAAGGAGGAGGTGAAAGGAGAGAGGGGGAGGAGATGGAAGGAGAGAGGGGGAGGAGGTGGAAGGAGAGAGGGGGAGGAGGTGGAAGGAGAGAGGGGGATAAGATGGAAGGAGAGAGAGGGAGGAGGTGGAAGGAGAGAGGGGGAGGAAGTGGAAGGAGAGAGGGGGAGGAGGTGGAAGGAGAGAGGGGGAGGAGGTGGACAGAAAATGGGGAAGGAGGTGGAAGGGGAGAGGGGGAGGAGGTGGAGGGAGAGAGGGGGAGGAGATGGAAGGCGAGAGGGGGAGGAGGTGGAAGGAGAGAGGGGGAGGAGGTGGAAGGAGGGAGGGGGATAAGATGGAAGGAGAGAGAGGGAGGAGGTGGAAGGAGAGAGGGGGAGGAAGTGGAAGGAGAGAGGGGGAGGAGGTGGAAGGAGAGAGGGGGAGGAGATGGAAGGAGAGAGGGGGAGGAGGTGGAAGGAGAGAGGGGGAGGAGGTGGAAGGAGAGAGGGGGAAGAGGAGGAAGACAGAGAGAAGGGGAGCAGGTGGAAGGAGAGCGGAGGAGGAGGAAGACAGAGAGAAGGGGAGGAGGTGGAAGGAGAGTGGGGGAAGAGGTGGAAGGAGAGAGGAGGAGGAGATGGAAGGAGAGAGGGGGAGGAGGTGGAAGGAGAGAGGGGGAAGAGGTGGAAGGAGAGAGGGGGAGGAGGTGGAAGGAGAGAGGGGGAGGAGGATGACAGAAAGAGGGGAGGAGGTGGAAGGCGAGAGGGGGAGGAGGTGGAAGGAGAGAGGGGGAGGAGGAAGACAGAGAGAAGGGGAGGAGGTGGAAGGAGAGTGGGGGAAGAGGTGGAAGGAGAGAGGGGGAGGAGATGGAAGGAGAGAGGGGGAGGAGGTGGAAGGTGGGAGGGGGAGGAGGTGGAAGGAGAGAGAGGGAGGAGGTGGAAGGAGAGAGGGGGAGGAGGTGGAAGGAGAGAGGAGGAGGAGGATGACAGAAAGAGGGGAGGAGGTGGAAGGAGAGAGGGGGAAGAGGTGGAAGGAGAGAGGAGGAGGAGGTGGAAGGAGAGAGGGGGAGGAGGAGGACAGAGAGAGGGGGAGGAGGTGGAAGGAGAGAGGGGGAGGAGGTGGAAGGAGAGAGGGGGAGGAGGTGGAAGGAGAGAGGGGGAGGAGGTGGAAGGTGAGAGGGGGAGGAGGTGAAAGAGAGAGGGGGAGGAGGTGGATGGAGAGAGGGGGAGGAGGTGGAAGGAGAGAGGAGGAGGAGGAAGACAGAGAGAAGGGGAGGAGGTGGAAGGAGAGAGGGGGAAGAGGTTGAAGGAGAGGGGAGGAGGAGGTGGAAGGAGAGAGGGGGAGGAGGAGGACAGAGAGAGGGGGAGGAGGTGGAAGGAGAGAGGGGGAGGAGGTGGAAGGAGAGAGGGGGAGGAGTTGGAACGAGAGAGGGGGAGGAGGACGAAGGAGAGAGGGGGAGGAGGAGGAAGGAGAGAGGGGGAAGAGGTGGAAGGAGAGAGGGGGAGGAGGTGGAAGGAGAGAGGGGGAAGAGGTGGAAGGAGAGAGGGGGAGGAGATGGAAGGAGAGAGGGGGAGGAGGTGGAAGGAGAGAGGGGGAAGAGGTGGAAGGAGAGAGGAGGAGGAGGTGGAAGGAGAGAAGGGGAGGAGGAGGAAGGAGAGAGGGGGAGGAGGAGGACAGAGAGAGGGGGAGGAGGTGGAAGGAGAGAGGGGGAGGAAATGGAAGGAGAGATGGGGAGGAGGTGGAAGGAGAGAGGAGGAGGAGGAAGACAGAGAGAAGGGGAGGAGGTGGAAGGAGAGAGGGGGAGAGGTGGAAGGAGAGAGGGGGAGGAGGTGGAAGGAGAGAGGGGGAGGAGGTGGAAGGAGAGAGGAGGAGGAGGTGGAAGGAGAGAGGGGGAGGAGGAGGAAGGAGAGAGGGGGAGGAGGAGGACAGAGAGAGGGGGAGGAGGTGGAAGGAGAGAGGGGGAGGAAATGGAAGGAGAGATGGGGAGGAGGTGGAAGGAGAGAGGAGGAGGAGGAAGACAGAGAGAAGGGGAGGAGGTGGAAGGAGAGAGGGGGAAGAGGTGGAAGGAGAGAGGGGGAGGAGATGAAGGAGAGAGGGGGAGGAGGTGGAAGGAGAGAGGGGGAGAAGGTGGATGGAAAGAGAGGGGGAGGAGGTGGAAGGAGGGAGGGGGATAAGATGGAAGGAGAGAGGGGGAGGAGGTGGAAGGAGAGAGGGGGAGGAAGTGGAAAGAGAGAGGGGGAGGACGTGGAAGGAGAGAGGGGGAGGAGGTGGAAGGAGAGAGGGGGAGGAGGTGGAAGGAGAGAGGGGGAAGAGGTGGAAGGAGAGAGGGAGAGGAGGTGGAAGGAGAGAGGGGGAAGAGGTGGAAGGAGAGAGGGGGAGGAGGTGGAAGGAGAGAGGGGGAGGAGGTGGAAGGAAAGAGAGGGAGGAGGTGGAAGGAAATTGAGGGAGGAGGTGAAAGAAGAGAGGGGGAGGAGGTGGAAGGAGAGAGGGGGAGGAGGTGGAAGGAGAGAGGGGGAGGAGATGGAAAGAGAGAGGGGGAGGAGGTGGAAGGAGAGAGGGGGAAGAGGTGGAAGGAGAGAGGGGGAGGAGATGAAGGAGAGAGGGGGAGGAGGGGATGGAGAGAGGGGGAGAAGGTGGATGGAAAGAGAGGGGGAGGAGGTGGAAGGAGAGAGGGGGAGGAGGTGGAAGGAGAGAGGAGGAGGAGATGGAGGGTGAGAGGGGGAGGAGGTGGAAGGAGAGAGGGGGAAGAGGTGGAAGGAGAGCGAGGGAGGAGATGGAAGGAGAGAGGGAGAGGAGGTGGAAGGAGAGAGGGGGAAGAGGTGGAAGGAGAGAGGGGGAGGAGGTGGAAGGAGAGAGGGGGAGGAGGTGGAAGGAAGAGAGGGAGGAGGTGAAAAAAGAGAGGGGGAGGAGGAGGAAGGAGAGAGAGGGAGGAGGTGGAAGGAAATTGAGGGAGGAGGTGAAAGAAGAGAGGGGGAGGAGGTGGAAGGAGAGAGGGGGAGGAGGTGGAAGGAGAGAGGGGGAGGAGGTGGAAGGAAAGAGAGGGAGGAGGTGAAAAAAGAGAGGGGGAGGAGGTGGAAGGAGAGAGGGGGAGGAGGTGGAAGGAAAGAGAGGGAGGAGGTGAAAAAAGAGAGGGGGAGGAGGAGGAAGGAGAGAGAGGGAGGAGGTGAAAAAAGAGAGGGGGAGGAGGAGGAAGGAGAGAGAGGGAGGAGGTGGAAGGAAATTGAGGGAGGAGGTGAAAGAAGAGAGGGGGAGGAGGTGGAAGGAGAGAGGGGGAGGAGGTGGAAGGAGAGAGGGGGAGGAGGTGGAAGGAAAGAGAGGGAGGAGGTGAAAAAAGAGAGGGGGAGGAGGTGGAAGGAGAGAGGGGTAGGAGGTGGAAGGAGAGAGGGGGAGGAGGTGGAAGGAGAGAGGGGGAGGAGATGGAAGGAGAGAGGAGGAGGAGGTTGAAGGAGAGAGGGGGAGGAGGTGGAAAAAGAGAGGTGGAGGAGGTGGAAGGAGAGAGGGGGTGGAGATGGAAGGAGAGAGGGGGAGGAGGTGGAAGGAGAGAGAGGGAGGAGGTGGAAGGAGAGAGGGGGAGGAGGAGGACAGAGAGAAGGGAAGGAGGTGGAAGGAGAGAGGTGGAGGAGGTGGAAGGAAAGAGGGGGAGGAGGTGGGAGGGGAGAGGGGGAGGAGGTGTAAGGAGAGAGGGAGAGGAGGAGGAAGGAGAGAGGGGGAGGAGGTGGAAGGAGAGAGGGTGAAGAGATGGAAGGAGAGAGGGGGAGGAGATGGAAGGAGAGAGGGGGAGGAGATGGAAGGAGAGAGGGGGAGGAGGTGGAAGGAGAGAGGGGGAGGAGGTGGAAGGAGAGGGGGGAGGAGGAAGACAGAGAGAAGGGGAGGAGGTGGAAGGAGAGAGGGGGAGGAGATGGAAGGAGAGAGGGAGAGGAGGAGGAAGGAGGGAGGGGGAGGAGGTGGAAGGAGAGAGGGAAAGGAGATGGAAGGAGAGAGGGGGAGGAGATGGAAGGAGAGAGGGGGAGGAGGAGGAGGAGAGAGGGGGAGGAGGTGGCAGGAGAGAGGGGGAGGAGGTGGAAGGAGAGAGGAGGAGGAGGAGGACAGAAAGGGGGGAGGAGGTGGAAGGAGAGAGGGGGAGGAGGTGGAAGGAGAGAGGGGGAGGAGGAGGACAGAAAGGGGGGAGGAGGTGGAAGGAGAGAGGAGGAGGAGGTGGAAGGAGAGAGGGGGAGGAGGTGGAAGGAGAGAGGGGGATGAGGTGAATGGAGAGAGGGGGAGGAGGAGGATAGAAAGAGGGGAGGAGGTGGAAGGAGAGAGGCGGAGGAGGTGAAAGGAGAGAGGGGGAGGAAATGGAAGGAGAGATGGGGAGGAGGTGGAAGGAGAGAGGAGGAGGAGGAAGACAGAGAGAAGGGGAGGAGGTGGAAGGAGAGAGGGGGAAGAGGTGGAAGGAGAGAGGGGGAGGAGATGGAAAGAGAGAGGGGGAGGAGGTGGAAGGAGAGAGGGGGAAGAGGTGGAAGGAGAGAGGGGGAGGAGATGAAGGAGAGAGGGGGAGGAGGTGGATGGAGAGAGGGGGAGAATGTGGATGGAAAGAGAGGGGGAGGAGGTGGAAGGAGAGAGGGGGAGGAGGTGGAAGGAGAGAGGAGGAGGAGATGGAGGGTGAGAGGGGGAGGAGGTGGAAGGAGAGAGGGGGAAGAGGTGGAAGGAGAGCGAGGGAGGAGATGGAAGGAGAGAGGGAGAGGAGGTGGAAGGAGAGAGGGGGAAGAGGTGGAAGGAGAGAGGGGGAGGAGGTGGAAGGAGAGAGGGGGAGGAGGTGGAAGGAAAGAGAGGGAGGAGGTGAAAAAAGAGAGGGGGAGGAGGAGGAAGGAGAGAGAGGGAGGAGGTGGAAGGAAATTGAGGGAGGAGGTGAAAGAAGAGAGGGGGAGGAGGTGGAAGGAGAGAGGGGGAGGAGGTGGAAGGAGAGAGGGGGAGGAGGTGGAAGGAAAGAGAGGGAGGAGGTGAAAAAAGAGAGGGGGAGGAGGTGTAAGGAGAGAGGGGGAGGAGGTGGAAGGAGAGAGAGGGAGGAGGAGTAACTAGAGAGGGGGAGGAGAAGAAGGAGAGAGAGGGAGAGGTGAAAAAGAGAGTGGGATAGGATGAAGTAGAGAGAGGAGTGGAATGTAAATTTATGAGGAGTTGAAGACGAGATTTTGATGAGGTTTAAGATAGAGGGTGATTATTTTTAAGTAGAGCGTGGGAGGAGGTGTCAGGAAGAGAGTGAGAGGTTGAAAAAAGAGAGGGTGAGGAGGTTGAAGGAGTGAGGGTTAGGAGGTGGAAGGAGAGAGGGTGAGGAGGTTGACGGAGAGAGGGGGAGGAGATGGAAGGAGATATTGAGTAGGAGTTTTAAGGTATAGAGGTGGAGTAGGTGGTAAAAAGAGAGGTGGATAGGTGGAATGAGATATGGGGTGGAGATTGAAGGATAGGAGGGGGAGGAGTGGAAGGAAGAGATATGTAGGGGGGAAGGATACTCTTTTATTAATATTCATCTATCATTTAATTCTTTTGACTTCTCTATCTGTATTTAGGTTGTAAGGCCAAGAGGTGTAGTTCAGGTGGTGGATGTGATATTCTTGGGCATGATTTTTAAGTGATCACCATCGGTATCATTATTCTGCATTAATTTCTCTTTTTATTCTTTTTACTGTATAGATTGTTAATAGTATGTACTTCTAAGTTGTATTACCTTTCTATTCTAGTTGTATTACTCTTTAATTATAAATTTGTTAGTAGTGTAATTATATCGTTTTGTATTGTGATTTTTCCTTACTCTTTGGTGTTAGTTCCCCATTCTCTAATGTTAGCTCTTTTTACTCTATATTTGTTCTTCATATTTACTTCTATCTTTCGAGGTATGTTTTCATTATTGTTTTTATTCTTTTAATGAGAGCTTTAAATTATTCCATTTAATTAGCGATTATTTTTATTATATGTAATGTATATCTTTTTATTAGTTTTACTTCTATATTTTTCGTATTTTGCAGTCTATCTTTTTCACTTATTTTTCATTTATGCATTCGTCTTCTTGTCCATAAAGTGGGTATTATTTTGCAGTATCAGATTGGGCTAATTTGCATTATAACTGATATGTTAGTATGTATTGCCATAACAGTGTTGGATTATTTTTACATTTATATATATTATGTTTTAATTAGAGATTTTTAGGAGGTGGAAGGAGAGAGGGGGATGAGGTGAATGGAGAGAGGGGGAGGAGGAGGATAGAAAGAGGGGAGGAGGTGGAAGGAGAGAGGCGGAGGAGGTGAAAGGAGAGAGGGGGAGGAGGTGGAGGGAGAGAGGGGGAGGAGGTGGAAGGAGAGAGGGGGAAGAAGTGGAAGGGAAGAAGGGGAGGAGGTGGAAGGAGAGAGGGGGAGGAGGTGGAGGAGAGAGGGCGAGGAGGGGGGAGGAAGAGAGGGGGAGGAGGGGAAGGAGGAGGGGGAGAGAGGTGGAAGGAGGAGGGGGAGAGGGGGAAGGAGAGAGGGGGAGGAGATGGAGGGAGAGGGGGAGGAGGGGAAGGAGAGAGGGGGAGGAGGGGAAGGAGAGAGGGGGAAGATGGAAGAGAGAGAGGGAGGAGGTGGAAGGAGGAGAGGGGGAGGAGGGGAAGGAGAGAGGGGGAGAAGGGGAAGGAGAGAGGGGGAGGAGGGGGAAGGAGAGAGGGGGAGGAGGGGAGGAGAGAGGGGGAAGAGGAGGACAGAGAGGGGGAGGAGGGGAAGGAGAGAGGGGGAGGAGGGGAAGGAGAGAGGGGGAGAGGGGAGGAGAGAGGAGGAGGAGGTGGAAGGAGAGATGGTGAGGAGGTGGAAGGTGAGAGGGGGAGGAGGTGGAAGGAGAGAGGGGGAGGAGGTGGAAGGAGAGAGGGGGAGGAGGATGACAGAAAGTGGGGAGGAGGTGGAAGGAGAGAGGGGGAGGAGGGGAGAGGAGGGAGGGGGAGGAGGATGACAGAAAGAGGGGAGGAGGTGGAAGGCGAGAGGGGGAGGAGGTGGAAGGAGAGAAGGGGAGGAGGTGGAAGGAGAGAGGGGGAAGAGGTGGAAGGAGAGAGGAGGAGGAGGATGACAGAAAGAGGGGAGGAGGGGAAGGGAGAGGGGGAGGAGGGGAGGAGAGAGGGGGAGGAGGGGAAGGAGAGAGGGGGAAGAGGGGAAGGAGAGAGGGGGAGAAGGGGAGGAGAGAGGGGGAGGAGGGGAGGAGAGAGGGGGATAGATGGAAGGAGAGAGGGGGAGGAGGGGGAAGGAGAGAGGGGGAGGAAGGGGAAGAGAGAGGGGGAGGAGTGGAAGGAGAGAGGGGGAGGAGGTGGAAGGAGAGAGGGGGGGAGGAGGAAGGAGAGAGGGGGAGGAGAGGAAGGAGAGAGGGAGAGGAGGGGAAGGAGAGAGGGGGAAGAGGTGGAAGGAGAGAGGGGGAGGAGGTGGAAGGAGAGAGGGGGAGGAGGTGGAAGGAAAGAGAGGGAGGAGGTGTAAAGAGAGAGGGGAAGGAGGTGGATGGAGAGAGGAGGAGGAGGTGAAAAAGAGAGGGGGAGGAGGTGGATCAAGAGAGGGGGAGGAGGTGGAAGGAGAGAGGGGGAGGAGGAAGGAGAGAGAGGGAGGAGGTGGAAGGAAGAGAGGGAGGAGGCGAAGAAGAGAGGGGGAGGAGGTGGAGAGGAGAGAGGGGAGGAGGTGGAGGAGAGAGGGGGAGGAGGGGAAGGAGAGAGGGGGAGGAGAGGAAGGGAGGAGGAGGAGGAGGTGAAGGAGAGAGGGGGAGGAGGTGGAAGAGAGAGGGGAGGAGGGGAGGATAGAGGGGGGGAGAGGAAGGAGAGAGGGGGAGGAGGTGGAAGGAGAGAGGGGGAGGAGGTGGAAGGAGAGAGGGGGAGGAGGAGGACAGAGAGAAGGGAAGGAGGTGGAAGGAGAGAGGGGGAGGAGATTGAAGGAGAGAGTGGGAGGAGGTGTAAGGGGAGAGGGGGAGGAGGAGGAAGGAGAGAGGGGGAGGAGGTGGAAGGAGAGGGGGGAGGAGGAGGAGGAGAGAGGTGGAGGAGGTGGAAGGAGAGGGGGGAGGAGGAGGAAGGAGAGAGGGGGAGGAGGACGAAGGAGAGAGGGGGAGGAGGTGGAAGGATAGGGGGAGGAGGTGGAGAGAAAGAGGGGGAGGAGGTGGAAGGAGAGAGGGGGAGGAGGTGGAAGGAGAGAGGGGGAGGAGGTGGACAGAAGATAGGGGGAGGAGGTGGAAGGAGAGAGGGGGAGGAGGTGGAAGGAGAGAGGGGGAGGAGGTGGAAGGGGAGAGGGGGAGGAGGAGGACAGAAAGAGGGGGAAGGAGAGAGGGGGAGGAGGTGGACGGAGAGAGGGGGAGGAGGAGGAGGACAGAAAGAGGGGGAGTAGGTGGAAGGAGAGAGGGGGAGGAGGTGGAAGGATAGGGGGAGGAGGTGGAAGGAGAGAGGGGGAGGAGGTGGAAGGAGAGAGGGGGAGGAGGTGGAAGGAGAGAGGGGGAAGAGATGGAAGGAGAGAGGGGGAGGAAGTGGAAGGAGAGAGGGGGAGGAGGTGGCAGAAGATGGGGGGAGGAGGCGGAAGGAGATAGGAGGAGGAGGTGGCAGAAGAGGGGTGGAGGAGGTGGCAGAAGAGGGGTGGAGGAGGTGGAAGGAGAGAGGGAGATGAAATTGAATTGTATTGAAACAGTTTATTTAGCCAGAAAAACACAGATACAGAGTGGATAATAATAACAATATTAACATGGCTGAGCCAGTTGAGAACCTGAGCTCTCTTTTAGGATGTTAAGACGGGGGAGGTGTACATATATTGAGATTTAGAACCAAATCGGTGAGGTAAGATTGTGGCTGAATCAGTAAGTAACGTCTTTTAGAATTTTGGAGGAAAAAAACATGTTTTCTCTTAGAATATTAATTTAATGCATCTAACTACATAAGTACATCAACAATAACACATAAACATCAAGAGGTGACCGTGAAAACCAGACTATAGGCGACGAGGAATTACTGTACCTTTAAAAAAGTAATTCGCCTTAATATTTGGTAAAAAGCTCTAAATATAAACCCTTTGATTACACAAGGAATATAATTTGCCCTGTGAGAAAACAATGGAATTGAACTCGTTTTATATATACTATAATAACATGAAATGGAGACACCACAATATAAGATATAATGAAAGGGTTTGTCTGAAGGAAATATGCTGAGAATTTCCTGACAATGTTGACTTGTTCCTCTTGAGGCTGACATTGAAGTTGAGAAAATGTGAGATACTGATCCTCTCTAACCACTTAAAGACGAGGCAGTACACACACACACACACACACACACACACACACACACACACATACACATATATATATATATATATTATATATATATATATATATATATATATATATATATATATATATATATATATATATATATATATATATATAATGTTACCGCAAGCGGTAAATAATTATGATGACATATAAACAAATGTTATGTTAGGCTGTAACTCATGTCATGTTTATTGGGCGTGCCTGCCTGTATACAGTATTTAGTGTTGAGATGGAGGCAGATGAGAAACCTAGAGTAGGTTGAGGTGTTGGGTGGTGGGAGGTGAGCTTGTTTGCGTATAATACGCCTGACACAGTGAGTTTGAAGTGGCCAACTTGTTCATATGGTGCCCAGCTGGGCACAGCCAGCCTCACTTTAGCTATCCCCATCACACCACCAACACCTAACCTGTTTCTCCTGAAGACTTTCAACACGTAAGTTTAACTTGTATTTATTGTGTACACAGGTAGACTGGGTCCATTGCTTCGTTTATCATTGTGACGACATAAAAATATGGAAACTTAAGTACTCATTATAAGTGTTAAGATTAGACTAATTACATAGCTATGATTATTATGTAAATATACATCGGATTAGCCATTTATGTGATTGCCTATGTATGATTTATGTGAACTACTAAAAGGAATTGTATCCAACAGGTTTGCCCAAATTATAATGTTTGAGTCCAACGTCACAAGTTTCACTAAACCCTCTAACCGTCTGATTGGCGGTTACATATAATCTACAATAATATATGAACATAAGAAAATAAGATGTCTGAAATACAGTAGACCGGTTGGCATGGCAGCTCCTGTCGAGAGTTACTTCCACTCTCTATCATCCATGAATGAATCTAGCCTCCTTTTAAAACTTTCCAGCGTTCCAGCACTTACTACAAAATTGCTAAGCTTGTTCCTCGCGTCTGCCACCCTATTTGTGAACCAGTTTCTTCCTATCTCCCTCCTAAACCTAAACTTATCCAACTTAAATCCGTTGCTCCGAGTCCTATCCTGCTCGGATATTATGAGAACTTTATATCTCCTTTATTGATTCCTTTCACCCACTTAAATACTTCTATCATATCTCCCCGCACTCTTCGTCTTTCTAGGGAATGCAAGTTTAGTTTGTTTAATCTATCCTGATATGGAAGGTTTCTAAGTCCCGTAATCATTTTCGTCATTCTTCGATGCACCTACTCCAGTGAATTGATATCCATTCTATAATAAGGGCACCAGAACTGAATAGCACAATCGAGGTGTGGCCCGACTAGCGCAACATGTAATTGCAATAAGATCTCTGCACTCTTATTACTTACACCTCTAGATATGAAACCCAATACTCTGTTTGCCTTATTTCGAACATTAACGCACTGTTTTCTTGGCCGAAGGTCCGGGCTTACAAGTACCCCTAAGTCTCTTTCACAAGTCGACTTCTCTAGTTTGGTGATGTTAAGGCTGTATACATTGATAGCATTTATTCTTCCAATATTAAGTACGCTGCACTTGCTGGTGTTGAATTTCATTTGCCATTTTTCTGACCACTCCTGCAGTTTATTTAAATCCTCCTGTACTGCATTTGCATCCTCCCCTGAATTAACCTGCTGCCTTATTTTGGTGCTATGTGCAAACTTGCTTAAGTCACTGCTGATCCCAGTATCAAGATCGTTTATGTAGATTATGAACAAGAGTGGGCCCAGTACTGACCCCTGGGGAACCACACTAGTTACACAGCCCCACTCAGATTTAATACCATCTACGCTGACCCTCTGTGTTCTATCGGTGAGCCTTGATTTTTACCAATTTTGAAATTTCCCCTCGATACCACGAGCCTTAACTTTTCTGAAAAACCTCTGATGTTTTTCTCTAAATGCGATCGGATGCTATTTGCTATAATTGATTCAAGAAATTTCCCACTACTGACGTCAAACTAATGGGCTGGTAATTTGACTTTGCTGCTTTTTCTCCCTTTTTGAATATGGGTGCTACATTTACCTGTATCTATAAGTCTGGCACGACTCCGGTGTCTAATGATTTTGTAAATAAATTTATGAGGGGTCTGCTAATCTGTTCATTACACTCTTTCAAAACTCGAGGGAAAATTTCATCCGGCCCTGGGGATTTTTTCTTCTTTGATTTATTTATCTTCTTAAGAACATCCTCTTTTCTGATAGTGATATTCTTTAATTTCTCTTCTTCATTTCCCCTAATTAGCAGTTTCACCTCCGGCATTTTCTCGTTAATTTCTTCTGTGAAAACTGATAAGTAATAGCTGTTTAAAGCTTTGCCTATTTCCTCACCATCAGCAATAGCCCTGAAACAGAAGCTGTTAGAGGCCTGAAACTTTACAAACATATTACATGGGTCCCAAGGTTGTGTATCACGGACCCCCGGGTGGTCCGAACTAAAACCAAAAATCTTCCCAGAGTGAGATATCACCACGGTGATTGCGGGAGGTGGTTACCTGTGTCAGGCAGGGTAAACTGTGGCCGTTAATGTTGTGTTGTGTTGGGTTCGGTTAGATTGTATTGGGTTAGACTACATAAGCTCCTCATATACAGTACAATGCAGATGACGTCACCACATAATTACATCACCTGACTTCCACCCCCCCTGAGCCATAACCTTTGACCAGGAAGATAGCACATTTGCCGGCAGGGACCTGACCACCAAGGCTCTCAACTCAGATCCAGCTTGAACATGCACTTGCTCAAGTTAAATTTGTTATAATCTTGTATGCAAACTGATTCCACTTTCCTGCATTTTTTTTAAATAATTGCATTTATAAAACACTTAGAGTAGGTTTTGAAGAAAGTGTCAGTTATATGGTGAGGACAACAGGTGTTCTCTGGCTGAGCAAAAGAACATAAGAAATTAAGGAGTCTGCAATAGACCTATTGGCCTGTGCATGGCAGCTCCTGTCGAAAGTTACTACCACTCTCTATCATCCATGAATCTATCTAGCCTCCTTCTAAAATCTTCCAGCGTTCCAGTAATTACTACAAAGTTGCTAAGCATGTTCCACTCGTCCACCACCCTATTTTTGAACAAGTTCCTTCCTATCTCCCTCCTAAACCTAAACTTATCCAACTTAAATCCGTTGCTCCGAGTCCTATCCTGCTCGGATATTATAAGAACTTTATCTATATCTCCTTTATGGATTTCTTTCTCCCACTTAAATACTTCTATCATATCTCCCCGCACTCTTCGTCTTTCTTGGGAATGCATGTTTAGTTTCTTTAACCTATTTTGATATGGAAGGTTTCTAAGTCCCGGAATCATTTTCGTCATTCTTCGCTGCTCCGATTCCGGGTGGTGAAGGCATCACTAATTACAAATCTCGGCGGGCAAGTGCTTGAGATAGGTATCGAAGATAAGGTCCTTGATGTCCTTCTCCGGTCGCTTCATTCGCTTGCTTTGGCCTTCTTTTTCATGAGAAAATTCCTTAAGGGTCTACACGGCCAGAAGTAGTTCAGGGGAATCCAGTCGGTTCGCCCACACTTTGGAGTAGGTTCTCCCACAAGTCATTTTACCTACATTTAGAGTTGATTCACCCAAACTATCGAGTCCGTTCGCCCACACCTGTTTTGTTGCCCGTTTTATTTAGGGTTACTAATGCATTAATGTAAAGAACTTATAATGTTTATCTATCAGACCAAAGCATCCAAACCAGTAGAATAACAGACATAGCAGTAACTAGGGGAGCAGGTGTTCACCCACGTAAGCTGACCCAGCCTACAGTGACTAAGGTGAGATTAAGACCTGACCTAACAGAGGTCACGATCAGAAAGGGAAGAGTTCTAGCCTCCAGCCGGCGTTATGACCTTGTCATTTCATGGAACTGCAATACAGCCAGTACTCCTGACACCTGACCAAACAAGCCGGTCTAGACACACCCAGGTTAGTGTTAATTAAGAGAGGACATCCGCTGGCCTGAGACCGCCAACCCACCACAGCCCCACCACAAACTATGGTAGATTATATATCAAGAACATGGATCCACAGCTCCACATGGCCACCATCCAGCTGGAGTATTTTCAACTGGTCCGTGCGTACCATTAATGACATTGAAGGATGGCACAACGGACTGAATAAACGTGCTGCCGGAAGATGCCACCTTCAGTTTTATCTGCTTGTTAACCTTCTCCACAAAGAGGCCAGACTAACCTCTGTACATAAGGCTGGTATCAGAAAAGAAGCGCCGAAGGATCCAGAGAAGAAAGTATCAGGAGTTGCAGGCCAAAATATTTGCTCTTTGGGACGAATGCTTGAGGAACGAGAGGAGAGCTCGCGCCCATCTCAGTGGACCAGTCAGCAGCTGTTATGTGACCAAACATCCTAAATCCACTCAGTTACTTCTATCATTGACATTTTAAAACTTTTTAGTTTGTGTATCTTATATAGGTTTTTATCATTGAAAGTAACTGGATAAACAACCCGAGACTTAATTTATATATATTACATTGTTATCTTGTGCATGAATAAACATAAGTAGAACTTGACAAAGTGTGGGCGAACTGACTGCAGGTGTGGGTGAACTGACTCCTACGTGCGGGCGAATAAACTCAAAATGTGGGCGAATGGATTTATGGGCGAATTGACCGTAAACCGTTCAGTGTAATCTCAATGAGGAAGAAAATAAAGCTGGAGACGATGCCGACACCTAGGAGGACGAAAGCAGAGACCGTCTTGGAGAACCCGAGACGCTGGGAGGCGTTGTCAGGGGCACAGGTGTATGTGTTCCCCCACCACTTCCTCATCAGCTTGGGGATGATGCCCGTGTTTGATAGCTTCAAGATACTGAGGGTAAAATGGCACTGTTATGCTAAGGTGTCCTATCCTGGCTGGTGGGACACGACATGCTGATGTGTCAGAACTTAACATGAAGGAGGATCGAGAAAATAGTTATAGTCAACTACAACGATTTAAATCCATCATCTCTATAAATTTGTCATGTTTATGCTCTTCTCTGAGCTCCTCAGAATCAGTTATGAGGAGCACATTGTTTATATGTGACAAAAAGAAAAAAAAGACAAATGAACTCAGATAGTGGTGTCAAGGTCTGATTCTAATATACCACAAAATACCAAATTACTCTGAATGACTTCCTGGATTCTTGGGCCGTGACAATTAGATTCCTCCGGGATGTGGTCAGTGATATTAAGAATAAGTAGAAACATGATCAAATATCTACTGTAGGTGAAAAGACGTATAAATAAGAACTGTATCTGGTAGAGCAAAGTACAAAACATCATTATCCCTTGAGGCTGAAAAGGTTAAACTATCGTGTTCAATGGGTTTAAAGCATCGCCCTCATGGAATTAAACTATTGTCTTCATAAGGTTAAAGTATCAACCTCAAGGATCTAAACCATTGGTCTTCAAGGGTCAAACCATCATCCTTAAGAAGTTAAACCAACTTCCTCAAAGGGTAAAGGAAATAGCAAGGAGGGAAAATATGCACGTGTAAAATGAGAATATCAGGTGTATATGAAACAGTGTGTGCAAATAATGAAAGCAATACGAGACAGACAAACAGGTGAAGAACTTACTAATTGGAGAGGACGTTGGCGAAGGATAGGTTCTTCAGGTACCCGACGGAGGTGTACTCGGGAATGTAGCGCCCCAAAAACTTGTAGGAACAGTTCCCCTGAAGCTCATACGATATTGTGTTTATGAGTTGGAAGAAAGCAATCTTACCCTGAGGAAAATATGAACAACAGTGGCAGTGGTTCATAAGCTTCTATACCCCACCTCAACCACAGTATTGGATCACCACCACCAAAATACCTGAGCTCTATCACCTTGACACATTACTTCACATCCAAGTACACAATATCTAAAACGCATCTTTTTGATTTTGTGTTAGACAAAATGACACAACCAACAAATTATTTTGACAACACGACCGAGAAAACAACAATCACGGTGGACATTTTGAAATTCATCAGACCACTCTGTAAAGATACTTTTTGGAGTGTCTGTGTGATACATAACTAAAATCCATCAAAATTGCAGCAAACAAATGTATTGAAACAAAGTCATTATTTCATACGTAATTACCATATTTTCGTTTTCTAGTATTGGGTTACGTGATGCTCTAAAATAGTGGTGAGTGTTAGTAAGAAGAGGTACTAACCTTGTAGTTCTGGAGGAGGGCGATCCCTTCCTGGTTACTGGACACCAATAGGGAGGGTTTATCTAACAACTGATCGTAAAGGAGCTGGAGGCCCTGGTCGTGGGAAGTCTGTAAACACGGAGAATTGTATTAGACTCGACAGATCATGTGAAGATCGGCCCCTACCATCCCCCAGTTTATATCACCTAATGATTAAATCTCCTAACACTACCTGTAGGGAGTTGTCTAGGTTAAGGTGAGCATTAGGTAGGTTAGCTTAAGTAAGCGTTACCATAACTAAACTTAAGGGAAAATAAGCTTAGGGGACTAATTTTTACATGATCTTATTTGACAGGTGTTCTCTTGAAAACAAACATAATATCTTCTAAGTGAATAAATAAACAATCTTTGTCAGAACTTAAGACTATAGGAAATGAAACAAATGGAAGAGTACTCTAGGGAAACTGAGAATACGAAATGAAGCTCACGTATATGAGTAAAGGACGAGAGAGAGAGAGAGAGAGAGAGAGAGAGAGAGAGAGCAGACATAGTGTTATCGCCGCCCTCACTCAGTGTTATTACAATTATGGGAGGGTGATAAGAGTGATGAGAAAGTGTCGTTGTTTACGAAGCGAGGAGATGATGGCGTCATCGTTTCGGCCATAGATGATAAAGTATATGGCAGGTCCACGACCTGTGACCTCGCCAGTTGTGTGGGGGTGTTGGTCGCTCTAGCTGGCACTGACCAGTATCGGCCAGATCTTTTGAGTGAACACACACTAGCCACCACAGGAGTTACTTGGAACGATACTAGGAGTTAAGTGAAGCTATAAGCCGGCACACGTGAGTGGAAGAACAGTGAGTGTTTGTGTTGTGGTGAAATGTTGTGAACTAAGGCACAGTGTACAGAGTAATGTATTTACTAACTGACGTATAATGTATACATATAATGGAATGTATTCAGTAGATAACGAGTGTCTCATTCTTTACAGGGCGGTTGGTGTCAACGACCGTCTTGACAAATATTGCAAGTCAATATCTGTCCCATTCATTGACAACTGGGACAACTTCTACGGCAGAAGGGACCTCTATGCTCGGGATGGGGCGCACCTGTCTCGGGATGGGGTGGCAACCCTGGCTGGGTCTCTAGAATGGGGCAGTTCAAAGGATATCGAAGTCTTTAAACTGCAAGGGGAACATATGGGCACGGGGGTGGGGGAAACTGCAGTGGGAGCCGGTAAACAGAGTAAACGATTACAGGGAAATAGTGTTAGGAATGATGACAAAGCTAAATTAGACAGGGAGTTTAAAACTAAACGCGGTAAAGGGAGGACTCAGAACACGGCTAACTTAAATGTATACTACGCGAACAGTAGAAATATGAGAAACAAAATGGATGATATTAGGGCCTTGGTATGTACCGAAAAAATCGATATAATAGCATTCACTGAAACATGGATCAACTTACACTCACGTGAGTTGCCGGTCGAATACCAAATTGCGGGTTACAAATTGCTCCATATCGATAGGCTGACCAGGAAAGGAGGCGGAGTCGCAATCTATGTTAGGGATAATCTGAAGTGTGAAATAAATAAGGAAATAAAAACTGAGAGGAATACAGAAACAATTTGGATAGAATTAAGCGACGGTAGGGAAAAATTAATCACAGGAGTAATATATAGACCTCCCAATCTTGAGAGAGTCAATGAGCGACATATCTGGGATGAAATGCGCAGGGCTTCCATACACAACATAGTCTGTATAGTAGGCGACTTTAACCTTGGCCAAATAGATTGGACTGACCTTACGGGTAACTCAGAATCAGAGGATTTTCTCGAGACGATCCAGGACTGCTTCCTAAGTCAACATATAACCGAACCCACACGGGGTAATAATATACTGGATTTAGTTCTGTCGAACAGAGAAAACCTCATTATCAATGTCGAGGTAGGGAACGAACTTGCAAACAGCGATCACAAAGAAATTAGATTCCAGTTAGATTTTCAGGGCATACGTAAGGAAAATTCCACTGAAGTACCAGATTTCAGAAGGGCAAACTTTGACAGTTTAAAGAGGCAGCTGAGAGAGGGGGTGTCGCGCTTGGCCGTGAACCTGACAGATGACTCGGACCTGATAACGAGATCTGAGATTGCCGAGTTCCACGACAATTTAAATAATGAGTTACTTAATGCACAAAGGCAGAACATACCATACAAAAAACTCAGATCAGACAACAATGACCCTAAATGGATAAATAATTATTTAAAGAACATCATTGGCCAAAGGAAGGCTATAGGTAGAAGGATAAAGCGTGGCGAAATTTACCTCCAGGATTATTATAAGATTTTGGCGAGTAGGGTTAAAACCGAGATAAGGAAAGCCAAGAGGAATAATGAGGTAAGGATAGCAAGGGAGGCGAAGACAAACCCCAAGGGATTCTACCAAATGTATCAAACTAAAACACGAGAAAAGATTGGACCAATACGGTCAGATACCGGCGAGCTCACTGATAACGACGGAGAAATGAGCAATGATTTGATTAAATATTTTTCAACAGTTTTCACCACTGAAAATTTAAACATGATACCCGAGGCACCGACTCTATTCAGAGATAGTGAAGAAAACAAATTTAGCGAGATAGTAGTGACTAGTAACGATGTTAGTAAGCAAATAGACAAACTAAAGCCTAATAAGTCACCTGGTCCCGATGAGATATTTGCCAGAGTATTAAAGGAATGTAAGGAAGAGCTTAGTATGCCCTTAGCAAAGTTGTTTAACATGTCCTTAAAAACAGGTGTAGTACCAGAATCCTGGAGGATAGCGAATGTAATACCGATTTTCAAGAAGGGGAATAGATCACTATCCTCTAACTATCGCCCAATTAGTCTAACATCAATAGTAGGCAAATTACTCGAAGCAATCATTTCAAACTCGATACGAAATCACCTGGAGAAGCATCGATTGATCAATGATTCCCAGCATGGCTTCACAAGCGGACATTCTTGTCTAACTAATCTATTAACATTCTTTTCATCAGTTTTCGAATCGGTGGACGAGGGGCACAATTATGATGTGGTATATCTCGACTTTAGCAAAGCCTTTGACAGAGTCCCCCACGAAAGACTAATTAGAAAGGTAGAAGCACATGGCATCAAAGGTTAACATCTTTAAATGGATTAGGGCGTTGTTTCAGGACAGGAAACAGTGAGTGAGCATTAACGGCACTAAGTCCCACTGGAGCAACGTCACAAGTGGAGTTCCCCAAGGCTCAGTACTTGGACCATTATTATTTATTATAAACATAAACGACATAGATATCGGCATAGACAGCAATATAAGTAAATTTTCTGATGAAACTAAAATAGGACGTGTTATCAAATCTGACGAGGACTCCGCAAAACTACAGGAAGATCTAAACAAATTTTTCGAATGGCCTGAAAAATGGCAGATGAAATTCAATGTGGACAAATGTAAAGTATTCAGTGTAGGAGATGTAAACAGGGAAACCAGATACCAGATGAACAATGATGCCATAGAGAAATCCGACTGTGAGAGAGATTTAGGAGTAATGATAAGTAGGAACCTTAAGCCAAGTAAACAATGTGTTTTTGCTCGTAACAAGGCTAATAAAGTACTTGGGTTCATACAAAGGAGTGTTAGTTACAAGGCAAGCGAGGTCATCCTAAAACTGTATCTTGCGCTTGTGAGACCACACCTGGATTACGCAGTTCAGTTCTGGTCACCGTATTACAGGATGGATATAGAATCATTGGAAAGAATTCAGAGGAGAATGACAAGACTAATCCCGGGCATTAGGAACCTTGAGTATAGAGACAGGTTAAAGCATCTTAATTTGCACTCCCTCGAGAGACGTAGAGCGAGGGGCGACCTGATAGAGGTGTATAAGTGGAAGTCAGGGCTAAACAAAGGGGATATTACAAAGGTACTCGAACTATCCAACCAGGAGCGAACTCGTAACAATGGTTTTAAATTAGACAAATTTAGATTTAGGACTGAAATAGGTAAACACTGGTTTGGAAACAGAGTAGAGGATGAATGGAACAAATTACCAAATATCATCATTAACTCGAACACGCTGAATAGCTTCGAACATAGGTTGGATGCTTATATGAGCAATACGGGTTGGGTGTAAACGGGGCTGCCCAGTATGGGCCAATAGTCCCGCTGCAGTTTCCTCCATTCTTATGTTCTTATATCAACCAATAAAGATTGAGTGAGTCCACGTTGTGGGTTTCTCTCACCCTTAAGATGTGACGTCTTCTAATTGTCGAACCATTCGCCAGTTAAAGTCAAAATGTTGGTCGGAGCTTTGTGAAGACGATGGGTGAGAGTAATCATTGGAGCTTCAGAAAAGGATCTTACCATCGTCGGAAGAAGCCGATCTGAGGGACCCTGTGACGTCTGCTGCTTCTACATCATATCAACGCGTCAACACGACGCCTGAACGATCTGAGCAAGAAGAGCGACCGCTGTGGCAAAATAGTTCGGATGAGTGGGCGAGAGTGTTAGTGTTCGTTGCGTTCAGGGGTGCTGTCCGCCAAACGGACCTGTGTCAAAATAGATGATCCAGTGCTAATCTGTTCGTTCGAGCGCCCGGGAGTGTTAGTATTCATTGTGTATCAGGCACGGATCTGTTTCAGAAAGACGTAGTGTTGGTGTCAGAATCATTCATACGAGCGCACTAGAGAAATAGTTGATCATTGCGGACAGCCACACTGGATATCACTGAGTGTGTCGGTGGGAGAAGACGTTTAAGCGCCTGCCCTCTGACCAGGCTTGGATGACTTAGTAATTATAATTTATTTATGTATTTATTTATTCTTTTAAAAATGGCCTCCAGCCTCCCCCAATAGCTATACCTTCGCCACCATTTTATTACCTTAATATTAAATATCCTAATACATAAGTAGCTATCCTAGCTGTGTTGAGTTAGTTGAGCCACAGATCTATGCGGCATTCAGTGAATGTGGCCTCATAGTCAATATCTGCAACTGTTGTCGGCTTTGGGGATGATGCTCTCGTTCCTCTGAGGCAGAGCAAAGCCGACTGAAGGAGAGAGAAGGACAGTCGACATCTCATCCAGGCTGTAACATAACTTCTGGGCTGTTGCTTCTGTTCGGATATCACCTCCGTGAGTCTGGTGAAGAAGTATCTTGCACTTGGTCCCATCCCACCAGAGGTTGTGAACACTAGAGGAGTGAAGCTGCCTTGATCAACGTTCTGGATTCTCTCCCCGTATGCCCTTATCTTGTCGTTCTCGTTCTTCCTGTGTGCAGCATCGAGAGCTAAGTTACAGTGACATGCGGCCATGGGATCAAAGATCCTGATGTCGAAGGAGGCTCTCTGTCCCCGCGTCCAGAATCCTCGAGCACTGACGTCAACACGGGCTTCGTTGGATGTGTTTGAAATCCTATGTTGGAAAATCTCAATGTCCAATGAAAGGAGGGTCGGTTTTACCATGACATCCCGGCAGATTTCCTTCAACATATTTGCTGTGAGATCCCTTACTTCGTCATGCCTCATGCATATGAAGCCCCCTTTCTTGCACACCATGACGTGATCGTCGTCATAGGAAGAGCCACACACGGAGAGGGAGGGCAAACCTTCTACTGGCCTACCGTACCTTAGAGCATTCGCATCTGTAAATTCTTGTAATTATAATTGAAGCTGGTTGTAATTTATTACACAATTCTGAGTAATTTTAATTTTATTTGCAATTTATCTATGAGAATAAAAGTAAGTAATTATATTCAATTACAATTACGCTATGAAACTGGGACATTATGAAATATGAAGGATTACTTCACTATTCTCCTCCAAAGATGCACCCCCTGAAGCACCTAGCACAGTAGTCTTGAAAAATTAGGGAAAATTGAGGGTCAAACCCCAACAAATTGCAAATGGTAATGAAAAAAGTATTACTTAACTCAGAAATATATCTGACAAAACATATGAAATAACATATTAAATCCAAGTATGGGAACATTGCCAACTCTGCATTATTCCAAAATTGCTGCCATAAGAATATATCATATTCCAATTAGAAGTTGGATAATTAATTATGATACTTGAGTAACATTGATTTTGTTTTTTATTGTTTGAAAATGTTATAAAGGGACATAAAACAAAATTTGATTTTATAATATAAATATAGTATCCAGTATTAATACAGAACTGAACCAAATTGACATGCAGACTATATATGTATTGTTCACCTAAACGCAAACTGTGCGAATATTCAGGAAACTTATCAGTCATTTGCTTAACATAATATCAAAATACTTCACTGTTAAAAACTATGAACTGTATAGAACATAATAATGTACCATAACACTATATGAAATTGAATTATCATAATAATTATGTGTATACCAAAGGTAGGTGAGAAAATCTTAGGAGTTGATTATTCATTCATCAACATCCTCTTCATCTGACTGTGATTTATTAGTACAAAGACCTCTACAGTGGCCACAGCCTGTGGAAAATCGAGTCCATGGAGGTACTGTACTCACAAAACAACTAATATACTCCACTAAAGCATGTGTACCTGAAGTGTCATGCCCTAACAGCCCCCAAGGCACGGCAGAAGTGTACGCTTATAACAGCCCCAAGGCACAAAAGAGGTGTGTGCTTGTAACAGCCCCCAAGGCACAGCAGAATTGTGCGCTCGTAACAGCCTCCCCAAGGTACAGCAGAAGTGTGTGCTTGTAACAGCTCCAAGGCACAGCAGAAGTGTGCGCCTGTACCAAAACCCGAGGCACAGCAGAATTGTATGCTTGTACTAGTTCCTTAGACACCTCAGTGTACTTGTTGCTAGTGCCAGGACCAGCTGTAGTGCCATACACCACCACAAATCACAACCAACCGCACTCAACTGGACGAAATGGCAGACGTAGAAAACAAGGAGAGGCCACAATAAATCGATCTAATTGGGAAAAATGATTGACAACCACTGCTCGCTGGCCCCATGACGAAAGAGCAAGAAGAACAGGAAAGTGTACCAACTGTCAGCGATAGGTACGACTCACCCCAGCTAGGAACTTGCCGAAACCCAGAAACCAGCGACCATTGGAGGAGTGCACTGATGGAAGGTATGAAAAGTAACATTGAAGAGTTCATCTCCAAAAAGGGTATAGACACGTCTGCAGCTACAAGGAAGGAAAATGGTCCTGTCAGTAAGATCCAACACAGCAAATTTGAAGCAGATGCACGGTCTCAACGGGGAGGATCAACCGGTGAGGGCAAATAAGAGCCATGGAAGAAACCAGTGTGATGCGGCTACACCCAGGAGTGAGGCTACTACTGACAAAATTAAGGTTGTACTATCACAGTCTGCAGATATAAAAGGTAAGGAACCATGGGAGGTGCTGGACAGGGTTACGTCAGCCTTACACTCCCGAGACATACACCTCCCTACCTTAAAAGGAAAAAGCCGACGCGAGTATTGGAGCTTTATGCGCTGCTTCAATGACGCTGTAGACAAGATCCGGATGTCTGATCTTGAGAAGATGCGCATCCTCCTACAGGCTTGTTATGAAGAAATTCGAGGCCATCTATACTCATATAGTACTGTGGAAAACAGCTATCAACGGGCTCTTAAAAACATTGCGGATACGATTTGGTGGAGACGATGCCTTTATTCGTGAACAGATGCAGGACCTGATGTTGACCTGTCAGTCCGTACTAATGACATAGTGGGACTTCAATGCCCCGCGGTGCACTGTGACAAGTTGACAATCTGTTGGGGAACAGTTTGAAGCTCAAGGAGAAAAGGAACCAGGGTTAGAACCTCTCTGGGTTTTCATACAGAAGGCCGCTGGTACCGGAAATGCGAGAGAGGCATACACGGACACATGGGGAGCCAGAGACAAACGATATACCGGCAATAATGATAGCAGGCGTGCTGTAGGGGCTAGCTGTCACAGGCACAGAGTGCACGACTTGCACGCATCATTAAGAAAGTAGCCCACTTATTACTACCTGTTCTCCTACACATATGTAACTCCTCCTTCACTAGTGGTGCCTTTCCTGATAAACTGAAAATTGCAAAAGTTCACCCGGCATATAAAAAATCTGGGGACAAAGGTCTCTTCAAGAATTACCACCCCATATCATTCCTCCCAGCCTTGAGTAAGATACTGGAGAAGCTAGCGTGTAGTAGACTAAATTCCTTCTGCAATGCCAATAACATCTTTACAGACTCCCAGTTTGGATTTAGAGCTAGAAGGTCGACTGACAGTGCTCTGTTATCCTTTACTAATGACATCTTAAACTCCTTTGATGACAGTCAGTTCACAGTCGGTATATTCTTGGACCTCTCTAAAGCCTTCGATACTGTCGACCAAACCATCCTCCTTTCAAAGCTTGAACATTGCGGCGTTAGGGGCCTATCCCACAATTGGTTTACTTCATATCTGTCCAACAGGATGCATGATCTAATATATCTAATATACTATAGGACCCGTGTGTGTGTGTGTGTGTGTGTGTGTGTGTGTGTGTGTGTCTGTCTGTCTGTTCTGGGCAGCCGAAACAGCACAATCGTTTTTCATCAAACTTGGTGGAAAAATCGCAAAAAATTCGTAGAGTGGAACAAACCTGGTCCCATATCGATGGTTTCATTAGGAAGCCATTAATTTACCATTTTATTTACGCTGGAAAACGATGCAAGTCTACGGACTTAGCTCACCCTCATTCGCTGTACACTGTCAGCCCACGATTGCAGTTATCGTACGGTTCCCTCCTCTTCCCCCCACTTTTTTTCTTAGCCCACTTTTTTTAATGTTGTTTGGATTAGTAAAGGAAGGAAGATGAGTAAATAGAAGAATGAAGAAGGGGAACAGAAAATAGTTATAGATAACAGGTGGGGGAGCGATGAATTTCATCATACGTCTGGATGCGCAGTTTCAACGTTACCAGACGACCTTACAGCTACAGTGTGTACTTATTCCTGTGGGTGACTGTACATGGAAAAAGAGAAGAGATAAAAAGATAATAACAGGAATGCACGGAGAAGATGACTACAATAGACACAGGGTGAATATAGACAGTGAAACAGACAGGAGGTTGACAAAAATGGACAGATTCATATATGCACACACAGACAATATGGCAACTGACATGACAGACAGACAGCTGACTGACTGGTTTACATTAGACAAACAGGCAGACACGCCAACAACGGATAAGACAGACAGATTTGACGACACAAAGAGTACAGACGGGCTTACTTTCAAACACAACGCAGACGAACAGACAGTTGGGATGGCAATAGACAGGACGGATAGACTTGAGACAGATTAGAAGGCATTTATAAATAAGAATAACACCAAATTGACCATAGCTGCGTCAGTGAGGGCAGCTGGTCTTACATCCACCAGCGTAAATAATAAGACGCATTGAAAACTAACACCCTCGTGCGGAAAGAACATCGATGGTCGGTCAGTCATGTGAGATGGGCCTAAAAATGACTAACGTAGATGATGACTATGATGACTTAACACAGGTGATGACCTAAGCATAGGGTGAATAATCAAACCAGAATCAAGGTCACTTTTCTTCATAATATAATTTATCTCGGTGATTCATAATAATTTTTTTTATGATTTTAACCTCTCCTTATGGCGAATATTTCTTTAACTAATTATTCTAACCTTTATTCTATTCCTTCTTATAGTATATTAGATACTGTAAGTATCACGACCCTACCATGATTATAACAACCACGACCATAATTGTAACAACCAGAACCATGATTATAACAACCACGACCATGATTATAGCAACCACGACTATGATTATAACAACCACGACCATGATTATAACAACCACGACTATGATCATAACAAACACGACCATGATTATAACAACCACGACCATGATTATAACAACCACGACCATCTGGAAAACGATGGCCCTCTACGCTGTGAGCCGGACAACAGTTGCACCCTATCCAAGCACGAGCATTCGAACTTTCACGCCTCGGTAAACTGTACCACCGGACTCACCACCGGGCACGAAGTGCCCAAGATCACTTGTCAACACCTACTGCCGTGTCCTCTTTGTTTCCAAATCTATCAATCACTTGCTTGACAATAATTATTTCCAGTTCCGGAATAATCAGAGATACAACTTAAGGCACCCTGAGCTACTAAGACCACCCCCCCCATGCGCTCCTCTCAGTCCCAGACCTCCATAAAATATCACGGTGTGAAGGTGTGGAACAACTTACCCCCACCCATCCGAGCAAAGACATATTTGCCAACTTGACATAATCCTGACAGCTCCGTCCTCTTGTTCATCCTTAATACTGTACATCCCATGTTGTACTACTCCCCCATTATACTTATGTTTTTCAATTCCACTGTAATTTATGTATATAGTTATAATATAAGAATCTAAAAAAATAAATACAAAAATAAATAAAATAAATAAATATTGAAGTGATAACCGTGGTAACATTATGAGATTATCTTATTACCACCATGCTATTGTACTATTCCAGATGTTACTAAATGTTACATAATACTTCCTTGAGATAAATGTATAGTATATATCAGGTGCCTAAAAGAGAGCTCAGGTTCTCAACTGGCTCAGCCATGTTAATATTGTTATTGTTATCCACTCTGTATCTGTGTTTTTCTGGCTAAATAAACTGTTTCAATTCAAGATCATAAATTGAATTGATGCCTCAAGTTTCATACTATGACAGTATCTGAGAGAACCAGAACTGTACAATGATTACGGTACTGCTTCCTGTGTCTCAGAAAGGGACACCAGGCCAAGGCGTGTCCGCTGGGATACTCACCGTGTGACATTGATGGATGTTCAGACTTACACTCCAGACGTTTACACCCTTCTCCCAAGTCCACACAAAGGGAAAAGTAAGAATATAGATGCCAGAACCAAGAAGTAGATAAGAGTAAGTCTCGAGACCGCGATGGACGGACTAGGGACACGTGTGACTACCCAACCAAGAGAAACCATGGCCTCCTGAGAGAAAGGTTGAAACCTACACAACAAGATGATTGGCATGAACGACGTGACAGGAGGTCACGAGGTCATGAAGATGGAGGCCGACATAAAAACTCATATTGGGACTTTGGAGAGTCAACCAAGAGGGAGAAGACAGGACCCAGTCAATGACTAAAGAAGAGCAGGGTGGCTCTTCCGCTGTTATAGGTTGAGATGAAGGGGCCGAACTCACTGCTCACGACAAGAACGAATGCTCTCCTGTACTCCGACAGTAATCGGTCCTTCTGTGCGAAGAGTCTACTGCAACGACTGAAGACGTATGGAAAACCAGTCACTCTTTATTGACATTCTTACCTATGAAGAACAACGACACACATTGGAGATAGACTTGGAGGTCAAAGGCACGCAGGTGCAAAGGTCTAAACGTACACTGTTACTCCAAGGTGCACTGGTGATTGAATGCTTGCCCCCGTCACTGGGAGACTCAGTAGCGTCCACTGTAGACGTAATGGATTGGGAAATTCTTCGAGAAATCGTACCAATTGTGCCTGATGTTCAAGACGTTGAACTTCTTATAGGGCAGGACTGTCCAACAGCCTTGTTTCCATTAGAGTGCCAGGCAGAACGAGATATAGCACCATTTGCAGTGAGGACTCAACTCGGATGGACTGTAAATGGCCCAATGGCCCATGAAAATGTTACTACTCTTGCTGACATGGGCTCACCACCGGTTCTCCCTCCTGCTGAGGGAGGCGAAGGCAAGGCGATTTGGGATTTGGAGATGACCTTTCAATTAAGTACAATTGATGCGCCGGTGTAGTTGGAGGACAAAAGAGTCACCCAGCTCCGAGCATCGACAGGTGCGATGATAATTGGACACTACCAGCTTCCCATTCCATTCCGGCGAGAACCACTTAACCTACCGGACAGTAGGTCACTTGTTGTCAGGCGCCTGAATAGTCTGAGAAAACGCTTCTTGAGAAATGCAGAGCTGAAACTAAGATATGTTGCAGAAATTGAACAGTTGATCACTAAGGGCTTTGCGGAGAAAGTGCCAAAAGGGGAACTTTGGCTTTTGCTTCATCATCCAGTATTAAATCCAAACAAACCAGAAAAGACTTGCATTGTTTTCGATTGTGCTGGAACATTGCCAATGTGTTACTAAACAACGAGGTACTTCAAGGACCAGACTTCAACAACAAACTCTTTGGTCCTCATAAGATTTCGTCGGGAGCCGATTGCGCTGATGGCTGATATTGAAGCCATGTTACATCAGGTCAAGCTGCACCCTGAACACAGGGATGCTCTAAGATTCCTCTGGTGAGAAAATGGAGCCCTGTCAGGAACCCTAACTCCCTACAGAATGACAGTGCATATCTTTGGAGGGTGTGGAGTCCATCTTGTGCTACTTATGCATTGCAGAGAACTTTCCAGGATTATGATTCAGAATTCCCAGTTGCGACCACCAGAGCTAAAGAGAGCTTTATGTGGACGACTTGCTTGTGTCTGTTACTGATACTGAAGAAGAAATCTTCATGGCACACCAGCTACAAGGACTCTTGCTAAGAAGGGAATTCAAGCTTACAAAATGAATAAGTAATCACAAAGGAGTATTCAGCACTATCCCCATGAAAAGGCAGCACACCGGTATCAAGGAAGTGGACTTCACCTATGACAATTTGCCCACAGAGAGAGCCCTGGGAGTGATGTGGAATTTGGAGAAGGATCAGTTTGCTGCAAAGGTAAAAGCCCAAGCCCGGCCTATGACCAAAGGGGGCTTCTAAGCATTGTAAGCTCTGTCTATGACCCACTGGAATTCATCTGCATTTTCACCATCAAGGCAAAGATCATCGACCAGAAGAAGTGCAGAGACAAGAAAGTTGGGACATGCCTCTTCTCGATCACAACCTAGTCTTGTGGCAGTGTTGGTTGTCGGACCTGAAACTGCTGCAGGACTTCCACGCTGTTATACACAAGTTGGCCTGCTTCTGCTTAGTTGCATCACTTCTGCAACGCCTCACAATCAGCTTATGCAGTCGTCACCTACCTGAGGACTGTAGACTGGGAAGGAAGAATTGACTGTTCCTTTGTGTGTGGCAGAGCCCGACTAGCACCATTAAGACAACAAACCATACCACGGCTAGAACTTTGTACCGCCGCATTGGCAGCACATGTTGACACAACAGTGCGATGCGAATTCTGTGTACCACTGGCGGACTCTGTGTTTTGGACGGGTAGGAAGAGAGTGTTGAAGTAAATTGGTAACGCTGGGAAACGCTTCCACACCTTTGATGCAAACAGAGTGTCGGTTGTAAGAGAAGTCACGGACATGGGGCAATGGATACATGTCAGCTCAGAGCAGAACCCGGTAGATGATGCAGCACGAGGAGTAACCGCTGCTCAGATGCTGGAGGATTATCGTTGGACCTAGGGTCCAAGGTTTACAAGGCTACCTCCCGAGCATTGGCCAAAGGCACCGCAGGTTGACATGGAGCTCGAGGGCGATCCTGAAGTGAAAAGAGACGTGACTTCACTGACCCCAATAGTACACAAGACCGAAGAAGCCTTGCAGTGACTGTGGGAAAGGTACTCTCCTTGGCTCCAGCTTCAAAGAGGAGTAGCTTGGATCCGTAGAGTTATCAACGTCCTCAAAGATAAAACACCAACAGCAAACATCACCGTGTTAAGTGTGTCAGAGTTACGCCGAGCCAAAACAACAATTTTTAGAGCAATACAGAGAGATCGGTACCGACAAGAAATGAGGTTCATTGCAAAGAAAAGGTTGACATGCCAGATTGAACTTTATCATCAAGAACCATGCATGTCTGATGGCCTGATGAGGGTTGGAGGAAAGATTGCCCCGTGAATGGGCGGCAACACATGATGGGCCAATACTGTTCTCAAGTGATCACCCGGTGACTCCACTAATTGTACGAGAAACACGTGCATTACATGCAAGACATTCTGGAAGGGAGCACACGCTTTCATTGTTGCGTCAAAATTTCTGGATACCTAAGTGTCGTGGTCTGTGACGGCACTGTCTGCCGCTGCAACAAATGGGTGTCAATGCATCAAAGGGAAGCCATGCTGCCAGCGGATCGGACCTGCCCAGGAAAGCCTTCCTTTGCTTTCACAGGATTGGATTGTTTCAGTCCGTTCCAGACCAAACAAGGGCGCAGGACAGCCAAGCGCTATGGGTGTCTGTTCACATGCTTGACAGCCCGAGCAGTCCATCTGGAAGTGCTTAACATCCTTGATGCCGATGCGCTCATATATGCGATCACCCGTTTCATGGCACGCACAGGCACCCCTGAACGCATACGCTCAGATAATGGCACAAACATGGTTGGAACCTGCAAAGAACTCCGGGTGGCAGACAAACACATACAGCAACATCTTCTGAAGAAGGAGGAAGGAGGTGGAGTCAGTGTTCAATCCCCTTGCGGCATCACATATGGGAGATATATGGGAAAGACAAATCCGAACAGTGCGTAAGGTGCTTAGGGCAATAGTCGGGTTTCAAGTGGTTGATGATGAACGACTACAGACATTATTCTTTGAGGTAGAAGTGATCGTTAACAGCCACCTAATAACTGCAGTGTCAACTGATGCCAAGGATTTGGAGGCCTTGAGTCCACTACGTATGCTTGGACATGACTCCGCTCCAGTCCCTCCTCTCAGCGGATGCCCGCTGAAAGACATCTACCGACGCAGGTGGCAACATGCACAGTTTTTGGCAGATCGATTTAGGCAGCGTTGGACCAAGGAATACCTACCGATTCTCCGCAAGCGGCAAAAACATCTTCAGCCTGTTCGTAACTTCAAAGTCAACGATCTTGTTCTCATAACAGGAGAAACCCACCCTCGCGGCAAATGGCCCTTGGTAGGGGTTGTCGACGCGATTGCTAGAGCAGATAGTCTCGTGCGTCAGGTTCGTGTGCACACTGCTGTCTGCTAGTTTCTCCGACCTGTTACCAAGATCTGTCTCCTCGAGGACGCCGTTTTTATGTTCTGAGTTTTGGGCCTGTACCCAACGGGGGAGTGTTATCGCCGCCCCCAGTCAGTGTTATTGCCCTAGATGATAAAACATATGGCAGGTCCACGACCTGTGACCTCGCCAGTTGTGTGGGGGTGTTGGTCGCTCTAGCTGGCACTGACCAGTATCGGCCAGAGCTTTTGAGTGAACACACACTAGCCACCACAGGAGTTACTTGGAACGATACTAGGAGTTAAGTGAAGCTATAAGCCGGCACACGTGAGTGGAAGAACAGTGAGTGTTTGTGTTGTGGTGAAATGTTGTGAACTAAGGCACAGTGTACAGAGTAATGTATTTACTAACTGACGTATAATGTATACATATAATGGAATGTATTCAGTAGATAACGAGTGTCTCATTCTTTACAAGTTTGACCATATCAACCAATAAAGATTGAGTGAGTCCACGTTGTGGGTTTCTCTCACCCTTAAGATGTGACGTCTTCTAATTGTCGAGCCATTCGCCAGTTAAACATGGTCTTTGGCTTTAAAACTTTTGAGGGTATCGTTTCTTTTTAATGACTTCAGCTTCAAAGCTGAATGATTGGATTTGATCCCAAGTCAGATAGATATAGCAGCTATATCTATATCTACCTAGCTATCTAGTGGATAGATAGATAGATAGATATGCAGAGAGATATAGATAGATAAATAGATAGAGATAGATAGGAGTCAAAGAAGTTACCTGCATGACAGTGATGTAGGAGGTGCCAGCCTCAGCTGCGATGGTGTAGCCCGCAGAGGTGAGGGCTTCCTTCAGTGAGGTAAAGGGCGGTTGTGTGTGGACGGTGGCCAGCGTGGAGGTGAGACGCGCTGTGTAGAAGCAGTAGAGCACCACAGAACCCACCCAGAAGACGAAGAACACGAGGCGGCCCCTCCAACACGGAGGAACAACCTCTGACCCTGTCAAGCCATACCAACTGATGAATAAGTAGGCATTTGTGGCTCAGCACAGTGGTGCCAGTAGCTGGGTAAGTAAATAAACAAACATGTCACATCTGGCAGGTTTATATGTAGTTACTTTAATGACAATTTAATATGGAGGAAGAGGAGAAGGAGGATGTGTAGGAGGAGTGGGAAGAGGAGGACTCACCTTGCTGGGCGAGGACTCCCACGAAGGAGAAGAGATAATTATAGAGAGTTACTTGTACCGACGGGCGTGACACAAGCACCACGCCAACGCCCATCACCGCCCACACCACCACAATTGCCACCCACACCTTCCTGCAACAAGCAGTTGACACCAGGATTAGTGAGGAGAAACCAAGGCAATAAGTAGAGGCCATGGCAATAAGTAGAGACCACGTCAATAAGAAGAGGCCATAGCAATATTTTGAGACCATAGCAATAATTAGAGACCATGGCAATAAGTAGAGACCATGGCAATAAGCAGGGACCATGGCAATAAGTAGAGACCATGACAATAAGCAGGGACCATGGCAATAAGTAGAGACCTTGACAATAAGCAGGGACCATGGCAATAAGTAGAGACCATGGCAATAAGTAGAGACCATGTCAATAAGTAAAGGCCATGGCAATAATTTGAGACCATAGTAATAATTAGAGACCAGGGCAATAAGTAGAGACCACGTCAATAAGTAGAGGCCATGGCAATAAGTAGAGACCATGGCAATAAGTAGAGACCATGGCAATAAGTGAGACCATGGCAATAAGTAGAGACCATGGCAATAAGTAGAGACCATGGCAATAAGTGAGACCATGGCAATAAGTAGAGACCATGGCAATAAGTGAGACCATGGCAATAAGTAGAGACCATGGCAATAAGTAGAGGCTATGGCAATAAGTAGAGACCATGGCAATAAGTAGAGGCTATGGCAATAAGTAGAGACCATGGCAATAAGTAGAGGCCATGGCAATAAGTAGAGACCACGTCAATAAGTAGAGGCCATGGCAATAAGTAGAGGCTATGGCAAGAATTTGAGACCATGGTAATACAGTAAGTAGAGACCATGGCAATAAGTAGAGACCATGGCAATAAGTAGAGGCTATGGCAATAAGTAGAGACCATGGCAATAAGTAGAGGCTATGGCAATAAGTAGAGACCATGGCAATAAGTAGAGGCCATGGCAATAAGTAGAGACCACGTCAATAAGTAGAGGCCATGGCAATAAGTAGAGGCTATGGCAAGAATTTGAGACCATGGTAATACAGTAAGTAGAGACCATGGCAATAAGTAGAGACCATGGCAATAAGTAGAGACTAGGGCAATATTTAAAGACCACGGCAATAAGTAGAGACAATGGCAATAAGTAGATACCACGTCAATAAGTAGAGACCATGGCAATAAGTAGAGACCATGGCAATAAGTAGAGGCTATGGCAAGAATTTGAGACCATGGTAATACAGTAAGTAGAAACCATGGCAATAAGTGGAGACCATGTCAATAAGTGGAGACCATGGTAATAATTAAAGACCATGGCAATAAGTAGCAGTAGTAATGAAGAAGTAACCGATGTTTTGCTAAGAGAGAGGAAGGGTGAGAGAGAGAGAGAGAGAGAGAGAGAGAGAGAGAGAGAGAGAGAGAGAGAGAGTAGTTATGCCAAACATCACCATAACTATAGAGTAGACATAGCTGGTGCCTATTCTTCCCTACAATAGTCACCCACCAGTGAAAGGTGTTAGCGTAAGTAGCCCAGTCCAAGGCCTGTACGCCGTGGTCATCGAGGACTATAATCTGGGCGCTGGTGAAGTCGATGGGAGGCGAGAAGTCAATTGTCTTAGACCGTGGGATAGTGAAGCTAAGAGCAGCTATAGACACATCCGCTAGCTGTTGATGGAAGAGTGTACAGGTATTAGCCCCATTCGAACGAGACACTAATGGTTATATAAATGTGGGCTATGTACATTATGTTTATATACTCTGGGGGAGACGACAACTCATGGAAAAAATGACTGAAAATGGGAGAGTTGACGCAAGAGGTGTGAAGGTATGTAAACAAGACAATCCTTAACCTAAATTAAAACCTTGTCTAATTTACAATAACCTTTGTTAACTCTCTTACCAGACCTAAACAACATGTAACCTTCCCCTAACTTAGCCGAAATTTAATACACTTAACCTAACTAACCTAATCGAATCAAACTAAGCCGTAACCTATTCTAAGTAAATTAACTTAACCGAATCAAACCTAACATAATAAACACCTAACTTAACCTAAGCAAACATTACCCTCTTTTTTTTAATATAACATAACATAACCAAATCCTTTGGTCATATTATGCTAATGCCAAAGGGACAGAGATAACAAGATAACAAAAAGAGAGAGAGAGAGAGAGAGAGAGAGAGAGAGAGAGAGAGAGAGAGAGAGCGCTTCACCTGTCTTTGTAGCTGCCCGACCAGACCCGTCCAGCTCCCGTTCTTCCTCTGTGCACCATACTGATTGTCCGGCGTCTCCACCCACCGTATCCTACAGGAAGAAAACAATGATGATCTTTTGTCTGTTAGGTCCTGCCAGTGAGGAGACGATCTTTATAGATTGTGACTTTGATGACATTTGGTGAAGTACTTTGGTAACCGTACCTAACCTAATCTAATCTAATCTAACCTAACTTAACGTATGACCTACAGTATGTGCTTGTGCTATGACACAAATACCTCCTAGGCCACCTCTTGGTAAGGTGTATATATCTTGTACGGTGGATATCCATTGGCTCCTGCTGGGCAGCTTCCCAATCTGTGGATGATGGGCATGACTATGATGTGGTATATCTTGACTTTAGCAAACCTTCAATAGAGTCCCCCAGGAAAGACTAATAAGAAAAGTGGAGGCTCATGGGAGAAGATATTCTAAAATGGATTAGGGCGTGGTTACAGGATAGGAAACAGTGAGTGAGCATTAACGGCACTAAATCCGATTCGAGTAACGCCACTTAGTGGGGTACCCCAAGGCTCAGTACTTGGACCATTATTATTTATTATATACATAAACGACATAGATATCGGCGTGGACAGCAACATAAGTAAATTTACTGATGACACAAAAATAAGGCTTGTAATTAAATCTGACAAGAACTCCGCAAAACTACAGGAAGATCTAAACAAATTTTTCGAATGGTCTGAAAAATGGCAGATGAAATTCAATGTGGAGATGTAAACAGAGAAACCAGATACCAGATGAACAACGATGTTATAGAGAAATCTGACTGTGAGAATGACTTAGGAGTAATGATAAGTAGGAATCTTAAGCCAAGTAAATAATGTGTATTTGCTCGAAACAAGGCTAATTGAGTACTTGGGTTCATACAAAGGAGTTTTAGTTCCAAGACTAGCGAGGTCATCCTAAAACTATATCTTGCGCTTGTGAGACCTCACCTGGATTATGCAGTTCAATTCTGGTCAAATTATTACAGTGAACGGTGTGTGGGGAGAGACGATCCCCCGTCCATTCTGTCGAATGAGCTGCAGCTGGAGCAGTTGGGGAGAGAGATGGACGTTTTGAAGGGGGGAAAATGAAGCCCTCAGGACTGAACACTAGGGAGTGACAGTTTGGCAAAAGTTTTCAAAATCTAATTGCTTGGGTTGGATTATTTGTCTATCAGCCATGCTAATTCCGAATATGTTTGAGTTTTTTACATCATTGCATTAGAAGGTTTGTGGATACTTTTGGGTTTGGCATGAAAAACGCGAAAAAACTGTAAATAATAAAGGGACTGGTGGCATGCATATAATCAAAAGCATTTGTTCTTCTCCTTAACCTCTCGTTTTTTGCTTCATAAGCCAGGGCACTTCCAACTTCCTTGTTCAGAGGCAACTTGTTAGATGGCAAGGAGAACTGGTAAGCGTGACTTGATTAACCACTTAGGTTTAATAGGCCAGCCTGGATTGCTTTTGTCACAACCAGGCTTCCACACATGATTTTCCACGGGGATAACAACCTAGGTTAACACACTTAGTCTCGTGTCACTGACGGTCCACAGGACGGGGTGGCGGTGGAGGACTCTGTGTGGTGTCCCGCTCCCTTCAGGAGGGAGAGGATGGGCATGACGTCTTAACTAACCCATGGCCTAGGGGATACTACTCAAAATGTGGTTTTGGGGAGTGAGGCGATGAACAGTACAACACTGTCTCAAGGCCTCCCCCTATAGACTGGCTAATGTACCAATAATGGAAAAAAATATGTCTTAGTCATGGCTCGCCGGGTGCCTTATCTCTAGTAAAACAAACTTTAGAGTTGGTTGCGTCAGTAAGCCTAACGCAACCCATGACACTAGGGTGTGTTTTCCTGGGGCTGGGATAGGGCATGTAGCTGAGAGGATGGATTAGGGTCTTGTCAGGGAAGGGTACCAAGCCAGTAGTGTGGCTTAGTGTAGGAGACAACGACATAGGAAAGGTTAGGAGTGAGGAATTTTTCAGGAGGTATAGGGAGGCGCTAGGGAAGGTTAGAGATAGGGAGGGATCCCGATAGTATGTGAAGGTCTTGCCTAGAAGAGGAGCTGGCGATGAATTGCTGTCCAGGGCAATTGCTCTAAATTGCCTACTGGAAAAACATTGTGCAAGCAATGGTTGGGCGTTCAGTGATAACTGGCGACGATTATATGGCAACGACTACCTGTACAATCGTGAGGGGTACACTTATCTCGTGCGGGGGTAAAGACGTTGTCTACATCGCAGGAGCATGAAATTGTCACTCTGAAGGGGGGGTTTCACCAATAGAGAGAGGTTAGGGTAAGTGGGAGTAAAAAAACAAGCAGATGTCGAATTGGTTACTCAGGACAAGGGGTAAAACAGGACCAGGGTAGGTTTAAATGTATGCTATACAAACAGTAGGAGCGTTACAAATAAAATAGACTTGCTAAGAGCGGTTGTATGTACCGAGAATGTAGACGTCATAGAAATCACCGAAGGTAGGGAGGGGGGAGGGGTCGCACTCTTCGTCAGGGATATATTAAAATGTTGTATTAATAATACAAAAAGGGTGAAATAGGAACCAAGTCTGTATGGGTAGAAATTGTGGGAGGAAGAGAAAAACTAATTATGGGAGTGATTTACAGGCCCCCAAGTCTTGGGAAAGAAGCAGCTCAGCCCATATGGCAGGAAATGAGTAGGGCAGCAAAATACAACCTGTGCATTATAGGGATTTCAACTTCAGAAATATTGACTGGGACAACATGAATCTGAAGACGTCCTCGACGCAGTACAGGGAATATTTTTTTAAAACAACTAATTACAGAACCTACTAGAGGTGACAATATATTAGACCTAGTATTAACAAATAAAGAAAATATTATCAGAGATATCACAGTAGGGGAAGAACTAGGGAACAGTGATCACAGACAAATCAGGTTCACCCTAAATTGGGAAACGAAAAATAATGACAATATGGTCAGAGTCCCAGACTTTCGATCAGCTGATTATGAGGGGGTAAGAAGGTACCTAAATGAGGTCACCTGGGAACAGTCAGGTCAGTCTCCGGTTGGATCTGGTGAGGTCACCAGCGACACAACAGTTGATGACGACAATACTAAATTCACTCGTATACTACGTAAAGAACAGGAACAAAATATACCATACAGAAAAATTAGGTCAAATAAGAATGAGCCAAGGTGGATGACTAAAAAACTTAAACGTTACATAGGAATAAAGAAAGGAATTTATAAGAAATTAAAGGGAGGGGAGGAGCAGCTCAGAAATAGGTATAATGAACTATCTAGGAATGTTAAAATAAAATGTAAGGAAGGCAAAGAAGGACTACGAAATCAGGATAGCAAGAGAATCCAAGCCGAATCCCAATGGATTTTTCCAGGTATATAGGACAAAGATCAAGGAAAATTGGGGTCTTTAAAGTTAGAGAGAGGGAAAGTGATCAATGATAGTGAAAAAATAAACAAAGCATTAAACAGCTAATTTTTATCAGTTTTCACAGAAGAAATTCACTAGGAAATGCCAGAAGTGGAACTGATATTAAGGGGAAATGAACAAGAGAAACTAAAGGATATCACTATGAGAAAAGAGGATGTTCTTAAGAAGATAAATAAATTAAAGAAGACAAAACCCCCAGGGACTGATAAAATTTTCCCTCGAGTTTTGAAAGAACATCAGCGTCAAATTACCGGCCGATTAGTTTGACGTCAGTAGTGGGGAAATTTCTTGAATCGTATTTAGAGAAAATAAAATTATTCTACGACTCTCAATATGGGTTTACAAAGGGAAAATCTTGTCTAACAAATTTTCTAACGTTTTTTAGGAAAGTCTATGAGGTATTAGTGTTTGACAGAGTACAGCATCAGAGGCTTCTGAGAAAAGATAAGGCTCATGGTGTCGAGGGGAAAGTTTAATTGGATAAAATCGTGGATCACCGATAGAACACAGAGGGTCTGCGAAGATGGCTTTAGATCTGAGTAGAGCTGTGTAACTAGTGGGGGCTCCCTAGGGGACGGTACTGGGCCCACTCTTGTTCATAATCTACATAAACGATCTAGATACTGGGATCAGCAGTGACATAAGCAAGTTTGCGGATGACACCAAAATAGGGCGGCAGATTAATCCAGGGCAGGATGCAAATGCACTACAGGAGGATTTAAATAAACTGCAGGAGTGGACAGAAAACTGACATATGAAATTCAATACCAGCAAGTGCAGCGTATTTAATATTGGAAGCACAAATTCTGTCAATGTATATAGCCTTAACAACATCAAACTAGAGAAGTCGACTTGTAAAAGAGACTTAGGGGTACTTGTAAGCTCGGACCTTCGGCCTAGAAAACAGTGCGTTAATGTTCGGAATAAGGCAAACAGAGTACAGTATTAGGTTTTATATCTAAAAGTGTAAAAAATAAGAGTGCGAAGGTCATATTGCAGTTATATCTTGCACTAGTCAGGCCGCACCTCGAATATACTGTTCAGTTCTGGCTCCCTTACTATAGAATGGATATCAATTCACCGGATTCGGTGCAGCGAAGAATGACGAAAATGATTCCGGGACTTAGAAACCTTCCATATCAAGAGAGATTAATGAAACATGCATTTTCTAGAAAGACGAAAAGTGCGGGGAGATATGATAGAAGAACTTTAGTGGGTGAAAATAATCAATAAAGGAGATATCGATAAAGTTCTTATAATATCCGAGCAGGATAGGACTCGTAGCAACGGATTTAAGTTGGATAAGTTTAGGTTTAGGAGGGAGATAGGAAGGAACTGGTTCACAAATAGGGTGGTAGACGAGTGGAACAAGCTTAGCAACTTTCTAGCAAGTGCTGGGACGCTGGAAAGTTTTAAAGGGAGGCTAGATAGATTCATGGATGATAGAGAGTGGGTGTAACTCTTGACAGGAACTGTCAAGCATAGGCCAACCGGCCTATTGCAGACTCTTTATTTTCTCATGTTCTTCTTATCTCCATGTGATTGACGAAGAAATGGACAGTCAACCAATAAAGAAAAATATCATGCACAATCTTATTGTATTAACACGTTAGTTTTTACTTTCCAACTAAATGCTGTTTGACGTAAAATATTATCGTGACCTTTGCTTATCGGCACTTGGGAGTCATATGTTATCATGGAGTTTGTTCAAATATCCTACAAATGTACTATTTTACTTGCTAATTAAGGATCTGGGTTCACAATTAAAAAATTCGAGTAATTAGTGTTAATTTACGACTCTTGAAATAATGAAAGGTAATTATAATATTTAAGTCAAATATGCTGTGCCCATAAGTTTTAAATCACCTTTATACAGTATACACTTTCTTAAAAATATAAACTATATTTGCAATATATTCATGTTAGTTTTCACCCCCCCCCCCCCCCCCCAAAAAAAAGTGTCGTTTGACGTCAAAAATAATCCTGACATTGCGTTTTGGCACAGTAGGTCATGCCATTGATTTTGTTAAAATTTCAGACAAAGGTACTGCTTTATTTGTTGGTTAAGGATCTAGGTTCACAATTTAATTTTTTTAGTTAAGTTCTTTGATATCTGGTACCAATAAAAGCAACTTTGTTAAAGCATCATGGTGCAATTTTACAGTTTTTGTGGAGGCGAGAGCACGCTCCGACCTAGAGAGTTGTCGTAAACAAACAGGGCAGATGTGGTGACTCGGCAGTCGGCAGTATTTTCGGAGGAGAATTTACTATAAATAATTAATTTTCCCATACAAATCACGTAGACACATAATTTTATTATTATATGATCAGTTTTTCACCATGTTTTACCCTGCAATTTCCCTTCATCCTTCATGCCCTGCCCACTAGTGATTCTTGGGGTCCGTCTGGCAGGTCTGTGTGTTTTGGTACAAGTTGTATAGTTGAAACAAGTGATCGTGGGCCCTTCGTGCTCGGTGGCGAGTCCGGTGGTACAGTTTACCAAGGCGTGAAAGTTCAAAGGCTCATTCATGCTTGGCTAGCGAGCAACTGCCGTCCGGCTGACAGGGTACAGGTACGTCGTTGTCCAGATGGTCGAGGGTGTTATAACCATGGTCGTGGTTGTTATAATCATGGTCGTGGTTGTTATAATCATGGTCGTGGTTGTTATAATCATGGTCGTGGTTGTTATAATCATGGTCGTGGTTGTTATAACCATGGTCGTGGTTGTTATAATCATGGTCGCGGTTGTTATAATCATGGTCGTGGTTATGATCATAGTCGTGGTATTTATAATCATGGTTGTGGTTGTTATAACCATGGTCGTGGATGTTATAATCATAGTCGTGGTTGTTATAATCATGGTCGTGGATGTTATAATCATAGTCGTGGTTGTTATAATCATGGTTGTGGTTGTTATAATAATAGTCGTGGTTGTTATAATCATGGTCGCGGTTGTTATAATCATGGTCGTGGTTATGATCATAGTCGTGGTATTTATAATCATGGTTGTGGTTGTTATAACCATGGTCGTGGATGTTATAATCATAGTCGTGGTTGTTATAATCATGGTCGTGGATGTTATAATCATAGTCGTGGTTGTTATAATCATGGTTGTGGTTGTTATAATAATAGTCGTGGTTGTTATAATCATGGTCGCGGTTGTTATAATCATGGTCGTGGTTATGATCATAGTCGTGGTATTTATAATCATAGTCGTGGTTGTTATAATCATGGTCGTGGTTGTTATAATTATAGTCGTGGTTGTTATAATCATGGTCGTGGTTGTTATAATCATGGTCCTGGTTGTTATAATCATAGTCGTGGTTGTTATAATCATGGTCGTGGCTTATAAAATCATGGTCGTGCTTGCTATAATCATGGTCGTGGTTGTAATATTCATGGTTATGGTTGTTATAATCATAGTCGTGGTTGTTATAATCATAGTCGTGGTTGTCATAATCATGATCGTGGTTGTTTTAATCAAGGTCGTGTTGTTGTAATCATATTCGTGGTTGTTATAATCATGGTCGTGGTTGTTATAATCATGGTCGTGGTTGTTATAATCATGGTCGTGGTTGTTATAATCATAGTCGTGGTTGTTATAATCATGGTCGTGGTTGTTATAATCATGGTCGTGGTTGTTATAATCATATTCGTGGGTGTTATAATCATGGTCGTGGTTGTTATAATCAAGGTCGTGTTGTTGTAATCATATTCGTGGGTGTTATAATCATGGTCGTGGTTGTCATAATCATGATCGTGGTTGTTATAATCATGGTCGTGGTTGTTATAATCATGGTCGTGGTTGCTATAATCATGGTCGTGGTTGTTATAATCATGGTCGTGGTTGTTATAATCATGGTCGTGGTTGTTATAATCATAGTCGTGGTTGTTATAATCATGGTCGTGGTTGTTATAATCATGGTCGTGGTTGTTATAATCATAGTCGTGGTTGTTATAATCATGGTCGTGGTTGTTATAATCATGGTCGTGGGTGTTATAATCATGGTCGTGGTTGTTATAATCATGGTCGTGGTTGTTATAATCATGGTCGTGGTTGTTATAATCATAGGCGTGGTTGTTATAATCATGGTCGTGGTTGTTATAATCATGGTCGTGGTTGTTATAATCATGGTCGTGGTTGTTATAATCATGGTCGTGGTTGTTATAATCATGGTCGTGGTTGTTATAATCATAGTCGTGGTTGTTATAATCATGGTCGTGGTTGCTATAATCATATTCGTGGGTGTTATAATCATGGTCGTGGTTGTTATAATCATGGTCGTGGTTGTTATAATCATAGTCGTGGTTGTTATAATCATGGTCGTGGTTGTTATAATCATATTCGTGGGTGTTATAATCATGGTCGTGGTTGTTATAATCATGGTCGTGGTTGTTATAATCATGGTCGTGGGTGTTATAATCATAGTCGTGGGTGTTATAATCATAGTCGTGGTTGTTATAATCATATTCGTGGTTGTTATAATCATGGTCGTGGTTGTTATAATCATAGTCGTGGTTGTTATAATCATGGTCGTGGTTGTTATAATCATATTCGTGGGTGTTATAATCATGGTCGTGGTTGTTATAATCATGGTCGTGGTTGTTATAATCATGGTCGTGGGTGTTATAATCATGGTCGTGGTTGTTATAATCATGGTCGTGGTTGTTATAATCATGGTCGTGGTTGTTATAATCATGGTCGTGGTTGTTATGTGGTTGTTATAATCATGGTCGTGGTTGTTGTAATCATGGTCGTGGTTGTTTTAATCAAGGTCGTGGTTGTTATGTGGGTGTTATAATCATGGTCGTGGTTGTTGTAATCATGGTCGTGGTTGTTATAATCATAGTCGTGGTTGTTATAATCATGGTCATGGTTGTTATAATCATGGTCGTGGTTGTTATAATCATAGTCGTGGCTGTCATAATCATGGTCGTGGTTGTTATAATCATAGTCGTGGTTGTTATAATCATGGTCGTGGTTGTTATATTCATGGTCGTGGCTGTCATAATCATGGTCGTGGTTGTTATAATCATAGTCGTGGTTGTTATAATCATGGTCGTGGTTGTTATAATCATGGTCGTGCTTGCTATAATCATGGTCGTGGTTGTTATATTCATGGTCGTGGTTGTTATAATCATAGTCGTGGTTGTTATAATCATGGTCCTGGTTGTTATAATCATAGTCGTGGTTGTTATAATCATAGTCGTGGTTGTTATAATCATGGTCGTGGTTGTTATAATCATGGTCGTGCTTGCTATAATCATGGTCGTGGTTGTTATATTCATGGTCGTGGTTGTTATAATCATAGTCATGGTTGTTATAATCATGGTCCTGGTTGTTATAATCATAGTCGTGGTTGTTATAATCATGGTCGTGGTTGTTTTAATCATGGTCGTGGTTGTTATAATCATAGTCATGGTTGTTATAATCATAGTCATGGTTGTTATCATCATGGTCGTTGTTGTTATAATCATAGTCGTGGTTGTTTTAATCATGGTCGTGGTTATTATAATCATAGTCATGGTTGTTATCATCATGGTCGTTGTTGTTATAATCATAGTCGTGGTTGTTTTAATCATGGTCGTGGTTATTATAATCATGGTCCTGCTTGTTGAAATCATGGTCGTGGTTGTTATAATCATGGTCGTGGTTGCTATAATCATGGTCGGGATTGCTATAATCATGGTCGTTGTTGCTATAATCATGGTCCTGCTTGTTGAAATCATGGTCGTGGTTGTTATAATCATGGTCGGGGTTGCTATAATCATGGTCGTGGTTGGTATAATCATGTCGTGGTTTTTATAACCATGGTCGTGGTTGTTATAATCATGGTCGTGGTTGTTATAATCATGGTCGTGGCTGTCATAATCATGGTCGTGCTTGCTATAATCATGGTCGTGGTTGTTATAATCATGGTCGTGGTTGTTATAATCATGGTCGTGATTGATATAATCATGGTCGTGGTTGTTATAATCATAGTCGTGGTTGTTATAATCATGGTCATGGTCGTGATACTTACAGTATCTAATATACTATAAGAAGGAATAGAATAAAGGTTAGAATAATTTGTTAAAGAAATATTCGCCATAAGGAGAGGTTAAAATCATAAAAAAAAATTATTATGAATCACCGATGATCATTCCGAGATAAATTATATTATGAAGAGGAGTGACCTTGATTCTGGTTAGATGAGTCACCATCTGCTTAAGCCATCGCCTGTGTTAAGTCATCATAGTCATCATCTACATTAGTCTGTTTTAGGCCCCTCTCACATGACTGACCGACCATCGATGTTCTTTCCGCACGAGGGTGTTAGTTTTCAATGCGTCTTAATATTTACGCTGGTGGATGTAAGACCAGCTGCCCTCACTGACGCAGCTATGGTCAATTTGGTGTTATTCTTGTTTATAAATGCCTTCTAATCTGTCTCAAGTCTATCCGTCCTATCTATTGCCATCCCAACTGTCTGTTCATCTGCGTGGTGACTGTGAGCCCGTCTGTACTCTTTCTGTCATCAAATCTGACTGTCTTATACGTTGTTGGCGTGTGGTTACCTGTTTGTGTAATGTGAGCCAGTCAGTCTGCTGTCTGTCTGTCTGTCTGTCATGTTATTTGCCATTTTGTCTATTTGTGTATGTATGAATCTGTCTATTTTTGTTATCTTCCTGTCTGTTTCACTGTCTATAATCACCCTGTGTAGTGATGTCTGTCTGTCTCTATGTATGTGTCTGTCTATCTGTCTGTCTTTCTGTGTGTCCTTGAATCTGTCTGTATTATGTCTTTTGTTTGTCCGTTTCTCTCTCTCTATCTTTATTTATATATCTCTATGTCTCTCCATTACAGTACTCATCATATTTAACACTTTTTCTTCCCTATTAAATATGGGATTTTAATATGGTATTCTGGGAACTTTAAAAAACACATCCCTCCATTCATACCTCCGCCTCTCACTATCTCTCTCTCCCATCTTTCCTCGCTCGCCTCTTAAGGATAATAATGTTTCTTCTCCTTCTCTTCTTCCTTTCTATCTTCTCCATGCATTCCTGTTATTATCTTTTTATGTCTTCTCTTTTTCCATGTACAGTCAGCCACAGGAATAAGTATACACTGTCGCCTCGTAAGGTCCGAAAATGCTTTGGTAATGTTGAAACTGCGCATCCAGGCGCATGATGAAGCTCAGCTCTCCCCCCCCCCCCCACCTATTATCTCTAACTATTTTCTGTTTCCCCTTCTTTATTCTTCTATTTACTCATCTTCCTTCCCTTACTAATCCAAACAACATTACAAAAAAAATAAGGCTAAGAGAAAAAGTGGGGGGAGGAGGAGGGAGCCGTACGATAACTGCAATCCTTCTGCCGGCTGACAGTGTACAGTGACATCTTTTGCCAGCGTAAATAAAATTGTTAATTTATGTTTTCCTAAAGAAACCACCGACATGGGACCAGGTTTGTTCCACGCTATGAATTGTTTGAGATTTATCCACCAAGTTTGATGAAAAACGATTGTGCCGTTTCGGCTGCCCAGAACAGACACACACACACACACAGACAGACAGACAAACAGACACAAGCCTAGTCCTATAGTAAATTAGAAAGTGGGAGTTATGTAACATCATTTCCACGATGCAGAAGCTTACAAGATCTCCGGAACCAGGGTATGTTACCAAGAAAAGTCAACAATTATAAATTGAGTTGTTGTCTTCGCAGCTCTAGTGCATTACCACTGCAGGATATATGAACTCCTTAAATGCTTATGAAATTCATAACCCATGAGCGAATCTGGGCCCTGAGCCAATATATGTGTGTGTGTGTGTGTGTGTCGGGGAGGGGGTTAGAGGAATGGTGGAGAGGGGGAGGAGGAGTGGATTGGAGGGAAGGGGGAGTGGAGGGGGGAGGGCTAGTAGAGGAGTGGTGGGAAGGATGTGAGATACTGACGTGAAGTTAAGCTGTTGCTGAAGGATGGTCATGAGGTCCACCAAATACCCGGATGGTTGTAGTGCCCCGTCCTTGTCCCTCTCCAGGAACACATACGGTGGAGCCTGTAGGAACACACAAAGCAACACTGATCATCCGAGTGTACACACACAAACACACAAACGTGAACACCACACCACCTGGTGTCTCCATGACCAGTCCAGGCCCGGGTCATCAACTGTAAACTATAATAATTTGCATGTTCAATTTATGTTCCTTCTTCTTTCAGTAATGAAAGTTTTTGTTAAACGACCCACCCACCCCATGTCTTTGTATGTAATTAGTCATTTTTGTCCAATGTATATTTTCAGCCTTCGGGCTGCCGATTTTTTCAATAAACCGTTAATTCTTATTATTATTATTATTATTATTATTATTATTATTATTATTATTATTATTATTATTATTACACACACACACACACACACACACACACACACACACAATACTAGTGTTTTAAGGATTAGATCATCATCAAGTTCAGGTCTGGGGAGAATATAGACTACAGACTACAATTTTTTTTTTTTTTTTTTTTTTTTTTGGGGGGAACCCCCCTACATCCTTGTGTAAGGTGAAGCGTAGAAGCGTTTACAGCGCCCAACAGGGAAGCATGCTAAGTTCATCCTTGCCTTATGTCTCACGAGTTAATGGCGTAGAAGCCTGAAGAGTCAATGGCTTATGTCTAAGCAAGTTATTGGAAGTTCCAACAACTTGTCCCTGAATACGAATTCGCAACACACAGACTACAATAACTAACAGAATCATCCATCACTCTCAATTACTCCACAGAAAATGTACATAAGTGACTGCTGATATGGATTACCAAACTATTTTTTATATCGACACTCGGTGGCTAATTCCTCCGTTCAGTAATTTAAGAGTCAAGAAAAAACAAGTAACTTTCATCCCCAATCTGCACAGGTAAATAAATGTTTAGTTCTTTGTTTATTATGTTATTCGATTATCAATACATACACTCAGATGTGCTTGTAAACATTCTGACACACAAGTTGATAAGCAGCCTCAAGTCCCCAGCCTTGTTAGACTGGCATACGTATATATAAACTGAGAGATAAGCCACACTGGGGTATACTCATACATGTAAATTATGAACCTAATACACATGCATGACAGTTAACGGCTAGAGTTGTGTTTTCAGGTACATAAGATGATGCTACTGTTGAGTGTTTGAGTGCTGGTAGAGATGAATATTGTGTAATAACACAGTAGCTTGGTGAAGCGGGTGTGGCTTGTTACTGCAACCCCTGAGAGACTTAGCTGGACTGGAACATGTAGCCATAGTTTATATATACAAAATTCTTTTATGTTACCTGAATGACGGCGATTCTAACGGGGTTGCCCTGGAAGTCTCTTGGGGCGATGATGTCGCCTCTGTTTGGGAGGTTGAAGGAGTGTCCAGGTCGCCACGCCCCCACCACCTCCTCGGCCGCCACGCCCACGGAGTCACTCCCAAAGGTGAACACCTCACGGAACTCCACTGCATCTCCCTGTGTCACACCACAGCTAAGTCCACACCTGCTTGTTTTAGTAACAATTCTTTGGAGTCCTAGTTTACTGCATCCTGGTGACACTTCCCTGAGTTTACCACACTTGTTAGAAAACCACCACCAACAACATGACCTCACTCTGACCCAGAGAAGCAGGGGTCCTCTCTCAGGTCTGTCCATAATCCCCAGATGTATTCTTCTGCTCCCTCAAGGAATATGTTGAGGTACAGTAAGTTGACGCCAGATGGCTTCACTTCTCCCACTCCCTCCTACTTCCTTCCCCCGCCCTCCTAACTCCCCCTCCTATCTCCTTTCCCCTCCCCCTTACTCCCTCCTAAGTCTTCTTTCTTCGGTCCCACTCCATTCTCCCTCCTCCTCTATTCCTTATCCTACTCCCCTCCCCTTTACTTCCTTGGATCTTAAAAGTTATTATTATTATTATTATTATTATTATTATTATTATTATTATTATTATTATTATTATTATTATTATTATTATTATTATTATTATTATTATTATTATTATTATTATTATTATTATTATTATTATTATTATTATTATTATTATTATTATTATTATTATTATTATTATTATTATTATTATTATTATTATTATTATCATCATCATCATCATCATCATCATCATCATCATCATCATCATCATCATCATCATCATCATCATCATCATCATCATCATCATCATCATCATCATCATCATCATCATCATCATCATCATCATCATCATCATCATCATCATCATCATCATCATCATCATCATCATCATCATCATCATCATCATCATCATCATCATCATCATCATCATCATCATCATCATCATCATCATCATCATCATCATCATCATCATCATCATCATCATCATCATCATCATCATCATCATCATCATCATCATCATCATCATCATCATCATCATCATTATTATTATTATTATTATTATTATTATTATTATTATTATTATTATCATCATCATCATCATCATCATCATTATTATTATTATTATTATTATTATTATTATTATTATTATTATTATCATCATCATCATCATCATCATCATTATTATTATTATTATTATTATTATTATTATTATTATTATTATTATTATTATTAGTATTATTATTATTGTTATTATTATTATTAACCTCTCCTCGAATGAAGAGGCTCTTGTAATAGGCCCCTGTCTCATCAACAGAACGTATTATATAAATGGGTCAATACATCTGATATTATATTCAGATTCACCACCCTGTAACTTTCCACTGTCTATGAGTAAGACATGAGATGGACACGTGAGCGGGCAACTCACCCAAGAGGGCGAGACCCATAGCTCAGCATTTCTGTAAGCACGCACTACGATGCCCTTAAGCTTCAGTAGCTCACCTCAACTCATATCGTAAGGACGTTACCTAACGTTTATCATACATAAACGGCGTCCCTTTCTCATTCACTCCTAGACAGTGAGACTTACGGTTGATATATGTACACTCAGGAATTATATCTACAACCTTTTATAATAAAACAAAGGAACTACCGTTTGGGTTTCGTTACTTAAATACCCAAATATAAATATGTGTGAACGGACTGGTTAATTGGACAAGCAGCCGATTCACTCTGATACATATTTTTATTTTTTTACGGGGAATAGCCCACCCGGCCACAGGTCATCAACCCACAACGGGGCCTCAGGGGCGAAGAAATGAGTAAAAATATATTAAAAATAGAAGAGTAAAAGATTATAGTAATCTACACCACAAAGTTGCGGGAAAACCAGCTTTTTCAAGTGAGGCAGATTGTAAGAGTATGGAAACACAGAAGAAGCCAGAGCACTCCACAGTTTGGCTGTGTGAGGAAAGAAGGAGGTACTGTAACGAGTTATTCTAGTGTGACCAACAGCCACACCGAAACGGTGGGCACCGCGGGCAAGACAAGTGTTACAAGCCCACGGCCTTGCCGGCGGTACAGAAGATACCAAATCCACCGAACATTGCCCGTTAAAGTACCTGTAAAAGAGAGAGAGTGAAGCAACATTGCGGCGAAACGAAAGGGAAGAGAGATTGTCGACTATAGAATGACAGTTAATACGACGAAATCCCGTTGATTCCACCCTATCTAACAGTTGAGCAGAAGAAGAACCACCCCAGATATGACAGCAGTACTCTCAGTTAGGAGGAATGAATCTCTTATAAACTTGAAACAACTGGTCAGGAGCGAAGTAACTACGGCATCTGTACAGCATTCCCAGCTTTCAGGGGGCAGCTTAGGCAATTTTGTGGATGTGTGGCTTCCATGACATTTTAGAGAAAAAGATGAGGCCTAGCATATCAAGTTTAGAATTTTGCAAAATGATTGCGTCCTGAAATGTGATTGGTGGGAGATCACCTAATTTGGAAAGTGTAATTGGTAAATACTGTGTTTTATTACTGTATGTATATTATGTATGCTGTATGTATATTATGTATGCTGTATGTATATTATGTATGTGCTCCATTTATATACATTATTTATTCAGCCTAGCTAGCAGCGTGTGGCAATGTATTTACTATGTCCCACACGCTTAATTAATGTGCCTGGCGACATATGGAAGCTGCTAATGTATCACTTGCCACATGTCGCCTGAAAGGCTAGTTGACCCCCGAAACAGATCAGGGAGAGCCGTTTCGCTTGTGTATCTCTGTTTGTCCAGTAAATAGAACTTACGAAAACTCTACAGGTGTTTGTGTTCGCTCCTGTAGATAGAACTTGGTACCCAGAACATATACAGGCGCAGTGAGTAGGATCATGGTGGAGGGCAGTTCCGGCTTGTCCAGTGTGGCTCGCGTTTCCTCTCTGACACCGAGACGTGCTACGCCACTATTGAGTTGGAGCTGTTGGCTGTGGTTCGGGCGATGTCCAAGTGCAAGTTTTACCTCATAGGCCTGCAACACTTTCACCTAGTGACCGAACATCGCCCGCTTGTCCCGATCCTCAACCACTACACGCTGGGCGCCGTTGAGAACCCTCGCCTCCAGCGTCTGAAGGAGAAGCTCTCGGCGTACATCTACACAGCAGTGTGGCGTGCTGGTAAGGAGCTCTGCATCCCTGATGCCTTATCCCGCTCTCCTGTCAGCCGCCCTACCCCAGAAGACCATGTACTCGACGCCGACCTCGCTCTTTCCGTCAGGACTGTGGTCACCCTACACGCCGTCCAATCCCTTCGTTCGGACCTGTCACCAGATGACAAGGCAATGGAGGACCTTCGAACAGCAGCCCGAGATGACCCTTCCTACGTCCGACTCGTCGAGTGTGTGAGGAATGGATTCCCAAGCAACCGCTATGACCTTCACAACACCCTGCTCCCGTATTGGAAACTCAGCGATGAACTCTACTGCGACGGGGACCTTTTTCTGTACGGAGCACATGTAGTTGTTCCTGCTGCCTCACGTCCCCACGTCTTGGCTCGCCTTCACGACAGTCACTGTGGAGCTGAGGCCACCAAACGACTTGCACGACAGACTGTGTTCTGGAACGGCATTGCCTCCGACATCTCCAATGTTGTCCGTGCGTGTGAGCCCTGCCAAGTATTACAACCCAGCCAGCAGCAGGAACCCTTCATGAGTGACGACAACCCCACCCGCCTCTTTGAGTCTGTGTCGGCTGACTTTTTCTCTTTGTCAGGAAAGTCCTTCCTTGTTATCGTCGACGGTCTCTCTGGTTGGCCGCTTGTCATCAAGTGCGGTAATGACACGATGTCTGCCGCCACCATCAGCAAGTTCCGCCACTACTTCCGTGACATGGGCGTTCCTGTGCACTTGCAAACATACGGAGGGCCCCAGTTCACAAGCCGGAACTTTGCTGTGTTCCTTGACCGAGGGGAATCCGGCATGTGTTGTCATCGCCTCATTACCCGCAGTCCAACGGCCACGCTGAGGCTGCTGTCAAATCCTTGAAGCACCTCATCCTTAAGGTGGCTCCTTCTGGGAATATTGACTGCAAGGCCTTCGACCGGGGTCTTCTTCAACTCCGCAACAAACCCAATTACACGGGATGCTCCCCTGCCCAGGTCTTGTATGGACACCCCCTCCGTTCTTGTTTCCCTGCTCACCCTCAGTCCTTCTCCAAGGAGTGGCAGGCCAAGACAGAGGATTGTGATTGCCGAGCCGCCGAACGTGTTCAAGACGTCGTCGCCAGCTACAACGACCACGCCTGTTCTCTCCCCAGGTTGAGTGTCGGCACCCAAGTCCGTGTTCAGAACCCGACCTCCCTACGTTGGGACAAAGTGGGTGTAGTCATGGGTCTCGGTAGGTCACGGGACTACCAGGTGCGGTTGCCCAGCGGTCGTGTGTGGTGGAGGAACCGCCGTTTTTCCGCCCCGTAACAACGCCTTCTGCTGACCCCGCCACCAGTGTTGAGTCCCATACCCTTCCCAGTGATCAAGTCCCTCGACTCTCAGAATGGATCCAAAAGAAAAGGTCCGCTCAAGACTTTGCTAGGAGCGTATAGGGGGGGGGGGAGAGGGAGGTGTATGTATATTATGTATGCTGTATGCATATTATGTATGTGCTCCATTTATATACATTATTTATTCAGCCTAGCTAGCAGCGTGTGACAATGTATTTACCATGTCCCACACGCTAAATTAATGTGTCTGGCGACATATGGAAGCTGCTAATGTATCACTTGCCACATGTCGCCTGAAAGGCTAGTTGACCCCCCATACAGATCAGGGAGAGCCGTTTCGCTTGTGTATCTCTGTTTGTCCAGTAAATAGAACTTGCGAAAACTCTACAGGTGTTTGTGTTCGCTCCTGTAGATAGAACTTGGTACCCAGAACATATATAATTACTATTGAATTTAACCAAGTTTCTACCTCCTCATTCGGAGATGCTACACAGATCCGCATTGATAGATGAAATGATATCAACTCTAGAAACGGATCTAGTTTGAGAGTTAGGGGGAAGGGACAAATGTAAAGAAGAGCGAAGAGTAGAATCATCAGCGTAAGAATGGATAGAATTAGTGAAGGAAATCGTTGATAAAAAGATGGAAGAGAGTAGGTGAAAGAACAGAACCCTGTGGGACAACACTACTGGTATAGAAAGAGCGCGAAATCGAACCCTCAACACCAACTTCCATGGATCGGTGCTCAAGGAAGCTGGAGATTAGAGAACAAAGTGGGGGAGATAAACCATAAGAGGGAAGTTTAGAAAGCAAAGACTTGTGCCATACCCTGTCAAATGCTTTGGAGATGTCGAGGGCCATGACGAAAGTTTCCCCATAATCCCTAAGAGAGGATGACCAAAGATGGGTGCAGTAGGAGAGCAGATCACCAGTAGATCTCTCCTGGTGAAAGCCATACTGGTGATCCGACAAAAGAGAAAGGTGTTCAAGGTGATGGAGAAAATGAGAGTTTAAGATAGTTTCGAAAATCTTAAGTGCCGTCCACACTATCGGACAGTGACCGTCGGGCACGAGTGATGAGTCCTTTATCGCACACTTTGTGGCAACTTTGACGGGCAAACCAGCGGACAGCCCGTGCCCGTAGTTGAGAGAAATCAGCAGACTACCCGGTGGTTTGGCGCCAGGCATGGACCGACGACGACGGGTACAATACATAATGATCACTATTGATATTGAAGTTATTTTATGGCGAGAGTCTTGTACATACGTTTTGGAGTGTATGTAATTACTTTATACAATAAACAGTTTATTTCTTTACACAACAGTGGTGTCAATTAATAATACTATATAAACAATCCTACCTGCAAGTAATCTTCCCTGAGTATTGCCTGTATAGCTTCACATGTTTCTGGTATCATGAGTGACTCTGCTTCGATATCCTCGTGGTCTACTGCAGTGACGAGTATGTGCACCCAGTTGCTAGAAATCTGAGCGTTGCTTCGAGACGGGCTGCTGCTGGTATACTCTGCCTCAGATGGGTATCTTCCTTTGCTATGTATGGTTCCATTTTAGCTAGGAGTGTGTAAAAGGCGTTGATATCCATTCTCATGTAGTTGGTGAAATCACGCTCACTTCCATCTTGTAGTTCACGTAATATCGTCATATGACTTCCCAATACTTCTCTCCTACTTAACCACTCTTTACACCAGTTCTTTTTCTTCACTCTGTCCTTACTTTTCTTTTTTTACAAATACAGCAATTAATATGCTATACAGCGCTATTTTCTTCTTCCCAACTGTGTTGCACATGGTGATACCGCACTCAGGGGCTGCCGACCACCTACTGGCTACTGTCCGACTACTCAGCAGTGTGGACAACATCAGTCATGCCCGACAGACTGTGCCCGGTGAGGGAACAGTCCGCCAGTCACTGTCCGATAGTGTGGACGGGGCTTTAGAAAGGGATGAAGTTAGGGCAAATGGGCGATAGTTAGATAGATTAGAATGGTCACCCTTTTTTTGGGATGGGCTGAACCGAGGCATGCTTCCAAGAAGAAGGAAAAGTTTGGGTTTTGAGGCAAAGGCAAAAGAGGCCAGCAAGCACAGGGGCCAGAATATCAGCACACTCCCTCTGAATAATGAGGGAGTACTCACATCCAACCTGGATAACACACCAGCAACCCTACGAATGGAGATTATAGGAAAGTGCTTAGGTTCAGGAGGAGGAGCAGGGGTAGGAGGGATAGAGTTGGAATCGTCTAAGGTGGAGTTAGAGGAGAATAAGGTGCCAAAGAGATTGGCTTTATCAGGGGGAGAGTTGGCTATAGAGTTATCAGGTTGGAAGAGAGGAGGAAAAGAGGGAGTGCAGTAGTTATTACAGATGTTTTTGGTTTTATAAAATTCCGCTTGGCCCTACGAAAAATAACCTTACAACGATTCCTAGAAGTAATGAAAGAGGAGTGGGTAATAGGAGAAGGAGATAGTTTCATAACTTGATACGCCCTATCTCTCTCCCTACATGCAAGAGAATAGGAGCGATCAAACCATGATTGCAAAGGGAAAGTTCTGGTAGAAGATGGGATAAATGCACTCATACCATCGAGTATAACCCCAGCAATGCTGTCAGCACACACCGAGGCATCCCGAGTGAAAAAGCAGCATTCTTCCCAAGGAAAGTCGGAGAAGAATTCTCGCAAGGATTGCCAGTTTGCTCTCCGATAGTGCCATAGCTGGTGTTTAGAGGGAGGTGGGGGAGGTGGTTGTGCCCAGTTTGATTTAATAGAAATAAGAATGTGATCAGAAATGTGGGCAGAAATTGAGTATGAATAGTGTGAGGGGTTAGAGGTAAAACAAAGATCAAGAATGTTAGTAAGTTGATCGTGTCGATCTGGAACGCGTGTAGGGTGTTTGATTATTTGTTCCAAATCATTAAGCAAGGAAAAAGAGAGTGCCTCAGCTCCACCTGGGTCATCCCTTGCAGAACCAAGCCACTCTCTGAGATGTACATTGAAATCCCCTAGGTAGAGGATCTCGGTGCTGGGGAGTGTGGATAGCAACGACTTATGGCAAGAAGTGAGATAGTCAAAGAGTTCCAAATAGTTGGTAGATTTGGGAGAACAGTATAGGAAACAAAGAAAAATAGCCACAGTCGGTAGAGATATTTTAAGCCAGATGACATCATAAAGGGAAGATTCAAGATCCGTGAGTTAAGCTATAGGTGTACAGTAAGTGTACTGCAGTAGGCGCATACATCTCCCTTAGAACAGAAGGAGGTATATAGGTTGTAGTTGGAAACTTGAAAAGGTTTGGGTGAAGCTGCTTTGGACAGTTGAAGTTCGGATAGTAATAAGAGGTCGAGGAGGAGGTTAATAGATGGTGCCCCACGGAAGAAAAATTGGATCTCAGGCCACGAATATTGAAAAAAAATGAAGTGTGAAAAAAGCCGATCCTCCAGCAACCGCGGTGACGTCAGTTGAGGCCCCAGTAGTTTGATGATGATCAGGTCGGCCCTGGGGTCCACAACCTTCCCGACCAGTGGGACCCATCCGAGAAGGCCCCGCTTTAATATTATTGTCAACTGATAACATATGAGAATAAAAGAATAGAAAGAATAAAACAGATCAAGAATGAGAAAGGTTATATATGTTGTGTTGTCAATAGTAAGAGAGACAATTGAGACCCTGCAACTGTGTGTAAATGAGGCAGAAAGACATGGGACTGTGTTAGATAAGGGTAGGTTAAATTACGTGAAGTTAGGTTTCGGGGGTTAAGTTATATTAAAAAAGATTGGTCAGGTTTAGAGTCTGGATACATGAAATTATGTTTGGGGGTTGGTTAGGTTAAGTAAGGTTACAGGGTTGGCTGGGTTTCTGTAAGAATTTGATTTAAGGGATTAAAACGTTCGAAAATACTCCCTTTACCACGCCGGGACCAGAGGGGTGTGGGAAGAGCCTGGAGTGAAGGCTACTGTGTACTGTTGGGAAATGTTGAAAAATGAAGTCGGTGAGAAACTTTGTCTCAGAAACATTTATGATAGTAAGTGAACAAACAGTTCATACCTGTCTTGGATGAGAGAGAGAGAGAGAGAGAGAGAGAGAGAGAGAGAGAGAGAGAGAGAGAGAGAGAGAGAGAGAGAGAGAGAGAGAGAGACTGTACCTTGGGTCGGACTAGGCAGAGATGTAACCTGGGTGTGGAGGGGAGGAGGAGGTGTGTGTTGGGGGGCAGGAGAACCACCAGGTGTGGGGAAGCCACCTGCCCCTCACTCATTCTCTCAGACACCTCCTGCAGCTCTGCGCTCACCTCACCTCCACGATCCTGCAACAGTAAGTGTGGCCAGTGACACCTGTACAGACCCCTGTCCACTACTACTACTGCTACTACTAATAGTTTTCTTATTGGGCTCTAGCCTCCCCCAATAGCCACACCTTCGCCGCCATTTTATTACCTTAAAATTAAATATCCTAATACATAAGTAGCTACCTTAGCTGTGTTGAGTTAGTTGAGCCGCAGATCTATGCGGCATTCAGTGACTGTTGCCTCATAGTCAATATCTGCAGCAGTTGTCGGCATTGGGGCCAATGCTCTCGTTCCCTTGAGGAAGAGCAATGCAAACCTCAGCAGATAGAAGGACAGTTGACATCACAACCAGGCTGTAACAAACTTCTGGGCTGCTGCTTCTGTTCAGATAACACCTCCGCGAGTCTGGCATAGAAGCATCTTGCACTTGGTCCCATCCCACCAGAGGTTGTGAGCTCCAGAGGAGGGAAGCTGCCCTTATCAACATTCAGAATTCTCTCCCCGTATGTCCTAATCTTATCATTCTCGCTCTTCCTGTGTGCAGCATCGAGAGCTAGGTTACAGTGACATGCGGCCATGTGATAGAAAATCCTAATGCCAAAGAAGGTTTGCTGTCCCCTCGTCCAGAATCTTCGAGCACTGACGTCCCCATGGGCTTCATTGGATGTGTTTGAAGTCCCGTGATGGAAATTCTCACCACCCAATGGAAGGAAGGTCGGTTCTACTCCGACATGATGACGGATTTCCTTCAACATATTTGCTGTTAAATCCTGTATTTGTCGTGCTTCATGCATACGATGCCCCTTTCTTGCACACCATGGCATGGTCGATGTCATAGGAAGAGCCCACACGCATTGGGAGGCCAAACCTTCTACTGGCCAACAATACCATAGAGCAATGGCATCTGTGAATTCTTGTTTATTTTGACTGAAACCTTTTGTCCTTATCGGTATCATTGTTAGCCAGTTCGAGGCGCCCACACTTTGGGTGTGTTGTCGTTCTGTCGTAAGGGACCGTCGAATCTTGCTTAATTCCGTGGTGTCCACCTCACTTGTTGCATTATGAGCTATTATGTACTCAGTTTGGGCTGCCGTGAGCTAGACTGGGTTCTGATGTTCGGTGGCAGCAATCTCCTCTGGATTGGTCAATCCCATTCCTCCCAGTCTCGGTGGTAGTGCAAGGATTGACCTTTCTGCTCAGGTTAAGTGAAGGTGTTTCACTAATTTTGGAATAAAATTGGTGCTGGAGGCTTCTTCTAGAGGGTGGAGGAGGGGTCCGATATCAGGGATAGTGAGCATCAGGCAATTCCAGCGATGCTTGACTTCATGGGTGAATGCCGCAAAAGCCGCATGTGGCTCTGTTTTTGCAATATCAAACAGGGCTTGGATTTCCCTAACCCTCTCATTTACCTTTCCCGTTACGTACTTGGTCTTGAAGTCCTTCGTGCAGATTACAGCACCTAGGTGTGTTTGGCCCTCCTTTGTTATTTTGACCTCGCTTCAGCCAAACACCTCCATTGCCCGTTCACCATGAGGAAGGACTTACTGGCATTTGGGTGGTACCCTATTTGTGGACCACTTGATGTTATCAGGTCCCACCACATTTGATGTCCTCCACTGTGGCGATCCCACTACCCTTTATACTTGGGGAGTGAAACCTACCCCAGTTATTAACAAATAAAGGTACAAATAGGGAACACGGCAATAATTATCCCCACCAAAAACCTACTCAACTAAATGTACTTGAATAAGTAAGAACAGTTGAAATAAGTGAATCACAAAAGGGAAGATAATTAATTAATTCAATTTGTGTTCTAAAGGGAGTAATGACTAGCAAACATGAATTTAAGGGAATAAGTAATTGTATAATAAGATAAGAGTGATGCCGGAAGGGCGAAAATATACTGTAAGGAGTTAGACCAAACGAATATTACTTAACATAACTATATTACACAGACATACGAAATATATATATATATATACAACAATCACTACAAAATGATTATTTCCTACCAAACAGGAGATTCCTTACCACCAGGATCCCTTCCTAGGCCTAACTAAACATGTCACTAATACCTGATACCCCTAGGGCATTGCAGAAGACTGGACAAAGCACTAGACAAGGTGTCAAGACTAGAGAACGAATGGACACGTCTACCCTATGCCACGGTTTTTCGCTACTGCGCAGCGTGGGCACGCCGAGAAGCGCGTCTCATATCACCTGATCCAGGACATTTGCTGGATATTTTATATAATTAATTAATATTACTCTTGAGTTGACTTAACAGAGTAAGACAATGATGCATATTAATAACATACATAAATATACAATTAACCTAAGTAACTAAGAACAATAATAATATAATAAGTACAATTAACAATTTATTAATAGCTTGTATGAAATGTAGGCGTGAACATATGCCTCACGCAATGCGAGTTCCCGAGCGCTCAGGCACGTGACACCACTTTTCCTGCTCCTGTAAGGTCGTCAGCTTACGCCACTTGCTTAACAGCGGTTGCTTAATTTTTTGGGGGTGTAAGGGAGCACAGATAGGCCTAGTACGTGCATTGCTATTGCAATAGAGTCCCCAAGCATTGTTCCCTCAGTTGACTGTATGGTGGTATCTCCTCTTAGAGCCTTGAAGCTCGTTATATGGAGGTCTGATGGGTTCTTATGGTGATTTCAAGATACATTGCAAAGCTTGGACACTTGATCTTGATGTTGTGCAGTGTAGCCTTGCGGTTGAGTATGTTGAATGCGTTGGAAGCGTCGACCAGGAGAACTGCCTCACAATCACGCTGCTCAAATACCTTTCTCAAGGTGTGAATGGCAGCTTCCCCTCCAGCCTGGTGGCCAGCACATACTTGCAGGTTCCCTGCTGCTGCCCTGACATCATCATTTACCACCTCCATTATGCATTTTCCAATGATCCGTTTCAGCACTCTCCCCACCCCTTTAGGCCACATCCTGGATTTTTATCCAAAGAAATGAGGCGGCAGGCTGTCAGAGCATGAAGGTGATGGCAGCACGAGGTTGCTAGCTTTCTTTCAAGGGAGGCGGTGGCATTGCAGAGATCACTTGCTGCGGCGCCAAACTTGTTAGTGCTGAGGATGATTCTCCAACCGTCTGCATCCAGGCCCGAAGGGCCGGCCCCTCTCTGTGTCTTCCATGCTTTTCTTCCACACCATCCCTACTGTTATTTTCTCGAACATGACAGCATTTGGAGGGATATAGGCACCCTGAAACCTGATGCCTTTCTCTTCACTTGCAGGGGGATGTTTTTCCTTCAGGTGTTGTAATGTCTCTCTGTTTATTGGCAAAACACCGACAGAAGATTCCTCTGTGAGAGATATTACCGCCAAGGACACTTTTCCCACACACATCTTGTTACCAAACTTTCTGGCAACATCCTCAGAGTTTTGCTTTCCAACTCCTATGAATTTTAGTCTCTCCTGCAGTGTTCTTGCTTCGGGTAGGAGATTTTAACGAATTCTTCTCTTAGTGACAAATGTAACAGTGCAGTATACTACAGTAATGCGGAGAACATAATATCTCTACCTTTAACAACTGTGTATCTGTTGAGGAGACTGTTACCGTGAACATAACAGCGACTTGTGAAACTGTCATATATATAACAACCTTCTTGGGTTGTCACCACTTGTAACAGCCACTTGAGACGCACGTTACCTTATATTCTAGCATACTAAAATATAGATAAGAGTTTATTGGATCTTCTGTAGTGAAATCCAATATATTTCTTTTGTCTGTATTTATTATAAAAGGTTTCTATGTACACTTTCAAAAAGGATTATCACTGTAGCTTAATCACTGTAGCTATGAGTGCTAAATGAGGACGGAGGCTATACTAAATAGCTCTGCTAAGTACGTTCTGTCGATTTGAGTGAAATTTATCCGACGTCCTCCCTGGAGGGAAGACGGAACCATCCACAATGGCTCTAAATAACGTCTTTCCTTAGTCAGGGTATCAAACTACTGCCCGCAATAGGTGGCCAGAGAACCGGTTACTTAATTTTTTTTTTTTTTTTTTTTTTTTTTTACGGGAATTAGCCCACCCGGGCACAGGTCAAACGACCCACACCGGAGCCTGGGGCGAGAAAAAAAAAAGAACTGAAAGAAATTGTAAATATAGAAAAAAACGGTGACTTCCCGTGGGCACACCTTATCATTTGCTCTAAACATGCTACCTCATAGCTAGTGGAAAGTTACAGAGAGCGATAAGAGTGTATAAGTCAAATGTAATTAACCTATTTATAAAAATACTTCTGCCTATAAGACAGGAGCTAATACAAGATCATCAAGGGCCCCAGTCTGCCACATTGTCAATTTTCTCTTCATTGCTGCCACATTTTCTTTGTACTTAGTCCTTGCGTGTGTCCTCTCACAGAATAGATGTGGTATTATTGCCAGTATTTGAAGAGCTAGAGGGGCAAGTAAGCTGTCTTGAGTGTACTCGATTATGAGGCGAGTCATCTCCCGAATCCTTTCTTGGGTGGCCGCACACTTGGGTGGTTAAAAGAGCTTAGCTGGCGAACCGCCTGACAGTTTCTGAGTAGGTTTCTTTAACCCATTTATACGCATTTTCCATCAACATGCCATTCCACTGTGGTTGCTGTCTGACATTCACCTCATGAACATCATCATCATCATCATCATCATCTGCTGCTGCTGCTGGCCTCCAGCCATCCCCCTATAGCCACACCTTCGCCGCCATTTTATTACCTTAAAATTAACTTTCCTAATACAAAAGTAACTACCCTAGCTGTGTTGGGCTAGCTCAGCCGCAGACCTATGCTGCATTCAGTGACTGTTGCCTCGTAGTCAATATCTAATATTACAAATGGATGAGTAAACGTTTGAACAATACCTGTGGGTGGGTGATGAGAATTATGGCCTGGTGGTATCCCGTGATACTGGTGGGAGAGGAGCAGGAAGCGGGTATCTGCTGGAGGTACAGCATCCGTGCCACCACCACACACACCGCTGAAGGCACACAAAACACTCCTGTACTGCATAATACTAGGCACCTTCCCCAACAGGAGGGCTTCTACACCCTGAAGGAGGAGGAAAACTTACAGCATCACAAGGAAGGGGAGGGGGAGGGCTCAAGGTAAGTCATTAATCTCATTACTTAGATGTAGTGAGACATTAAAACATAAGCTGATGTAATGAGACACTTCAGGTGGTGGCCTGAACGACCTTCCCAACCCAAGGCTACACCACACACTTGTATATGTCCTCTCTCTCTCTCTCTCTCTCTCTCTCGTATATGTAGATGGATAGGCGGAGAGAGAGAAAGAAAGAAAGAGAGAGGGAGAGAGAGAAAGAAAGAGAGAGAGAGAGAGAGAGAGAGAGAGAGAGAGAGAGAGAGAGAGAGAGAGAGAGAGAGAGAGAGAGAGAGAGAGAGAGAGAGCGTTACCATAAGAATAAGTGTGATAAATCAAGTTAATGCTGTAGTCAACGAGACAGGTGAGGACTGATTCATTGTCTCACTAACATGTTGCAAAACTCATCACTTATTAATTCTTGTACCCCTAACCTAACCTAACCTAACCTAACCTAACTATGACAAGTTAAGGTTCATTTTAGCAGGTTCTCTACATTTATCAATATTACTATCTTCATCATTATTGCAATCATTACAATTTTGCACTGATAATAATTCCAGAGTTTATTAACACCTCTAGGTATGGCTGATAGCACACTTATCCAACCATTATAATAAATTAAGCTAATTATTTCATTAACTCAAAATAACTTCAATTAGTTTGACTTAAGAGCTGTTTCATTAGTCAGTAATTATATATCATGTATAATTTATCTTTTTCTTATTCGACTATATAATTAATAGCTTTGCTATGACTTCCACCGCAAAATAAAAATGATTGATTTCTAGTGAGTTTGAGTGACTTATTCATAACTTTATGTTGAAGGATTTCCTACCTAGTGAAAGGTGCTTATTATGCCTTGGAAGGTAAAGCACCTAAGGCTAAGGTATGATGAAGAATTATTTATTTTTCGTTTCTGTTACAGTAACTATAGAAAATAACAACAGGAAGTTGTGTACATAAATAAATGGGCCAAATATTCTTAAATTATCACCAAATGTGATGTGCACACACACACACATACACACACACACACATGCCACACAACGTAAACACCTAGAAAAAGTGCAAAAGAGGGCATGCAAGATTATTCTCTCCCCTTCCTACTCCGCATATCAAGAAGCGCTCAACACACTGACCCTTTCGACTCTCACTGACCATCACCACGACCTCATCTGCAAATTTGGTAAGAAGCTTCTACACCATCCTCGACACCGGCTCCTACTACCACCTGAGATCCCTAGTCCGAGAATTGCTGTTCGACACCACAACCGCATCCAGCCCATACGTGCACGAACTGATCGCTATAAGAACAGCCCAGTCCCAACCATTGTAAAAATTATCAATAACTTGTAATAAACCAGTGAATTCACTCCCAGTAAACACTACTCCTTGCAGTGTCACTATGTTGAAATGAACTGTAGTTTGAGCTTTTCCCCATCTAGTTATTATATGTCTTATTTGTGTCACTTATGTTACTTGTATATTATTTGTAATTCGAAACCCATTCCCCAAATATGTAACTGTATATTTTCAGCCTTCTGGCTGCCAAGCTCTTTCAATAAACCATTAATTATTATTATTATTATTTTTATTATTACACACACACACACACACAACAACGTCAGCTAGAGAAGGTACAGAAGAGGGCCTGTAGAATCATGCTCGGAGCAAACTACTCCGGCTACAGCAACGTTCTCTCCACCCTGGAAATGCCATCCCTCAGTGACCTCCACCACCACGCACTAGCAAGGTTTGGTAGTGGACTACTGCACCATCCTCGTCATCGCCACCTACTGCCACCTGCAGTCCCCCGCCCACCTCGCGCAGTCTGCCAGTACAACAAAAGTCAGCCCATAAGAGCCCTCACTGATAGATATAAGAATAGCACCATCCCATCTATTGTTAAATAATAAACAACTCCTGATTTATGTACTGTACAGTCCTGTTAAAGTAGTGAACATATATTATTATGTCGAAATCACATGTAAGTTTGTATATTTTCAACCACCGGCTGCAACTCTATTAATAAACCGTTTATTATTGTTATTATTATTATTATTATTATTATTATTATTATTATACACACACACACAATTACAAACACACACACACACACACACACGTAGACACACACATGTAGACACACACACACACACAAAGTCACACACACACAAAGACAAAGACACACACACACATATACAAACACACACACACGTGCACATACAATACATACATGCAACTTTTTATTTAACAAGAAAAAAGGAAAGTATTACGAGACACCACCTTGATTTCTATAGTGCGTAAGGATGAGGAGGCTGGTGACGTGCAGGTAACTGGCCACCTGTTTCAGTATCTTGGGCAGGAGTTCCCTCGTCAGAGTCAGGTTGCCTGCTGGGGGGCACTCTGCCTCATAATCACCGTTGGTATTGTCGACGGTGCCTTCACTTCTCTGCCCGGCGGCGCCCTGGAGACTCACCTGGTGATGGGTGTGTACCTGTGGCAGGGTGTACATGAGGTCCTGGGACCTGGCCACAGCGAGAGCCCTGTCCTCCACCAGTACAGGGTAGGAGGTCGACGGGTCTCTCATTACCTCTGATGTTTTCCCAGACTTGGGAGATTCCAAACTTCTCCTGGCCATCCAGTAATGATGTCTTGTGTCACTCTCTCTAAGACCGCACACTGACCGCTCCATGACACACGAAATTATGAACAAAAATTTCAATGAAGGATTCGATAGATGGCGCCGAAGCATCTTTAGTGACCGAATGAAAATAAACATGGGTTAATATTTTGCTGGATAACCAAGAGAGAAGACCCAGGAGGTACACCTTGATCCAGGTGGATAGGAGGAGCAGCAGGGGGGGTACACCACACTTGACGAGTTACATGACCCACTGCTTCTCACCGCTCACTCGTGACTGACACTCCGTGCCAAACACCCAGGCACCCAGTACAGGAGAGGTCTGAGGTCATACAAAAGATTTAAATTAATTATTTGCAAAGGAGCGTGTTGCATGGTGTCAGAGTCCCTGTGTTAGTTGACTAAATGTGGGGTGAACCTGAGACACTGAGGTGCTGGAACAGGTCGTTCAGGAGGTTAACGGAAGTGAGGAACAAAAAGGAGGATTAATATTTAACAAAGGTGTTTAATAATACAGGGTGTCTCAAAAATGTTCTTCACAAATAAAATATTTTTATGGAGATCGTCTGATGGTCAGGTAACAGTGAAAACTGTCCAGGTGAAGGTTTTGTATGTGAGTCATGATGGTGACTCACATACCTGTCATTATCACAGGTAACACACATATCTGTCATTATCACAGGTAACACACATACTAGTCATTAGCACAGGTAACACACATACTAGTCATTATCACAGGTATCACACATACCTGTCATTATCACAGGTAACACACATACTGGTTATTATCACAGGTAACACACATACTTGTCATTATCACAGCAAACATACATACATGTCATTATCACAGGTATCACACATACCTGTCATTATCACAGGTAACACACGTAATAGTTATTATCACAGGTAACACACATACATGTCATTATCACAGGTAACACACATACCTCTCATTATCACACTCTGCTTCCTTATGCTCATCAATGATGCCCTAAGAGAAACCCCTGCTCGCTGGAAATATGTCGACGACTCCACCATTGGGATCAGCGTCAACAATTCTGCTCCCAACTATACCGCCCTTCAGGATTTATTGAACAGTCTCCAAAATTGGGCCACCAACAACCATGTCACCATCAACCATACCAAGACCATGGTTATGCACATCAACCTCTCCTCCGACATTGTCCCACCTCCTTCCATTACTCTAGGTCCGAACACACTCCAGGTTGTAGATTCCACGAAGCTCCTCGGCGTCACCATAGACAACAAACTAAATTGGAAACCACACGTCAGTGAAGTTATCAAATCCTCCAGTTTCCGTCTCCACCTCCTCCGCCGACTCAAGTCCCTCGGAGTTCCTGCACACGAGCTCCTCAGTGTTTACACAACATTCATACTTCCCAAGCTCACCTATGCCTCCCCCACCTGGTCTTCCTCCCTAAATGCCACACAACGTAAACACCTAGAAAAAGTGCAAAAGAGGGCATGCAAGATTATTCTCTCCCCTTCCTACTCCACATATCAAGAAGCGCTCAACACACTGACCCTTTCGACTCTCACTGACCATCACCACGACCTCATCTGCAAATTTGGTAAGAAGCTTCTACACCATCCCCGACACCGGCTCCTACTACCACCTGAGATCCCTTGTCCGAGAATTGCTGTTCGACACCACAACCGCATCCAGCCCATACGTGCACGAACTGATCGCTATAAGAACAGCCCAGTCCCAACCATTGTAAAAATTATCAATAACTTGTAATAAATCAGTGTATTCACTCCCAGTAAACACTGCTCCTTACACTGTCACTATGTTGAAATGAACTGTAGTTTGAGCTTTTCCACATCTAGTTATTATATGTCTTATTTGTGTCACTTATGTTACTTGTATATTATTTGTAATTCGTACCCCATTCCCCAAATAAGTAACTGTATATTTTCAGCCTTCTGGCTGCCAAGCTCTTTCAATAAACCGTTAATTATTATTATTATTATTATCACAGGTAACACACATACTTGTCATTATCACAGGTAACACACATACTTGTCATTATCACAGGTAACACACATAACTGTCATTATCACAGGTAACACACATACTTGTCATTATCACAGGTAACACACATACTTGTCATTATCACAGGTAAAACACATACTTGTCATTATCACAGGTAACACACATACTTGTCATTATCACAGGTAACACACGTACCTGTCATTATCACAGGTAACACACGTACCTGTCATTATCACAGGTAACAAACATACTAGGTATTATCACAGGTAACACACGTACCTGTATTTATCACAGGTAACACACATACCTGTCATTATCACAGGTAACACACATACCTATCATTATCACAGGTAACACACATACCTGTCATTATCACAGGTAACACACATACCTATCATTATCACAGGTAACACACATAACTGTCATTATCACAGGTAACAAACATACTAGTTATTATCACAGGTAAAACACATACTAGTTATTATCACAGGTAACACACATACTAGTCATTATCACAGGTAACACACATACCTGTGATTATCACAGGTAACACACATACCTGTCATTATCACAGGTAACACACACACTAGTCATTATCACAGGTAACACACATACCTGTGATTATCACAGGTAACACACATACCTGTCATTATCACAGGTAACACACACACTAGTCATTATCACAGGTAACACACATACCTGTGATTATCACAGGTAACACACATACCTGTCATTATCACAGGTAACACACACACTAGTCATTATCACAGGTAACACACACACTAGTCATTATCACAGGTAACACACATACCTGTCATTATCACAGGTAACACACATACCTGTGATTATCACAGGTAACACACACACTAGTCATTATCACAGGTAACACACACACTAGTCATTATCACAGGTAACACACATACCTATCATTATCACAGGTAACACACATACCTGTCATTATCACAGGTAACACACACACTAGTCATTATCACAGGTAACACACACACTAGTCATTATCACAGGTAACACACATACCTGTCATTATAACAGGTAACACACATATCTGTCATTAATTAACACACATACTAGTCAATATCAGAGGTAACACAAATAGCTCTCATTATCATAGGTAACACACCTACATGTCATTATCACAGGAAACACACATACCTGTCATTGTCACAGGTAACACATATACCCGTCATTATCACAGGTAACACATATACCTGTCATTATCACAGGTAACACACATGCTTGTCATTATCACAGGTAACACACATACCTGTCATTTTCACAGTTAATACACATACCTGTCATTAGCACAGGTAACACACATGCCTGTCATTATCACAGGTGACTCACATACCTATCATTATCAGTGGGCAATCATCGCAGAATTACAGGTGAGGCGGGAGGGGGAGGGGCAGTTTTCTTGCCGTAAATAAATAATTAACACCTACATTGATTACCGCTAACACGTCCTGCCTCTAGACACCATCACGGTCATGTGTTATTTTTATTCTTCCGTGACGCACAGAACAATAACTTCCAAGATTCCCGCAACAAGAAACAAAAGATAAGGAATTTTTTTTCCTCAACATATTGTGAATTTAAATCTTTGTTTGAAGAGCCTACGTCCTCACCTTGGCACTATCTACACCACACGACTCCCTGTGTTAGCTGCTGACAATGGCACCATCTGGCACTCCAAGGGAGGGTCAATAAACAATTATTTAGCTACGTATTGAAACTTCTTATGCAGAGTGAAGTCATCAAAAATGAAACACTGATATATAGTGTAGGTGGGGGGTGGGGGGGGGGGGGAACACCTGAGGGTATGTCTTACAGGTACAAACTCATCACCTGTTCCTTTTACCTGACCCCCAGCCGGTAGAGAGAGAGAGAGAGAGAGAGAGAGAGAGAGAGAGAGAGAGAGAGAGAGAGAGAGAGAGAGAGAGATATTCTTCTGCATAAGTTGTTCCAATTTACCACAGCAGCTCGTCTACTCACTGCTAATTACTACTGAAGTCTCACCACCATATCACATTCATAGACAGTGAATGAACTGGTAAGAGCACCACCACCACCACCCTCACCACCACCACCCTCACCACCACCATCATCACCACCACCACCCTCACCACTACTACTATCCTCACCACCACCCTCCCTCAACACCACCATCATCACCACCACCACCCTCACCACCACCACTATCCTCACCACCACCACCACCACCACCCTCACCACCACCATTATCCTCACCACCACCACCACCACCACCACCACCCTCCCTCACCACTACCAGCATCACCACCACCACCCTCACCACCACCCTCCCTCACCACACCATCATCACCAACCACAACCCTCACCACCACCGCTATCCTTACCAACACCACCACCACCACCCTCACCACCACCCTCCCTCACCACCACCATCATCACCACCACCATCATCACCACCACCACTCTCACCACCACCCTCCCTCACCACCACCACCCTCACCACCACCCTCCCTCACCACCACCATCATCACCACCACAACCCTCACCACCACCACTATCCTTACCACTACCACCACCACCACCCTCACCACCACCACCCTCACCACCACCACTATCCTCACCACCACCCTGCCTCACCACCACCCTCCATCACCACCACCACTATCCTCACCACCACCCTCCCTCACCACCACCACTATCCTCACCACCACCCTCCCTCACCACCACCACTATCCTCACTACCACCCTCCCTCACCACCACCACTATCCTCACCACCACCATCATCACCACCACCACTATCCTCACCACCACCACCACTATCCTCACCACCACCACCACCACCACCACCCTCACCACCACCACTATCCTCACCACCACCCTCCCTCACCACCACCACTATCCTCACCACCACCCTCCCTCACCACCACCACCACTATCCTCACTACGACCCTCCCTCACCACCACCACTATACTCACCACCACCACTATCCTCACCACCGCCACCACTATCCTCACCACCACCACCACCACCACCCTCACCACCACCAATATCCTTACCACCACCACCACCACACCACCACCACCCTCACCACCACCACTATCCTCACCACCACCCTGCCTCACCACCACCCTCCCTCACCACCACCACTATCCTCACCACCACCCTCCCTCACCACCACCACTATCCTCACCACCACCATCATCACCACCACCACTATCCTCACCACCACCACCACTATCCTCACCACCACCACCACCACCACCACCCTCACCACCACCACTATCCTCACCACCACCCTCCCTCACCACCACCACTATCCTCACCACCACCCTCCCTCACCACCACCACCACTATCCTCACTACGACCCTCCCTCACCACCACCACTATACTCACCACCACCACTATCCTCACCACCGCCACCACTATCCTCACCACCACCACCACCACCACCACCCTCACCACCACCAATATCCTTACCACCACCACCACCACCCTCACCACCACCACCACCACCCTCACCACCACCACCATCCTCACCACCAGCCTCCCTCACCACCACCACTATCCTCACCACCACCACTATCCTCACCACTACCCTGCCTCACCACCACCCTCCCTCACCACCACCACTATCCTCACCACCACCCTCCCTCACCACCACCACTATCCTCACCACCACCCTCCCTCACCACCACCACCACCACCACCCTCACCACCACCACCACCACCCTCACCACCACCACCATCCTCACCACCAGCCTCCTTCACCACCACCACTATCCTCACCACCACCACTATCCTCACCACCACCCTGCCTCACCACCACCCTCCCTCACCACCACCACTATCCTCACCACCACCCTCCCTCACCACCACCACCCTCCCTCACCACCACCACTATCCTCACCACCACCCTGCCTCACCACCACCCTCCCTCACCACCACCACTATCCTCACCACCACCCTCCCTCACCACCACCACCCTCCCTCACCACCACCACCACCACCCTCACCACCACCACCATCCTCACCACCAGCCTCCCTCACCACCACCACTATCCTCACCACCACCACTATCCTCACCACCACCCTGCCTCACCACCACCCTCCCTCACCACCACCACTATCCTCACCACCACCATCATCACCACCACCACTATCCTCACCACCACCACCACTATCCTCACCACCACCACCACCACCACCCTCACCACCACCACTATCCTCACCACCACCCTCCCTCACCACCACCACCCTCCCTCACCACCACCACCCTCCCTCACCACCACCCTCACTATCCTCACCACCACCCTCCCTCACCACCACCACTATCCTCACCACCACCCCCCCTCACCACCACCACCCCTCACTGTGATAACTGGTACTCATGGTATTGCTTCCCTCCCATAACCAAGGTCCTTAGAGTGAAGCTGACTGCTATTACGGTGATTACAATCCCACGGTAAAGGTCACCAGGTGCTACACGGGGCGGGCAGACCCAGTAATGTCTTCTGAGAAAGTAAGACGACAAGAAGCTTTTTTTCTGCTGATATTATATTAACGTGGACTTAAGGTCTGAGCTGCAGTGAATACAAGAAGTTGTTGCTATTATTATTAGTATTATTATTAGTATTAGTATTAGTATTAGTATTAGTATTAGTATTAGTATTAGTATTATTATTATTATTATTATTATTATTATTATTATTATTATTATTATTATTATTATTATTATTATTATTATTATTATTATTATTATTATTATTATTATTATTATTATTATTATTATTATTATTATTATTATTATTGTTATTATTATTATTACTATTATTACTATTATTATTATTATTAGTAGTAGTAGTAGTAGTAGTAGTAGTAGTAGTAGAAGATCAAGTGTCCTAGCTTTGCGATGTATATTGAAAATTCGTATAGGAATCCTTCAGACCTCTACATAGTAAACAACAAGGCTCTACGAGGTGATACCATCCTAGAGTCGACTGAGGGAACAACACAGGGGGACCCCGTTGCAATGGCAATGTATGCAATAGGCCTATCAGTGCTCCAACAAGAAATAAAGTTTGAAACAACTGGGGTCAAACAAGTGGCATATGCTGATGACCTCACAGGAGCAGGAAAAGTGGAGTGCATCAAAAAGTGGTGGGACCTGGTAACATGGCGAGGTCCACAAATAGGGTACCACCCAAACGCCAGCAAATCCTTCCTCATCGTGAAGCCAGATCATTATGATCGGGCTTTGGAGGTTTTCGGCGAAAGTGAGGTCAAAATAACTAAGGACGGCCAAAGACATCTAGGCGCAGTAATTGGCACTACGGACTTCAAGACCCAGTACGTAGGGGGAAAGGTGAATGACTGGGTTAGCGAAATCCAAGCTCTATCGGAGATTGTTAACACAGAGCCACATGCGGCCTTTGCAGCATTCACCCATGGAGTCAAGCATCGTTGGAACTACCTGATGCGTACCATCCCCGAGATCAGACCCCTCCTCCACCCTTTGGAAGAAGCAATCAGTGTCAAGTTCATTCCTAAACTAGCAGAAAGAACACTTCTTGCACTTCCACCAAGACTGGGAGGGATGGGACTAACTAATCCAGAGGAGATTGCTGACTCTGAACATCAAAATTCACTTAAGCTCACGGCAGCCCTCACTGACCACATAATAGCCCAGAATGCAACAGGGGAAGTGGACACCAGCGAAATTAATAAGATCCGTAGGTCCATTACAACAGATCGGCAGCACTGCCAAAATGACATGTTGCAGCAACTATTGCTGCAGGTTCCAGAAAATTTGACAAAAAAAGTAGCTATTGTATGTATATTATGTATGCTGGATTATATATCATGTATGTATATTATGTATGTGCTCCATTTATGTATTATTTATTCAGCCTAGCTAGCAGCGTGTGGCAATGTTATTACCATACCCCACACGCTTAATTAATGTGCCTGGCGACGTATGGAAGCTGCTAATGTATCACTTGCCATACGTCGCCTATAGCAGTTGACAAGGAGCCTAGCCAGGGAGACCGCTGCTCTCCTCTGTGTACATACTCTTATCCAGTAAACCGAACCTACAAAGCTATACAGGTGTTTGTGTTCTCTCCTGTATATAGAACTTATTATTCAGAACCTAACATGGCGCAGTGATCCGATCTTACTGGATAATTACGAGTGAAAGTGCAAAGTCTGTGGAAAGCCGGCGTACGGACTCCTCTCTCGCTTGGGTCAACTCCCGCGCGTCAGCTCTCCTCGAAGAATCTCAGCAACTTTGAGCAGTGTCAGTGACAGTGATTTTCTGTGAAGTGTTTAGTGCATTGTGTGTTCGTGCCATTCATGTGTGACCTTGTTCTAAAGGATTCCCAAGGTATACGGCACGTTCTGGGCATTTGTAAGGAGTAAAGTTCAGTGCACCCGTCTCTGACCGCGTCCTGAGGGTAACTAGACTGACTGGGAGTCGCCGCGCCTCTCCCTCCACCCCCCTCACAGCGCCGCCTCCACCCCCCCCTCACAGCTGGGGCGAGACGCTTTGCCGGCCCGGGACACACTCACACACATACACGTACTAACACTCGCTGACCGCGCGGCTTCCTTATATATATTTTATATATATAACCTACTTATCTGTGTATTTAATTAATTTTTTGTCTGAAATCTTGTTGATACGACGGGCTGACCGGTCAACACTGATTTAAGACATAGTACACAGAGGAAGTAGTTATGTCTCACGCCTTACGTAGCCGTGGACCCAGCGTCTGGATGACTCAGGCGGGTGATAGCCCCGCAGAGATGGATGACCAGACCGGCCACGACGCTCCAGCCCCCACATCGCGCAGTCCCTCACCTCAATATTCAGCGTTGTCTCCAGAGATAATTGCTTTACTGAAGTTTATGAGAGATGAGAAACGCGAGGATGAAGCTCACAGACGTTTGGCGGATGAGCACAGAAGGCAAGCAGAGGCAGAACGAGACCACCAACGGAGATTGGAAGACAGTGAACGGTTTGAAGCCTTGATATCTCGCCTCACTGTTAACCAAGCCCCTGGCTCTAACACTGCCTCGGTACTGACTGGTTCAGATACCTCATCCATGCTTCCTTCACACCCCCCAGCCCCACCTAAAGCAGCAGCTCAAACGCCGCCCATCTTGAAGCCTGATGAGACTTTCCAGACTTTTCGTGAATGGCGGCGACGGTGGACTGATTATTCTACAATGGTGGATCTCCAGAGTTTGTCACAGCCTAAACAACTCATCCAGCTGCGTATGTGCCTGTCCTTGGAAATTCAGCGTGTCTTGGAACATACGTTGCAGGTACCCCCAACCTCTTTGCTGTCTGTAGAGGAGGTACTGGACGTTCTACAACGGCACATCAAAGGACAGCAGAATGAAGCTCTGCGCAGGAGGGAATTGTTTAGCTGCAGACAGTTGGAGGGTGAGTCTTTTGATGCCTTTTACGTGCGTCTTAAGAGAGCCTCGGAAGAGGTAGATATATGTCCAGGCCACCACCAGCAGTGCGAGGAGACCCAGTTGAAGCAGGTGATCCTGATGGGTGTTAAGGACGAGGAACTTGTCCAACGCCTCACCTCCCTCGACTCTTCCTCTTCTCTTAAGGATGTGTCGACGATATGTCGCTCCTATGAGGCTGCCAGGTGTGCCACCTCTGCCATCCGCGCTCCCCCTACAGCTGTACGCGCTGTGTCCCGGTACAAGAAGGACAAGAAGTCTGTTCCTACGCCTTCGCCCACCACGTCCACGCCCGGTTTATTTTGCAACAACTGTGGTAAGCAGCACGGAACACAGGTGTGTCCAGCTGCTCAGTCTACCTGCAACAGTTGTGACCGTAAGGGCCACTGGTCACTCACAGTACGGTGCCCAGCCAAACGCGTCCAGTGCAATGTGTGTGGTCGTCTGGGCCACTATGACAAGTGTTGCCCTTCCAACATACCCAAGGGACCGCGTCGGCGGAAGCTTCAGCCCCCCTCCACCAGAGAGGGCCGCCCACAGTCTTCCAATCAGAGGCACGACGACTCCTGACAACGCTCGAGCCACATTAGGAATGTGTGCTCCCCCCCGCGTCCCAGGACCAAAGTCCCCCAGTACATCAGCGTCATCATGACCTACGGCGGTGTGTCATCCCGTCTTCAGATGTTGCCCGACACCGGCGCTGATGCTACAGTCATCGGTCCCCAGCATTTGCAATGCTTGGGGCTCTCTCCAAGTGATCTAGGACCGCCCCCCAAGGATCTCCGCTTTATGGCAGATGGTTCACAGATGACCCCGGCCCTAGGTTCACTCTATGCACACGTCACCTTTGGCAACAGGTCGTGTCAAGCCTGGATTGATGTGCATAATGGCGTCCCGACTCCTTTGCTGTCCTACAGACATTGCCAAGAGTTGGCCATCATCTCCCAGGACTTCCCAACACCGATTCTCGAGGTAAAACACGCCAACAGGGTGCACGAAGGGAGCAGCAACTACCCTGCTGCCGCCCTACCCCTACCTCTGGCCAGTGACACCTCTCCTTCGGTAGTTGTCCCTGCTGCTTCAAGTCTCCACGCCTTGGCTCGCCTCCACGACAGTCACTGTGGAGCCGAGGCCACCAAACGGCGTGCAAGACAGACTGTGTTCCGGCCTGGCATCGACCCCGACATCTCCAATGCTGTCCAGGTGTGCAAGCCCCGCCGCGTATTACAACCCAGCCAGCAGCAGGAATCCTTTATGAGCGACGACAACCCCACCCGCCCCTTTGAGTCTGTGTCGGCCGACTTTTTCTGTGTGTCAGGAAAGTCCTTCCTCGTTATCGTCGACCGTCTCTCTGGTTGGCCGGTTGTCATCAAGTGCGGTAATGACACGACGTCTGCCGCCACCATCAGCAAGTTCCGCCACTACTTCCGTGACGTGGGCGTTCCTGCACGCCTGCGAACCGACGGAGGGCCTCAGTTCACAAGCCGGGACTTTGCTGCGTTCCTTGACCGATGGGGAGTCCGGCATGTGTTGTCATCGCCCCATTACCCGCAGTCCAACGGCCACGCTGAGGCTGCTGTCAAATCCCTGAAGCACCTCATCCTTAAGGTGGCCCCTTCTGGGAACATTGACTGCGAGGCCTTCGACAGGGGTCTTCTTGAACTCCGCAACACACCTAACTACACCGGACGCTCCCCTGCCCAGGTTTTGTATGGACGCCCCCTTCGTTCTTGTGTCCCTGCCCACCCTCAATCCTTCTCCAAGGAGTGGCAGGCCAAGACAGAGGATTGTGATCGCCGAGCCGCCGAACGTGTTCAGGACGTCGTCGCCCGCTACAATGACCACGCCCGTTCTCTCCCCAGGTTGAGTGTCGGCACCCAAGTCCGTGTTCAGGACCCGACCTCCCTACGTTGGGACAAAGTAGGCGTAGTTATGGGTCTCGGCAGGTCACGGGACTACCAGGTGCGGTTACCCAGTGGTTGTGTGTGGTGGAGGAACCGCCGTTTTCTCCGACCCGTAACAATGCCTTCTGCTGGCCCCGCCACCAGTGTTGAGTCCCATACCCTTCCCAGTGATGAAGTCCCTCGACGCTCAGAACGGATCCAAAAGAAAAGGTCCGCTCAAGACTTTGCTATGAGCGTATAGGGGGGAGGGAGGTGTATGTATATTATGTATGCTGGATTATATATCATGTATGTATATTATGTATGTGCTCCATTTATGTATTATTTATTCAGCCTAGCTAGCAGCGTGTGGCAATGTTATTACCATACCCCACACGCTTAATTAATGTGCCTGGCGACGTATGGAAGCTGCTAATGTATCACTTGCCATACGTCGCCTATAGCAGTTGACAAGGAGCCTAGCCAGGGAGACCGCTGCTCTCCTCTGTGTACATACTCTTATCCAGTAAACCGAACCTACAAAGCTATACAGGTGTTTGTGTTCTCTCCTGTATATAGAACTTATTATTCAGAACCTAACAGCTATAGCGCAGGAGGTGGGCGCCTCGAACTGGTTAACTACGTTACCGATAAGGGCAAATGGTTTCAGCCTTAACAAACAAGAATTTACAGATGCCATTGCTCTAAGGTACGGTTGGCCAGTAGATGGTTTGCCCTCCCAATGCGTGTGTGGCTCTTCCTATGATGGCGATCACGCCATGGTCTGCAAGAAGGGGGGCTTCATATGCATGAGGCATGACGAGGTAAGGGATCTCACAGCAAATATGTTGAAGGAAATCTGCCGGGACGTCATGGTAGAACCGACCCTCCTTCCACTGGATGGCGAGATCTTCCAACACAGGACTTCAAACACATCTAACGAAGCCCGTGTGGACGTCGGTGCTCGAGGATTCTGGATGCGGGGACAGCGAGCTTTCTTCGACATCAGGATTTTTGATCCCATGGCCGTTTGTCACCGTAACCTAGCTCTCGATGCTGCGCATAGGAGGAACGAGAACGACAAGAGAAGGGCATATGGGGAGAGAATTTAAAATGTTGATCAAGGCAGCTTCACTCCTCTAGTGTTCACAACCTCTGGTGGGTTGGGCCCAAGTGCAAGATGTTTCTACGCCAGACTCGCGGAGTTGATCTCCGAACAGAAGCAGCAGCCCAGAAGTTATGTTACAGCCTGGATGAGATGTCTACTGTCCTTCTCTCTCCTTCGGTCGGCTTTGCTCTGCCTCAGGGGAACGAGAGCTTCTGCCCCTACTCCGACAACTGCTGCAGATATTGACTATGAGGCTACAGTCAATGAATGCCGCATAGATCTGCGGCTCAACTAATTTAACACAGATAGGATAGCTTCTTATGTATTAGGATATTTAATATTAAGGTAAATAAATGGTGGCGAAGGTGTGGCTATTGGGGGAGGCTGGAGGCCACGGTAAAAAAAAAAAAAAAAAAAAAAAAAGTAGTAGTAGTAGTAACAGATCGGCAGCACTGCCAAAATGACATGTTGCAGCAACTATTGCTGCAGGTTCCAGAAAATTTGACAAAAAAAGTAGCTATAGCGCAGGAGGTGGGCGCCTCGAACTGGTTAACGACGTTACCGATAAGGGCAAATGGTTTCAGCCTTAACAAACAAGAATTTACAGATGCCATTGCTCTAAGGTACGGTTGGCCAGTAGATGGTTTGCCCTCCCAATGCGTGTGTGGCTCTTCCTATGATGGCGATCACGCCATGGTCTGCAAGAAGGGGGGCTTCATATGCATGAGGCATGACGAGGTAAAGGATCTCACAGCAAATATGTTGAAGGAAATCTGCCGGGACGTCATGGTAGAACCGACCCTCCTTCCACTGGATGGCGAGATCTTCCAACACAGGACTTCAAACACATCTAACGAAGCCCGTGTGGACGTCGGTGCTCGAGGATTCTGGATGCGGGGACAGCGAGCTTTCTTCGACATCAGGATTTTTGATCCCATGGCCGTTTGTCACCGTAACCTAGCTCTCGATGCTGCGCATAGGAGGAACGAGAACGACAAGAGAAGGGCATATGGGGAGAGAATTTAAAATGTTGATCAAGGCAGCTTCACTCCTCTAGTGTTCACAACCTCTGGTGGGTTGGGCCCAAGTGCAAGATGTTTCTACGCCAGACTCGCGGAGCTGATCTCCGAACAGAAGCAGCAGCCCAGAAGTTATGTTACAGCCTGGATGAGATGTCTACTGTCCTTCTCTCTCCTTCGGTCGGCTTTGCTCTGCCTCAGGGGAACGAGAGCTTCTGCCCCTACTCCGACAACTGCTGCAGATATTGACTATGAGGCTACAGTCAATGAATGCCGCATAGATCTGCGGCTCAACTAATTTAACACAGATAGGATAGCTTCTTATGTATTAGGATATTAAATATTAAGGTAAATAAATGGTGGCGAAGGTGTGGCTATTGGGGGAGGCTGGAGGCCACGGTAAAAAAAAAAAAAAAAAAAAAAAAAGTAGTAGTAGTAGTAACAGATCGGCAGCACTGCCAAAATGACATGTTGCAGCAACTATTGCTGCAGGTTCCAGAAAATTTGACAAAAAAAGTAGCTATAGCGCAGGAGGTGGGCGCCTCGAACTGGTTAACGACGTTACCGATAAGGGCAAATGGTTTCAGCCTTAACAAACAAGAATTTACAGATGCCATTGCTCTAAGGTACGGTTGGCCAGTAGATGGTTTGCCCTCCCAATGCGTGTGTGGCTCTTCCTATGATGGCGATCACGCCATGGTCTGCAAGAAGGGGGGCTTCATATGCACGAGGCATGACGAGGTAAGGGATCTCACAGCAAATATGTTGAAGGAAATCTGCCGGGACGTCATGGTAGAACCGACCCTCCTTCCACTGGATGGCGAGATCTTCCAACACAGGACTTCAAACACATCTAACGAAGCCCGTGTGGACGTCGGTGCTCGAGGATTCTGGATGCGGGGACAGCGAGCTTTCTTCGACATCAGGATTTTTGATCCCATGGCCGTTTGTCACCGTAACCTAGCTCTCGATGCTGCGCATAGGGGGAACGAGAATGACAAGAGAAGGGCATATGGGGAGAGAATTCAAAATGTTGATCAAGGCAGCTTCACTCCTCTAGTGTTCACAACCTCTGGTGGGATGGGCCCAAGTGCAAGATGTTTCTACGCCAGACTCGCGGAGCTGATCTCCGAACAGAAGCAGCAGCCCAGAAGTTATGTTACAGCCTGGATGAGATGTCTACTGTCCTTCTCTCTCCTTCGGTCGGCTTTGCTCTGCCTCAGGGGAACGAGAGCTTCTGCCCCTACTCCGACAACTGCTGCAGATATTGACTATGAGGCTACAGTCACTGAATGCCGCATAGATCTGCGGCTCAACTAATTTAACACAGATAGGATAGCTTCTTAAGTATTAGGATATTTAATATTAAGGTAAATAAATGGTGGCGAAGGTGTGGCTATTGGGGGAGGCTGGAGGCCACGGTAAAAAAAAAAAAAAAAAAAAAAAAGTAGTAGTAGTAGTAACAGATCGGCAGCACTGCCAAAATGACATGTTGCAGCAACTATTCCTGCAGGTTCCAGAAAATTTGACAAAAAAAGTAGCTATAGCGCAGGAGGTGGGCGCCTCGAACTGGTTAACGACGTTACCGATAAGGGCAAATGGTTTCAGCCTTAACAAACAAGAATTTACAGATGCCATTGCTCTAAGGTAAGGTTGGCCAGTAGATGGTTTGCCCTCCCAATGCGTGTGTGGCTCTTCCTATGACGGCGATCACGCCATGGTCTGCAAGAAGGGGGGCTTCATATGCATGCGGCATGACGAGGTAAGGGATCTCACAGCAAATATGTTGAAGGAAATCTGCCGGGACGTCATGGTAGAACCGACCCTCCTTCCACTGGATGGCGAGATCTTCCAACACAGGACTTCAAACACATCTAACGAAGCCCGTGTGGACGTCAGTGCTCGAGGATTCTGGACGCGGGGACAGCGAGCTTTCTTCGACATCAGGATTTTTGATCCCATGGCCGCTTGTCACCGTAACCTAGCTCTCGATGCTGCACATAGGAGGAACGAGAACGACAAGAGAAGGGCATATGGGGAGAGAATTCAAAATGTTGATCAAGGCAGCTTCACTCCTCTAGTGTTCACAACCTCTGGTGGGATGGGCCCAAGTGCAAAATGTTTCTACGCCAGACTCGCGGAGTTGATCTCCGAACAGAAGCAGCAGCCCAGAAGTTATGTTACAGCCTGGATGAGATGTCTACTGTCCTTCTCTCTCCTTCGGTCGGCTTTGCTCTGCCTCCGGGGAACGAGAGCTTCTGCCCCTACTCCAACAACTGCTGCAGATATTGACTATGAGGCTACAGTCACTGAATGCCGCATAGATCTGCGGCTCAACTAATTTAACACAGATAGGATAGCTTCTTATGTATTAGGATATTTAATATTAAGGTAAATAAATGGTGGCGAAGGTGTGGCTATTGGGGGAGGCTGGAGGCCACGTTTAAAAAAAAAAAAAAAAAAAAAAAAGTAGAAGTAGTAGTAACATCCCCCTGCAAGCGAAGATGAAGGCATCAGGTTCCAGGGTGACTATATCCCACCAAATGCTGTCCTGTTCGAGAAAATAACAGGAGAGATGGTGTGGAAAAAGGCACTGAAGACTCGAGGAGGAGCCGGCCCTTCAGGTCTGGATGCAAACGGTTGGAGAGTCATCCTCAGCACAAACAAATTTGGCCCTGTAGCAAGTGATCTCTGCACTGCCATTGCCGCCCTTGCAAGAAAGCTTGCATCCCCTTGCTGCCATCACCTCCAGGCCCTGACGGCCTGCCGCCTTATTCCTCTGGAAAAGAAACCAGGATATAGACCTATAGGGGTGGGGGAAGTGCTGAGGCGGATTATCGGAAAGTGCATACTGGAGGTGGTAAAGGACGATGTCAGGGCAGCAGCAGGGAACCTACAAGTGTGTGCTGGCCACCAGGCTGGTGGGGAGGCAGCCATTCACGCCATGAGATTGATATTTGAATAGAGTGATTGTGAGGCCGTTCTCCTGGTGGATGCTTCAAACGCATTCAACATGCTTAACCGCAAGGCTGCACTGCACAACATCAAGATCAAGTGTCCTAGCTTTGCGATGTATGTTGAAAATTCGTATAGGAATCCATCAGACCTCTACATAGTAAACAACAAGGCTCTACGAGGTGATACCATCCTACAGTCGACTGAGGGAACAACACAGGGGGACCCCATTGCAATAGCAATGTATGCAATAGGCCTATCAGTGCTCCAACAAGAAATAAAATTTGAAACAACTGGGGTCAAACAAGTGGCATATGCTGATGACCTTACAGGAGCAGGAAAAGTGGAGGACATCAAAAAGTGGTGGGACCTGGTAACATCGCGAGGTCCACAAATAGGGTACCACCCAAACGCCAGCAAATCCTTCCTCATCGTGAAGCCAGAACATTATGATCGGGCATTGGAGGTTTTCGGCGAAAGTGAGGTCAAAATAACTAAGGACGGCCAAAGACATCTAGGCGCAGTAATTGGCACTACGGACTTCAAGACCCAGTACGTAGCGGGAAAGGTGAATGAGTGGGTTAGCGAAATCCAAGCTCTATCTGAGATTGCTAACACAGAGCCACATGCGGCCTTTGCAGCATTCACCCAGGGAGTCAAGCATCGTTGGAACTACCTGATGCGTACCATCCCTGAGATCGGACCCCTCCTCCACCCTTTGGAAGAAGCAATCAGTGTCAAGTTCATTCCCAAACTAGTGAAACACCCTGACTTAACCCTAGCAGAAAGAACACTTCTTGCACTTCCACCAAGACTGGGAGGGATGGGACTAACTAATCCAGAGGAAATTGCTGACTCTGAACATCAAAATTCACTTAAGCTCACGGCAGCCCTCACTGACCACATAATAGCCCAGAATGCAACAGGGGAAGTGGACACCAGCGAAGTTAATAAGATCCGTAGGTCCATTACAACAGATCAGCAGCACTGCCAAAATGACATGTTGCAGCAACTATTGCTGCAGGTTCCAGAAAATTTGACAAAAAAAGTAGCTATAGCGCAGGAGGTGGGCGCCTCGAACTGGTTAACTACGTTACCGATAAGGGCAAATGGTTTCAGCCTTAACAAACAAGAATTTACAGATGCCATTGCTCTAAGGTATGGTTGGCCAGTAGATGGTTTGCCCTCCCAATGCGTGTGTGGCTCTTCCTATGATGGCGATCACGCCATGGTCTGCAAGAAGGGGGGCTTCATATGCATGAGGCATGACGAGGTAAGGGCTCTTACAGCAAATATGTTGAAGGAAATCTGCCGGGACGTCATGGTAGAACCGACCCTCCTTCCACTGGATGGCGAGATCTTCCAACACAGGACTTCAAACACATCTAACGAAGCCCGCGTGGACGTCAGTGCTCGAGGATTCTGGACGCGGGGACAGCGAGCTTTCTTCGACATCAGGATTTTTGATCCCATGGCCGCTTGTCACCGTAACCTAGCTCTCGATGCTGCACATAGGAGGAACGAGAACGACAAGAGAAGGGCATATGGGGAGAGAATTCAAAATGTTGATCAAGGCAGCTTCACTCCTCTAGTGTTCACAACCTCTGGTGGGATGGGCCCAAGTGCAAGATGTTTCTATGCCAGACTCGCGGAGCTGATCTCCGAACAGAAGCAGCAGCCCAGAAGTTATGTTACAGCCTGGATGAGATGTCGACTGTCCTTCTCTCTCCTTCGGTCGGCTTTGCTCTGCCTCAGGGGAACAGGGGCTTCTGCCCCTACTCCGACAACTGCTGCAGATATTGACTATGAGGTTACAGTCACTGAATGCCGCATAGATCTGTGGCTCAACTAATTTAACGCAGATAGGATAGCTTCTTATGTATTAGGATATTTAATATTAAGGTAAATATATGGTGGCGAAGGTGTAGCAATTGGGGTAGGCTGGAGGCCACTTATTAGAAAAAAAAGTAGTAGTAGTAGTAGTAGTAGATGTAAGCCAATAGGAGTGGGGGAAGTGCTGAGGCGAATCATCGGAAAATGCATAATGGAGGTGGTAAAGGACGATGTCAGGGCAGCAGCAGGGAACCTGCAAGTTTGTGCTGGCCAACAAGCTGGAGGGGAAGCTGCCATTCACGCCATGAGAACGATTTTTGAGCAACGTGATTGTGAGGCCGTTCTCCTGGTCGACGCTTCAAACGCATTCAACATACTTAACCGCAAGGCTGCACTGCACAACATCAAGATCAAGTGTCCAAGCTTTGCAATGTACTTTGAAAACTCCTATAGGAATCCATCAGACCTCTATATAGTAAACAACAAGGCCCTAAGAGGTGATACCATCTTACAGTCAACCGAGGGAACAACACATGGGGACCCTGTTGCAATGGCAATGTATGCAATAGGCCTATCAGTGCTCCAACAAGAAATAAAATTTGAAACAACTGAGGTCAAACAAGTGGCATATGCTGATGACCTTACAGGAGCAGGAAAAGTGGAGGACATCAAAAAGTGGTGGGACTTGGTAACATCGCGAGGTCCACAAATAGGGTACCACCCAAACGCCAGCAAGTCCTTCCTCATCGTGAAGCCAGAACATTATGAACGGGCAAAGGAGGTTTTTGGCGGAAGTGAGGTCAAAATAACTAAGGACGGCCAAAGACATCTAGGCACAGTAATTGGCACTACGAACTTCAAGACCGAGTACGTAGCGGGAAAGGTGAATGAGTGGGTTAGTGAAATCCAAGCTCTGTCTGAGATTGCTAACACAGAGCCACATGCAGCTTTCGCTGCATTCACCCATGGAGTCAAGCATCGTTGGAACTACCTGATGCGTACTATCCCTGGTATCGGACCCCTCCTCCACCCTCTGGAAAAAGCTATCAGTGTCAAGTTCATTCCCAAATTAGTGAAACACACTCACTTAACCCCAGGAGAAAGAGCACTTCTTGCACTTCCATCAAGACTGGGAGGGATGGGACTAACCAATCCAGAGGAGATTGCAGCCACCAAATATCAAAATTCTCTTAAGCTCACAGCAGCCCTCACGGACCACATAATACCCCAGAACGCAACAGGGGAGGTCATGACCAGTGAAGTAAACGAGATTCGTAGGTCCATTACGACAGATCGACAGCACTGCCAAAATGATAAGTTGCAGCAACTGTTGCTGCAGGTTCCAGAAAATTTGAAAAAAAAGTAGCTATAGCGCAGGAGGTGGGCGCTTCGAACTGGTTAACTACGTTACCGATAAGGGCAAATGGTTTCAGTCTTAACAAACAAGAATTTACAGATGCCATTGCTCTAAGGTACGGTCGGCCAGTAGAAGGTTTGCCCTCCCAATGCATGTGTGGCTCTTCCTATGATGGCGATCACGCCATGGTCTGCAAGAAAGGGGGCTTCATATGCATGAGGCATGACGAAGTAAGGGACCTCACAGCAAATATGTTGAAGGAAATCTGCCGGGATGTCATGGTAGAACCAATCCTCCTTCCATTGGATGGTGAGATCTTCCAACATAGGACTTCAAACTCATCTAACGAAGCCCGTGTTGACGTCAGTGCTCGAGGATTCTGGACGCGAGGACAGCGAGCTTTCTTCGACATCAGGATTTTTGATCCCATGGCCGCATGTCACCGTAACCTAGCTCTCGATGCTGCACATAGGAGGAACGAGAACGACAAGATAAGGGCATATGGGTAGAGAATCCAAAATGTTGACCAAGGCAGCTTCACTCCCGTAGTGTTCACAACCTCTGGTGGGATGGGACCAAGTGCAAGATGTTTCTACGCCAGACTTGCGGAGGTGATCTCCGAACAGAAGCAGCAGCCCAGAAGTTATGTTACAGCCTGGATGAGATGTCGACTGTCTTTCTCTCTCCTTCGGTCGGCTTTGCTCTGCCTCAGGGGAACGAGAGCTTCTGCCCCAATTCCGACAACTGCTGCAGATATTGACTATGAGGCTACAGTCACTGAATGCCGCATAGATCTGCGGCTCAACTAATTTAACACAGATAGGATAGCTACATATGTATTAGGATATTTAATATTAAGGTAATTAAATGGTGGCGAAGGTGTGGCTATTGGGGGAAGCTGGAAGCCACTTTAAAAAAAAAAAAATAGTAGTAGTAGTAGTATTTAATGTATGGCATTGTTTTGGGTTTTTCTGCTTTGATTCAGGTGAGTCACTCAGGTGAGTCAGGTAAGGTGTTAGGGAATGTCTCATTGATGGAATTGTTTTTGGTTTTGACACAAACGCGCGCGCGCACGCACGCACACAAAGAGAATATCATCAGAGGAGGTCCTTTAAAGGAAAGATTGGAGTCATTTTGTGTTGACAACATAATGAAATAAATTGAGGTTACATAAAGTAGTGTAGTGTTGCATAGTGTAGTAGTGTAATGTAGTGTAGTGTTGTGTTGGTTGAGACTACTCCACCCAGGTGTTGATCACAGATAAGGGCTGATGAGAGAGACACGGTGTTTGAAGTGTCAGTATTCAGGATGATGTATGTACTACCAACCTAGCTTTGACACACAAGTTGCTGCAGCGTAGTAATACATCATAACATCAACGCCGAGGGTCTTTCTGCTCACCCACTGCCCATGATGAGCTTACCAAGGTGTTTCAGAAATCCTGTAGGAGTGTAGGTTTGGTAAGTATGATGAAAATTAAGTGTTTTTTCTCACCAGTAGTCTCGTTAATAGGTATACAAATATAAAATAATGACTGAAGGGGAAAAAACAGGATGTAATCACATGATATTTGCTGCTAAGAATGTGAAATTATGTGAAAGATATTTTAAATAATAAAAACTGAGACTCAAAAAAAAAAAGAACCCAACTTTACTGATTAAAACAACATTGTCCTTACTTGTTGGAGAACTAACACACCAGCACGTCAGGATAGTTTTGCTGTTATTAACAAGGCATTCACATGAACTGCACTAAAAATTTGTAAGGCAGTGTGTACACATTTTCCTGGGACAACTTGTACGGTATCCATACATATCCTCGTGTGGACATGAACAAGGTGGGGCCTCCAACATCATTGACTCTGTAAAACTTCCGAAGTCACATTTACTGAATACACTATATCCAAAACCAGCTCAGACCAGTGGTTGACGGGTGACCAGATAAAGCAAATTCAACAAATAAAATAAATTTTGGAAATGGGCTAATTCAGAAGGTAAGCCATATTAATAGATTGGCCATATTAGCACATAAGCTTTATTAGACGGTAAGCCTTATTAGTAGATAAGCTTTAATAGATGGTAAGCCTTATTAGTACATAAGCTTTATTAGACGGTAAGCCTTATTAGTAGATAAGCTTTAATAGATGGTAAGCCATATTTGACAGAAGTTCTATCATTAGAGGTAGATGGGCATCTACCTGTGACACAAGAGATGACAGAAGGAGTACAATGTCACGTCGACACACACCTGCAGGTCTAAGACCAGACTTCTTCTCCTCAATGTGTGTTGTTGACGTACAATATACCTGGGCAACTGGCAGAGTCTCTCAGCCTCTGGATCTTTGAGAGACGACTAGATACAATACTGGGCAGATCAAGATGTCATGTTGGTGAGAAACTTTACTGGAGAAACCACATACAAGCCATTCACAGTAAAGTCAATAAACAGTGTGGTATCATGTATCACACTCGACAGTCACTCACTCTCACAGCAATGAAATAAATCTATCATGATCTTGTTTACCAACACCTGATACACTGTCACACACTATGGGGGGCCTCTGGCTCTTCAAAAACACAATCTCTGGTTACTGCACAAAAGAGAGTTGTACGGACAATGACCTACTTGAAAAAACAGATCACACAAACGAAAAATTTGCTTTATTGAAATTTTTAAAATGCGAGGATATTAACACCTACTGCTGTGTCCTCTTTGCTTACAAATCTATCAATCACTTGCTTGAAGATAATTATTTCCAGTTCCGGAATAATCAGAGATACAACTTAAGGCACCCAGAGCTACTAAGACCATCCCCCATGCGCTCCTCTCAGTCCCAGACCTCCATAAAATATCATGGTGTGAAGGTGTGGAACAACTTACCCCCACCCATCCGAGCAAAGACTACGCTCCCTTCCTTTAAATCATCTCCAAAAAAATATCTATTGTCGAAGTATTAATACTTCTTGTAGCACTTACTATATTTACAGTACCTGCTGTTATTGTACCATCAAAACCGTTTTATCGGTAATTATCATGTAAATAAATAACTAATTACCATTGCAATAAACATAATTACCAACTAGACATACTCCTGAAAGCTCTGTCCTCTTGTTCAATGTTATTACTGTACAACCCAGGTTGTACTGCTCCCCCATTATACTTATGTTTTTCAATTCCACTGTAATTTATATGGACAGTATATATATATATATATATATATATATATATATATATATATATATATATATATATATATATATATATATATATATATATATATAAACTAAAAAAAAAAGAATAATTAATAAATAAAATAAATAAATATTGAAGTGATAACCGTGGCAACATTATGAGATGTACTTATTACTACCATGCTATTGTACTATTCCAGACGATACTAATTGTTACATAATACTTCCTTGAGGTGCCTCAAAGAGAGCTCAGGTTCTCAACTGGCTCAGCCATGTTAATATTGTTATTATTATCCACTCTGTATCTGTGTTTTTCTGGCTAAAGAAAATATTTCAATTCAATTCAATGTACACGACTATAATGGAACCCGAATGTAAACCCACTAAAAAAGTATTCGGCCCTTACGGCGTGTTCATAGTCTACATTAACGATCTAGATACTGGGATCAGCAGTGACATAAGCAAGTTTGCGGATGACACCAAAATAGGGCGGCAGATTAATTCAGGGCAGGTTGCAAATTCACTATGGGAGGATTTAAATAAACTGCAGGAGTGGTCAGAAAAATGGCAAATGATATTCAACACCAACAAGTGCAGCATACTTAATATTGGAAGAACAAATACTATCAATGTATACAGCCTTAACAACATCAACCTAGAGAAGTCAACTTGTAAAAGAGGGGTACTTGTAATACCGGATCCTTCGGCCTAGAAAACAGTATTGGGTTTTATATCTAGAAGTGTAAGTAACTAGAGTGCAGAGGTCTTATTCTAACTATATCTTGCGCTAGTCAGGCCGCACCTCGATAATGCGGTTCAGTTCTGGTGCCCTTATTATAGAATGGATATCAATTCACTGGAGTTGGTGCAGCGAAGAATGACGAAAATGATTCCTGGACTTAGAAACCTTCCATATAAAGATAGATTAAAGAAACTGAACTTGCATTCCCTAGAAAGACGAAGAGTGCGGGGAGATATGATAGAAGTACAGTAGTACCCCGAAATCAATAAAACCCACAGGGTACGGTGTTAAGTGAAAACCGCACTAAGTGAACAACAGAACATATTGGATTAATTCCAATAGAAACTGGCCCGATCCCCAAACTCCACTTTTTCCGACACAATACGTATGTTCTAGTAAAAATAACATCTTAATTTTGTGATGGTACATGCACACAATTAATACTTAAGAGAAATAGAGAAATACAGTGCCAAGTTAATGTCCATTCAAATAATGGACTCAACTCCCTCCCCCTCTTCTCACACTACACTGCTGGCTCTTCCCTCTCTGAGAAATTTTTGGGGGAAAACCACTAAATTTTAATAAATAATACCTCAAACTAAAGTTAGGATAATACAATTGACATTGCTGGATTCCTTGTAAGACCAGGAATATTTTGAATATAAATGTCATATATTTTGCACAAAAGATAACATATTTACTCAGAGTAAACATTATATCTAAAATTTGTATGTCTAATGCAAAATCTATGATGTTTATATTCAAAATGATCACCAAATTATAAGAATTCCAGCAATGTAAATTATATTCTGGCCGGGTAATTTGTATGAATTTTATGAGCTAAAACAAATATCTTCATTTAATAAAAAAAAAAATATTCTTCAAGACACTATCTGTCAATCAAAGTACCCCACCTTGCCTCCCCCCTCTTCCAACCACAGTCCGTCCCAACCCCCCCCCCCCCTCACCCCCTACCAATCCTCCCTTCAAGAGATGTTGGGTGAAAAAACTAAATTTTAACATTTAGTATTAAATAATACCTCAGATTAAAGTTAGGATAATATAATTGACATTGCTGGATTCCTTGTAAGACCAGGAATATTTTGAATATAAATGTCATATATTTTGCACAAAAGTTAACATATTTACTCAGAGTAAACATTACATCTAAAATTTGTATGTCTAATGCAAAATCTATGATGTTTATATTCAAAATGATCATCAAATTATAAGAATTCCAGCAATGTAAATTATATTCTGACCAGGTAATTTGTATGAATTTTATGAGCTAAAACAAATATCTTCAGTTAATAAAAAAAAAAAATATTCTTCACAGGGTAACAGACGGTCGGTCGGTCCCTCCCTCCCCCCACCAACCCTCCCTACCAGATGTGTGGGAAAACCAGAATATTTACCTTTTTAGTAATAAATAATTCCTCAAACTAAAGTTAGGAAAATATAATTGACATTGCTGGATTCCTTGTAAGCCCAGGAATATTTTGAATACAAATGTCATATATTTTGCAAAAAAAATAACATATTTACTCAGAGTAAACAGTATATCTAAAATTTGTATGTCTAATGCAAAATCTATGATGTTTATATTCAAAATGATCATCATATTGTAAGAATTCCAGCAATGTAAATTATATTCTGGCCGGGTAATTTGTATGAATTTTATGAGCTAAAACAGGCAGTCAGGCAGGGTGGGGGTGGGGCAAATCTAAAAATAGCTCTCGAGCCGGACACTCACCATATATACCTGGAAAAAACCCGTGTTAAGTGAAAGCTCTCGGCTCTGACGAGGCACTGCGTATAGGTAAAAACGCACTAAGCGAAACCGCGTTAAGCGGGGTAATACTGTATTTAAGTGGGTGAACGGAATCAATAAAGGAGATATAAATTTCTTATAATATCCGAGCAGGATAGGACTCGTAGCAACTGATTTAAGTTGGATAAGTTTAGGTTTAGGAAGGAGATAGGAAGGAACTGGTTCACAAATAGGGTGGTGGACGAGTGGAACAAGCTTAGCTACTTTGTAGTAAGTACTGGAACTCTGGAAAGTTTCAAAAGGAGGCTAGATAGATTCATGGATGATAAAGAGTCTGGTAGTAACTCTTGATAGGAGCTGCCATGGACAGGCCAACCGGCCGATTGCAGATTCCTTATTTTCTCATGTTCTTTATATGACCCGGGTGCCGGATAATTTTTTAGTAGGTGTACAGTACGTTGTTATAGCCATCACCGCCACCTGCCTGCTTGTTATAGCTCAGATTAATTGACTATGATTAGAAATAACACTAAATAACTCAGTCAGGTGTGTCGGTAAGCCAGGTGTGTAGGTAGGTAGGTAGGGGAATAATACAACAAGTGTGATAATGAAAATAATGTAATGAAAATTATTCTGATAAGATAAGAACACTGATTATATATTGATGTAATAAATGCAATTATAATAGTCATAGCAAAGACAAAGGTAAATATAAAATTAAACTCCAGTAATAATAATAATAATAATAATAATAATAATAAAAATAATAATAATAATAATAAAATAATAATAATAATAACAAAATTATATTAATTAAAAAATAATAATAATAAATATTAATAATAATAACAATAATAATAATAATAATAATAATAACAATAATAATAAAAATATTAATAACAATGATAATAATAATAATAATATTAATAATAATAATAATAATAATAACGATAATATTAATAATAATAACAATAATAAATAATAATAAAAAGTAATAATAATAATAATAATAATAATAATAATAATAATAATAATAATAATCATAATAATATTAAATACAATCAAGCAACTTTATACACACAAGATATACTGAAGCAAGTTAGTAAGTTCAGCAACACGGCAACTAACGTCACTAAATGGCCGTCGGACACGGGCCTTTTATATTATACATTATGCTAGGTGCTAAGTCATACCTGGACGGACATTTATAGTCATATCAAGGGGGGGGGGTGTCAGAGCTACTGTGTGTGTGTGTGTGTGTGTGTGTGTAAAATAGAACTTCGGAATTGATGCTTAAACATGTATAATAATTCATAAATATTCAAGGTTCATTTTAGAAGCGCGCACACACTCACGCACACGCACGCCATATACGGGGTTTGTTTATATACTGCCAGCAGAACTTTGGCCTCTGTGATGGACCTTAACTTGTAAACACTTTCTCTGGGGTTAGGGCAAAGCAGGGTAGGGTCTGTGTTGATACTTTATCTGTGATACTTCCCTGTGTAGACACTTTCCTATGTAGATAGTTGCCCATGTAGACACTTTCTTTTCATAGGTACTTTCCTTTATAAATACTTTGCTATGTAGATACTTTCCCACATATATATTTCTCTATGTAGCCACTTTCCAATGGAGATACTTTCTTATTCAGATGTTGTCTGTTAGAGGTACTTCACTTTTTAAATACTTTCTTAAATAGGCACTTTCCTATATGGACAATTACTTACACTAATACTTTCCTGCATAAATACTTTCATACAGTGGTATTTTATTATATGGATACTTTCTTTCTAAGTTACTTTACCATGTAAGTACTTTCCTATGTGAACACTTTTCTTAATTTCACTTCCCTTCAGAGACCGTTTCTCACAGGGATTAGCTACTTTCCAAGGTGGGTACTTTCCTACATGGACACTTTCAAAGAGACAGTACCTCTTCAGGAACAGAGTACTTTCTCTTTAAATGGTGATAGGATACATTGACACACTTTTTCTCTGTAGGCACTTTCTCTATTGGTATATTAAAGACACTTTCCTGCATATAGACACTTGTTTATCTGTATACATTCTCACTTAGACACTTTTTTGTGTAGACACTTATGTATGCATTTCCTTGTGTAAGTATACTTTTCTGTGTAGCCACTTTCCTATGCAGACACTGCCTTATTTAGTCACTTCTATATGTGAAGATACTTCCCACATAGACACTTCCCCACATAGGTACTTTCTCACAGAGGCACTTCCCTATGTACACACTTCTTCACATAGAAACTTCCCCATGTAGGTATTTCCTCATACAGGTGCTTCCCAACATAGACACTTCCTCACATAGGAACTTCCATACATAAGTACTTTCTGATGTAGACACTTCCCCACAATAGCACTTCCCTACACAGACACTTCCCTACATAAGTACTTCCCCCACATAGTTATTTTCCAAGCATAGGTACTTTCCAATGGATGTCACAGAGGCACTACCAACATCACTTCCAAAATAGTTGTCTACTTCCTTTACGACCATCAAGCCAGTAGGTGTTCATCTCACCTTTGCCCTGCAGAGGTGTAAACAGGTATAAATACAAGCATGAAAATTTGTAAATGAATGATCAATATGGAGCATAAGTACTAATGTAAACAGGTGTAAACAATGGTGTAAATGTAGGTGTACACAATGGTGTAGGTGTAAGCAAGGGTGTATATGTAGCTGTAAATAAGGGTGTAAACACAGGTGTTCAGCTGTAGAGTAATTGTTAGTGTAAAACAGCTGTAAATGTTGGTGTAAAAGAACTACATAAAAAGTTGTTACCACAGATGTAAACTATTTAATAAATTAATCAAATGTATGTATGTATGTATATGTATGTATGTATATATATATATATATATATATATATATATATATATATATATATATATATATATATATATATATATATATATATATATATATTTCATGTAAATCCACAATGAAAACGTGGATAAGATAAATCTTGATAAAATCACACGGGAGAATGGAACTCCGTTGTTTCCATTCTCCCGTGTGATTTTATCAAGATATATATATATATATATATATATATATATATATATATATATATATATATATATATATATATATATATATATATATATAGAGGTGTAGAGACAAGTGTAAGTGCATCTGCAAACACAATTGTAAAAGAAATATGAAATAATGTTAACATTTGCAAATACAAAACAAACATAAAAAACAAAGGTAGAAAAATATAAACGACCAAACAAGCACAAATGAATAAATAAATACACACACACACACACATATATGTAAACAACACGCACAAATAAACAACACACTTCTTTAGTAATCGTATATCCACCAAGAGATCATATCAGGTCATCAGGTCATAACAGGTCTTAAGGTCATATCAGGTCGTCAGGCCATATCAGGTCATAAGGTCATATCAGGTCGTCAGGTCATAAGGTCATATCAGGTTGTCAAGTTATATTGTACTGCGCAACTCATTGCCATTCCTAAAAACCCGTTTAATTCATATTACGCTACATAATATTCAAATCCACCGCGCTTGTAGAATCTCGGGAGCGTTTTACCCTCAGGATCACTCTCAGTAAGCCCTGCCTTCAAACACAGTTGTCACTACGTTTATTGCACTCTCTACTGGCCAACGCAACCTTGAATTAGTCTGTTTTAATCAACCCAAGTAATTTGACAGACCTTTGTCAACTGAGGGTCATCTTTGAATGAGTGACAGTTAGTTTGTTTGTAATTATTGTCATTGCCTGAGTAGCGATCACTGGCAACTCAGGGGTATATAAGCTCGAGATGGCGAGGCATCAGCGTTCCCTGACGCTGATTCACGTTTGTCTCCAGATCGAGGGTGGGCTTAATTGAAACCCACCGGTCGCTCGGAGCCGGTGGATACCCAGCAGTGGTCAATATAGGAGTGATGGCGCTGATTCGTCATGATTAATCGGCACTACTCTACCTCGTGGGCCGATGACCCCAGACCCATCTCGGGTCGGAGTGTAACCGACCACAACAACAGTTGTTAGAGGCGCCAGTGCTATACCCTGGGACAGGCCTTGGAATTATGGTCCACAGTGTGGTTGTATGTGTTTTTACCAGTGTGTTTTATAAGAAATAAATCAATGAAGACATGTTATGGTTTCACCCTTCTTTACCCTTATCGATCTGATCAATGGAAAACCTAACCCAATGCCTAGTCCACTCTGCCCGCTACCTAACGAGCTACATGCCGTCCAGAGGGGGTCTGGTGGCAGCGACCCTTAGAAATTAAGTTTAGAGTTAAGTTATCCCCTTAAATTTAGTGACCCCAGATCTGGCAGTATAAATTGGTGGCTATAGCGGTGGGATGGTTTTTAATCATTGATCAAATCCGAGGGAATTGAAGCTGTGATTTAAGTTGCAGAAAAAGAACAATAATAGAGAAATAAGGTAAGGGTGGCGTAGGTGTTGAAAAAAAAAAAAAAAAAAAACCCGCCCCCTTACACAGGTGGAAATGTGAGCTGTAATAACCATTTCTCCGTGCATCTACCTAACCATGTCACTGTGGCTAATGAATATTTCAGAGGGCTAATAATCTTGTAATGGAAATGATTTTCCAGTGTACAGTATAGTGTAATTCTGTGCAAAATTTTTTTTTGAGGTCACGGAGATGTTAAAAACAGTTCGTGGCAAATACGCGGCAAATACCTTACACGAAGTTAGGTTAGAACAATTGCCTCGAGAAAAATTAGAAATCTGTTTTAAAGTAAAGTGTACAGTAAAATGTATTGAAAAGTGTCTGAAAATGTCTGAAAACAGAGGTTAGCTACCTAATATTTTTTTGCAGTCTTTTGTGAAATCTCAGAAAAGTGTTGGTTGTATGCCAAGGCAAATTTTTTTTGGGTGCCTTTCTGCACTGGTACCATAGCAATTGTGTGATCACTCGAGTTAATGCCTTGTTATTTACAGACAATGAGGGACATTGATCATGTGCCGTGTTACGAGTGTTGTGGACAGTGTCGATTTCTGAGTATACCGGAAGGCCATAATTATATTCAGGTTATGTAACAGTGTTATTTGTAATTGACATAATATGGGTGTAGTTGTCTTAACTTTAATTGGAAGTGTTTTAGTTATAAGTTGAGGTCAGAATTGGGCAAGCGAAGTTATTTGTATAACCTGTGTTATGTTAGGTACCTGAGTGTTTTGTATTTTTTGTATTGTTTCTATTCGTATGATTTTTAGTGCAAAGGGAATTAGTTCTAGCAGTGCAGACTGACTGGCATGGTCAGTAAGTGTGTTTTATGTTTAGATGAGAGCTAATACATGTATAATTTCAGCAATTGCGTTGAGGGGTTGAGGACTATGTGGTGATATGGACATCTGTGAAAGAATGCAATCTTTGAAAATTTATTGTAGAAAATACATGTAAGGACTCCCAAGTGTGAGTACAACAGAGTACATTGTGAAGTAATAAGTGTTAAAATCATGGCAATTGAAAAGTCATTCAATACTTGTTGAGTACCGAAGGGACAGTCTCGTAAAGTAGTACCATATTACCACTAATTTTTTTTTGTGAGCGTGACTCAGTTATGTGTCAGATTTTTTTTTTGGGTTGTTGACTTCGTCAGTCGTACTGAAGTCACCCTAATATTATAAATCCCAGTTCTTATGAACTGAAGTCCGGAAATCCAGTTGCTGCCTATGTTGTCGAAAGAAAAAAAAAATAAAATCTCAGTTTATGTGTGTCAGAATTTTTTTTTGGGTTGTTGACTTCGTCAGTCGTACTAAAGTCACCCTAACATTAGAAATCCCAGTTCTTATGAACTGAAGTCCGGAAATCCAGTTGCTGCCTATGTTGTTGAAAGAAAAAAATCTCAGTTTATGTGTGTCAAAAGTTTGTGGGTTGTTGACTTCGTCAGTCGTACTGAAGTCACCCCAACATTATAAATCCCAGTTCTTATGAACTGAAGTCCGGAGATCCAGTGGCTGCCTATGTTGTTGAAAGAAAAAAAAAATCTCAGTTTATGTGTGTCGGAAGTTTTGTTTGGGTTGTTGACTCGCTCCGGGTGAGGGAGTCACCCCGACTTTCAAATACCAGTTCTTTTGAACTGTGAGATAGAAAATACGGGTTTTGTGTTATGAACCCCAATGTGTATGTCTAGAACCATGGTTTTGTGTTGAAAAGGTGAATTATTATTGAAATGAAGTAGTAATCTGAGGAAGTGTCTGATGTAACTAATTTCCCATTCATAGACCAGAATTTAAAATTCCTGAGTATATGTAATTTCATGCTGAGTACTTTGTTGTATCTGTAATGTCAGAGGCACTGTTTATGTGTTAGTGCCAAAATATGTTGAGGTATTATGCTGATGAACTGAAAGGGGAATGTTCCCCATACTATATTGTACGGAAATAAGAATTGATAAGTTGTTGCAGGTATAGGTAGCGGAGACTCGAGTATGAAACGTTTAAGTCTCCTTAAGTTTTGTTTTATGTATTAAGGTACTGTAATCACGAACTGTTAAGATATGTCGAATGTATGTGCACTACCGCGTTAGTGCTTTTGCCTATTATTCCGCATAATATGAATCATTGGAAGGGGAAGGCTATGTACTGCGCAACTCATTGCCATTCCTAAAAACCCGTTTAATTCATATTACGCTACATAATATTCAAATCCACCGCGCTTGTAGAATCTCGGGAGCGTTTTACCCTCAGGATCACTCTCAGTAAGCCCTGCCTTCAAACACAGTTGTCACTACGTTTATTGCACTCTCTACTGGCCAACGCAACCTTGAATTAGTCTGTTTTAATCAACCCAAGTAATTTGACAGACCTTTGTCAACTGAGGGTCATCTTTGAATGAGTGACAGTTAGTTTGTTTGTAATTATTGTCATTGCCTGAGTAGCGATCACTGGCAACTCAGGGGTATATAAGCTCGAGATGGCGAGGCATCAGCGTTCCCTGACGCTGATTCACGTTTGTCTCCAGATCGAGGGTGGGCTTAATTGAAACCCACCGGTCGCTCGGAGCCGGTGGATACCCAGCAGTGGTCAATATAGGAGTGATGGCGCTGATTCGTCATGATTAATCGGCACTACTCTACCTCGTGGGCCGATGACCCCAGACCCATCTCGGGTCGGAGTGTAACCGACCACAACAACAGTTGTTAGAGGCGCCAGTGCTATACCCTGGGACAGGCCTTGGAATTATGGTCCACAGTGTGGTTGTATGTGTTTTTACCAGTGTGTTTTATAAGAAATAAATCAATGAAGACATGTTATGGTTTCACCCTTCTTTACCCTTATCGATCTGATCAATGGAAAACCTAACCCAATGCCTAGTCCACTCTGCCCGCTACCTAACGAGCTACATGCTGTCCAGAGGGGGTCTGGTGGCAGCGACCCTTAGAAATTAAGTTTAGAGTTAAGTTATCCCCTTAAATTTAGTGACCCCAGATCTGGCAGTATAATATCAGGTCAAAAGGTTATATCAGGTCATTGGGTTATATGAGGTGTGAAAAGTAATGATCTGGACAGGTAAGTTAATAAAGGTTAAAGCAGGATAAAGCACTAACCTTAATCTGCAATTTGCCTCTGAATGTTGTGGTGAAATTGAACTTCTCCAGCTGGTGTGCACACTTCTCGCTGATGTGCACCCGGCCAACCTGTGACCAACACCTTCCATTAATGCCAACAACTACTAAGTGTATCAAGTAACAATAATAACAGTGTCCTCACGGCTGATAGTCGTCCACGTCCTAGACTTCAGGTGTAGGAGGAGGAAGATAGATTAATGTTGTACTGGGAACAGTAGTGACTCAAGCAAGTTTGCGGACGACACCAAAATAGGGCGGCAGATTAATTCAGGGCAGGATACAAATGCACTACAGGAGGATTTAAATAAACTGCAGGAGTGGTGAGAAAAATAGCAAATGAAATTCAACACCAGCAAGTGCAGCGTACTTAATATTGGAAAAACAAATACTGTCAATGTATACAGCCTTAACAACATCAACCTAGAGAAGTCGACTTGTGAAAGAGACCTCGGGGTACTTGTAAGCCCGGACCTACGTCCTAGAAAACAGTGCGTTAATGTTCGAAATAAGGCAAACAGAGTATTAGGTTTTATATCTCGAAGTGAAAGTAATAAGAGGGCGGAGGTCATATTGCAACTATATCTTGCGCTAGTCAGGCCGCACCTCGATTATGCTGTTCAGTTCTGGTGCCCCTATTATAGAATGAATATCAATTCACTGGAGTCGGAGCAGCGAAGAATGACGAAAATGATTCAGGGACTTAGAAACCTTCCATATCAAGATAGATTAAAGAAACTAAACTTGCATTCCCTAGAAAGACGAAGAGTGCGGGTAGATATGATAGAAGTATTTAAGTGGGTGAAAGGAATCAATAAAGGAGATATAGATAAAGTTCTCATAATATCCGAGCAGGATAGGACTTGTAGCAACGGATTTAAGTTGGATAAGTTTAGGTTTAGGAGGGAGATAGGAAGGAACTGGTTCACAAATAGGGTGGTGGATGAGTCGAACAAGCTTAGCAACTTTGTAGTAAGTGCTGAAATGCTGAAAAGTTTAAAAATGGAGGCTAGATAGATTCATGGATGATAGAGAGTGGTAGTAACTCTCGACAGGAGCTGCCATGCACAGGCCAATCGGCCTCTTGCAGACTCCTTATGTTCTTATGTATGCTGACACTCCACCTTGGCACACCTGAGGAAGATATTCATGACAGGTGTAAGAATGAATGTGTTGACCTTATGGTTATACCTGTTGAGCATGGACACACAGACAGGCAGACGGACCTTGTGGACTGGTTTATCGTTTCTGCAAAGTGTCAACTGTGATAGTGAGGACGTCAGAGTGTTTTATGTCACAGTGAACTTGACAGAAATGGTTGACCAAGAGCTGATTGGCTGAGGGTTAGGGAAAAGTTATCTCAGCTGGGTGGGTCAGGAGCGACCCACAAGACAAGAGATGGGCACTGTATCCACTCAGCCGCTGTACCCAGAGTATAGGTAACCCAATTACTTTTTAAGTCACTAATAACTTAAGACGAAGTGAATGTATATTTCTGTCTTAACTGTCTCTATGCACATCACACAAGAGCCAGGCTAGTATAGGAGACACACCTTGCTGTTGGTCTGCATTCTGGAGGCGGTGTTGACGGTGTCGCCGAAGAGGCAGTAGCGAGGCAGCTTGAGGCCCACCACACCTGCTGCTACTGGTCCCATGTGGATCCCTGGGTGAGGAGGAGAGCTAGGTATCAGGTGGACATGGGATAGAAGGACATGGCGAAGGAGAACATGAGGAAGGAGGACACCTTAACCACCAATAGGACATGGGGAAGGGGGACACCTTAACCACCAGTAGGACATGGGGAAGGGGGACACCTTAACCACCAGTAGGACATGGGGAAGGGGGACACCTTAACCACCAGTAGGACATGGGGAAGGGACCTTGGGTGAGAGTATGACATCATGGGTAAGAGAACAAGTGCTATAGCATACTTGATACTGCGTGTGTGTGTGTGTGTGTGTGTGTGTGTGTTGCGTGTGCGTGCGTGTGTGCGTGTGTATTTTCGTTCTTACCGATCCTCAGGTTGTGGGTGTGAGGGGTCTTGGCCACCTCCTGCAACATGTGGAGAGCGAGGGCGGCCACCTGAGCGCAGTGGTCGTGTTGGTACTCAGGAGCGCCGCCCACCACCATGTACACGCCGCCCACCGTCTCCACCTGTAAAAGGGTGTATTTAATACATATGAACGCGTATAAATGTGGTGGTCTCTCTCTCTCTATCTCTTCTCACACACACTTATTGATGCCCTTAGCTGTCTCTTTGTGGGGAGAGTTAACCATAATATTAATACAAAATTTAGTTAACCGCATAAACTGCTTTGAGGCTGAAAAGATTTATTTATCAGCTACATAACAACTTTAATATCTTTATTTCCTTGTGGAAGAAGATGATGAATAAATATAATAAAATTAATAATAATAGTGACTGTAACCGCCAATCAGACGGTTAAGGGGTTTAGTGAAACTTGTGACGTTGGACTCAAACATTATAATTTGGTCAAACCTGTTGGATACAATTCCTTTTAGTATTTCACATAAATCATACATAGGCAATCACATAAATGTCTAATCCAATATATATTTACATAACAATCATAGCTATGTAATCAGTGTAATCTTAACACTTATAATGATTACTTAAGTTTCCATATTTTTATGTCGTCACAATGATAAACGAAGCAATGGACCCAGTCTACCTGTGTACACAATAAATACAAGTTAAACTTACGTGTTGAAAGTCTTCAGGAGAAACAGGTTAGGTGTTGGTGGTGTGATGGGGATAGCTAAAGTGAGGCTGACCGTGCCCGGTTGGGCACCATATGATCAAGTTGGTCACTTCAAACTCGCTGTGTCAGGCGTAATATACACAAACAAGCTCACCTCCCACCACCCAACACCTCAACCTACTCTAGGTCTCTCATCTGCCTCCATCTCAACACTATATACTGTATACGGGCAGGCACGCCCAATAAGCATGACATGAGTTACAGCCTAACATAACATTTGTTTATGTGTCATCATAATTATGTACTGCTTGCGGTAACAGTGATAATAATACTAAGACAAGGTGTGTTTGGGTGTTAATCATCCAGACAGTGCTAGTTACATTAAGTTAGGTTAGGTTAGGGTAGATTAGATGAAGCTAGGTTAGGTTAAGTCAGATTAGATTAACCTTGAAGACAGAGTACTGGTCGGTGGTGTTGTCCAGCAAGTTGTACATCTCGTTGACTGTCCTCATCACATCCATGGCACCCATTGCCTCACTCTCTGAAGACAACACAACCTCAGCGAACAACACCGACACCTCCTCGAACGTCTGTCAGATGTACAATACATAATACACCTGGCTTTTGAGAGGCAGCTACCATCAATACACTACATCAACTACACTACATCAACTACACTACATCAACTACACTACATCAACTACACTACATCAAATACACTTTAACGTTTATATATGGAGGTCGACATTCTTTGGGGCCAACACCACCTGAATTTAGCCGTGTTCCCAAGAGGGGTTTCCACATTTGGGAGTGTGGGTAAGTCCCCCATATCCGAGCTTATATGCACTTTTGGGATGCATGCACATCTTAATGCTAAATTTCAACTGTCTATATTCAAAACCACAGCCAGAGATACATAGATAAACAAACCAACATACGGTGTCCTTTACTTATATAGATTAAAAAGAGACATTTGCATAAAAATTTATGTATGTCTATTTCAGGCAGAACATGAAACATCCATTAATTAAAGGTATTTAAATCAATGTATTTATTGTTTGAGTTACCAAAAATATTTTAATTTTAAATAAAGGAAGAAGCCAATCGAAACAGAATAAAATTAGAGAGAGAGAGAGAAAGAGAGAGAGTGAGCGAGTTACCTGGCAGGTGGCATATGGGTCATTACCCTGACGGAGGACGTCTGCCACCTGGCGAGGCAACATGGAGTACAGGAGATCATCACCCCTCGACTTGGCCTCCTCGTGCTTCCTGTGGGCATCCTCCAGTCTGGTTGAGTACTCCTCTGCCCGGTTGTACATGATCTCTAACCTGAAGGAAGAGCAGCCTTTGTTAGCCAAAGGTAGGTGATGGCAGATATGACTTTCAAGTCAATATGATAATTCTCTAGCCAACTTCCACATATTTTTGTGAACTAGTCCAAATGATCATATATAAGTTATGTTAAACTAATCCTCACCTCCCCTTACCTCACCACCCCAGCCCTCACCTCCCCTTACCTAACCACCCCAGCCCTCCCCTCCCCTTACCTCACCACCCCAGACCTCATCTCCCCTTACCTCACCACCCGAGGCCTCACCTCCCTTTGCCTCACCACCCGAGCCCTCACCTCACCTGGAGCAGTGTTCCCAGCCTTTGAGGACCATCTCTCGGCCAAGGTCGTGCATGCTGAGGTCATTAAGGTAAAGACCCATCTCTCTCATTTCTACCAGGTTGTTGAGGCTGTAAGGGAGACACCATGTTAGGTTAAGTTTGGTTAGTTTGGTTAGGTTAAGTCCCAGTTGCTACCTGACCCATCAGTTGCTACCTGACCCAACTTGGAGAAGGACGTGCCCCCTAGTGCTCCCGTTAGTGACCAAAGAAAATGGCCGCCTTGGATCATTGTGTCTTGGGGGAAGAGGAGTGGAGTGTGAGGAAGGACGACCTCCTGGCCACTCTGTTAAGTCAGCTGGGGCAGTTGAGGAGTGAGATTGACGCTCTAAAGGAGGAAAATGAAGCCCTCAGGACTGAACTCCTTTAGGTAGGTGTCCTGCCTAGCAGGGCACCTGCGAAGGAGGAGTAGGCGTGGAGAGTGGTTGTCTCCAAGGGGACTAGGGATCCCGATAGTATGTGGTGTCTTGCCTAGAAGAGGGGTTGGTTGTGAATGGCTGTCCAGGGAAATTGCTATAAATTGCCGACTGGAAAAACATTGTGCAAACAATGGCTGGGCATTCATTGATAGCTGTCGTGACGGAGTATACTTGTCTCGTGCGGGGGTAAAGAAGTTGTCTGCATCCCTGGAGCGTGAAATTGTCACTCCAAAGGGGGGGGGGGGGGGAGTTTCGCCAGTAAAGAGAGGTTGGGGAAAGTGGGAGTCAAAAAATAAGCAGGTCCTCGGAAGTAAAATTGGTTACTCAGGACAAGGGGTAAAACAGGACCAGGGAAGGGTAGGTTTAAATGTATACTATACAAACAGTAGGAGCGTTAGAAATAAAATAGACTTGCTGAGAGCAGTTGTATGTACCGAGAATGTAGACGTCATAACGATCACCGAAACTTGGATGAAACTGGAGAGCAAATTTTTTTATCAGAGTACCACATAGAAGGGTACAACCTTTTTCACAAGGACAGGGAAGGTAGGAAGGGGGTAGGGGTCGCACTCTTCGTCAAGGATACATTAAAATGTTGTCTTAATAATTCAATAAAGGGTGAAATAGGAACCGAGTCCATATGGGTAGAAATCACGGAAGGAAGAGAAAAACTAATTATGGGAGTGATTTACAGGCCCCCAAGTCTTGGGAAAGAAGCAGCTCAGCCCTTATGGCAGGAAATGAGTAGGTGCAGCAAAATATAACAACCTGTGCATTATGGGGGATTTCAACTTCAGAAATATTGACTGGGACAACATTGTAGGTAACTATGAATCTGAAGACTTCCTAGATGCGGTACAGGGAAAAATTTTTAAACAGCTAACTACAGAACCTACTGGAGGTGACAATATATTAGACCTAGTATTAACAAATAAAGAAAATATTATCAGAGATATCACAGTAGGGGAAGAACTAGTTAACAGTGATCAGAGAAATCAGGTTCACCCTGAATTGGGAAACGAAAAACAATGACACTATGGTCAGAGTCCCAAACTTTCGGTTGGCGGATTATCAGGGGTTAAGAAGGGACCTAGGTGAGGTCACCTGGGAACAGTCACGTCAGTCCCCAGTAGGAAGGGGTGAGGTCATAGACGACACAACAATTGATCATGACTATAATATATTCACTAGTTTAATACATAAAGCACAAGAACAAAATATACCATACAGAAAAATTAGGTCAAATAAGAATGAGCCAAGGTGGATGACCAGAAAACTTAAACATGACATAGGAATAAAGAAAGGAATTTATGAGAAATTAAAGGGAGGGGAGGAGCAGCTCAGAAATAGGTATAAGGAACTATCTAGTAATGTTAAGAAAAATGTAAGGAAAGCAAAGAGAGACTACGAAATCAGAATAGCAAGAGAATCCAAGGAGAATCCCAAGGGAAGTGATAAATGGCAGTGAAGAAATAAGCAAAGCATTGAACACCTACTTCTTATCAGTTTTCACAGAAGAAATTGCTAGGAAATTCCAGAGGTGGAACTGATATTTACGGGAAAGGAAGAAGAGAAATTAAAGTATATCACTATCAGAAAAGAGGATGTTCTTAAGAAGATAAATAAACTAAAGAAGACAAAATCCCCAGGGCCGGATGAAATTTTCCCTCGAGTCTTGAAAGAGTGTAGGGAACAGATTAGCGGACCCCTCGTAAATTTATTTACAAAATCATTAGACACGGAACTTGTGCCAGACTTGTGGAAACAGGCAAGTGTAGTACCCATATTCAAAAAGGGAGACAGAGCATCAGCGTCAAATTACCGGCCGATCAGTTTGACGTCAGTAGTGGGGAAATTTCTTGAATCAATTATAGCAAATAGCATCCGATCGCATTTACAGAAAAGCACATTAATCTACGCCTCTCAACATGGGTTTACAAAGGGAAAATCTTGTCAAACAAATCTGCTGACGTTTTTTAGGAAAGTCTTCGAGGTAGTACATAATGACGAAAATTACGATGTTATTTACTTAGACTTTAGCAAAGCATCTGACAGAGTACCGCATCAGAGGCTTCTGAGAAAAGTTAAGGCTTATGGTATAGAGGGGAAAGTTTTAAATTGGATAAAATCATGGCTCACCGATAGAACGCAGAGGGTCAGCATAGATGGTGTGAAATCTGAGTGGGGCTGTGTAACCAGTGGGGTTCTCCAGGGGGTCAGTACTAGGCCCACTCTTATTCATAATCTACATAAAGGATCTAGATACTGGGATCAGCAGTGACATAAGCAAGTTTGCAGATGACACCAAAATAGGGCGGCAGATTAATTCAGGGCAGGATGCAAATGCACTACAGGAGGATCTAAATAAACTGCAGGGGTGGTCTGAAAAATGGCAAATGAAATTCAACACCAGCAAGTGCAGCATACTTAATATTGGAAGAACAAAAACTGTCAATGTATACTGCCTTAACAACATCAACCTAGAGAAGTCGACTTGTGAAAGAGACCAACTGTAGGGGTACTTGTAAGCCCGGCCCTACGGCCTAGAAAACAGTGCGTTAATGTTCGAAATAAGGCAAACAGAGTATTGTGTTTTATATCTAGAAGTGTAAGTAATAAGAGTTCAGAGGTCTTATTGCAACTATATCTTGCGCTAGTCAGGCCGTACCTCGATTATGCGGTTTAGTTCTGGTGCCCTTATCATAGAATGGATATCAATTCACTAGAGTCGGTGCAGCGAAGAATGACGAAAATGATTCCAGGACTTAGAAACCTTCCATATCAGGATAGGTTAAAGAAACTAAACTTGCATTCCCTAGAAAGATGAAGAGTGCGGGGAGATATGATAGAAGTATTAAAGTGGGTGAAAGGAATCAATAAAGGGGATATATATAAAGTTCCTATAATATCTGAGCAGGATAGGACTCTTAGCAATGGATTTAAGTTGGATAAGTTTAGGCTTAGGAGGGAGATAGGAAGGAACTGGTTCACAAATAGGGTGGTGGACGAGTGGAACAAGCTTAGCAACTTTGTAGTAAGTACTGGAATGCTGGAAAGTTTCAAAAGGAGGCTGGATAGATTCATGGATGATAGAGAGTGGTAGTAACTCTGGACAGGAGCTGCCATGGACAGGCCAACCGGCCTATTGCAGACTCCTTATTTTCTTATGTTTTTATTAGGTTAGTTTAAGTTGAGTCATATGAAATAAAGTTAGGTTAGGTTAAGTGAAGTAATATTAGGTAAAGTTAGGTTAAGTTAAGTCATATTAGGTAAAGTTATGTAGGTTAGGTCACAAAGGAGAGTAAACACACTCTTCAGTACCCAGGCAGAAGCTGTTGACGGCAGGAGATCCTGCCAAAACAAACAACATGTTAAAACTTCCCCAAAATTTCTCATAACTCAGTGTTGTCTTGATTGATGCCCGATAATAAATAACTCAAGGTGTTAAGGTGAAAATTTAAAGGATTTCTTAAAATGTATCAATTAGAAATGAATGAAGGGCGACTGTATGTATGTATGTATGTATGTATGTATGTATGTATGTATGTATGTATGTAATAATAAAAATAAATGGTTTATTAACAGAGTTGCAGCCAGTGGCTGAAAATATACAGACTTACATTGGATTTAGACATAATGATATAATATGCATTGAATACATTTATATGGCTGTACAGTACATAAATCAGGAGTTGTTTATCATTTTAACAATAGATGGGATGGTGCTATTCTTATATCTATCGGTGCGGGCATTTATGGGCTGAATTTTGTTGAAGTGGCGGACTGCGCGAGGTGGGTGGGGGCTGCCGGTGGCAGGAGGTGGCGATGACGTGGGTGGTGCAGTAGTCCACTGCCAAACCTTTCCAGTGCTTGGTGCTGGAGGTCACTGAGGGATGGCATTTCCAGGGTGGAGAGAGCGTTGATGTAGCCGGAGTAGTCTGCGCCGAGCATGACTCTGGAGGCCCTTTTCTGTACCTTCTCTAGCTGACGTTGTTGGGTGGAGTTGAGAGAAGACGACCAGGCTGGTGACACATACGTTAGTTTGGGGAGAATAAAGGCGTTGTAGATGGTCCTCAGCTCTGGCGTGTGTGTCCCAAGTGACCTAAGTCGTCGTAGCATGTAGAGACGGTACGAGGCTGCCTTGACTGTGTTATTTACATGGGCCTTCCAGTCAATTTTGTTGTCTATAGTTACACCCAGGACTTTGGCAGACTGCACCAGCTGGAGAGGATGGGCACCCACTGTGACTGCTGGGGCTTGCACTGGAATGGTGGCAGTATTGATGTGCATGTCTACGGTTTTGGTGTGGTTGATGGTGACCTTGTTCTCCATAGTCCATGCCTGTAGCCTGTCCAGGGTGCCTTGTAGCGATGAGTAGTCTGGTGCTGTTTTGTCCACTGAAACCCCCACAGTGCAGTCATCCACGTACTTCCACCTGTGAGGAGTGTCCGATAGAGCATCATTGATCAGGATGAGAAAGCACAGTGGTCCCATCTTGGTCCCCTGTGGAAAACCGCAGGTGAGGTGTTGGAATGTGGAGACCGAGCCCTGATACCTCACTGCCTGATGATGTCCACTCAAGAAATCAGTGAGCCATGAGACCAGGTTGGTGGGCAGCTCTAGTGCAATGGCCTTGTTGATAACAGTGCAGTGATCAACAAGGTCAAAGGCCTTCCTGAATTCAACAAGGGCAACGGCCAATGATTATCTTACGTTTCTGCGGGTTTTTGTGCAGAAAGTCCAGAAAGCTCATTAAGCAGTGTGTTGTAGAAGAGGTCCTCATATTGCCAAATTGCTGTGGATCAATTGACTGATAGATTCTGGCAAATGCCCACTCAAAAACAAAGTCCTCACAGAGTAGACTGGGTATGGGGGTAATGGCAACTGGACTGAGGTAGTTAGGGGACTGTGGGGTGGTCACCTTGGGGATGGATGTGACAAATTCTGTTTTCCATTCATTAGGGCATTTGCTTTGTCTGAGGGATGCATTAATAATAGAACAGAGGGGGGGTGGCAAGTTCGACTGCAAACTCCTTGTATATTTTGATTGGGAGGTCAATTGGGGTCGTGGAGCGTTTGGATTTAAATTTCAGGAGTTTGTTGGCGATTTCATATGGTTGAACACTCGGAGGGGGGGAGGGGGAAGGTAAGTAAGCTGGGAGGAGAGTGAGGTCAAGACTGGGTAGGGTATGACATATGGTAGCAAAATGGTTATTACTTATCTCAGCTGCCTCCTCACTAGGTAAATGTGAGATGAAAGGAAGTGTGGGAGACTGACAGTTGAGACTACAGAGATCTTTTACCTTGGAGTATCACTGACTGATGCCGACTTTCTTGAGGCCGTGCACTTTCCTGGGATAATAAGTCTTCTTGGCTGACTTGATTTCCCTGATGACCTGGTTACATAGAATTTTGTACAGGCGGTTGTTGGTGTAGTATGCCTTGTTGCGCTGCTCAATAAGTCTTTTTATGCGGGGCGTAATCCACGGGACATCATCGGGGTGGGTCCTCAGTGTTTTGACTGGAAAGAAGTGGTGGTAGGCTTTGGTGATAGTGTCCAGGTAATTATCCCACTTGTTCTGCACATCGTCTACCGTGATCACTTCAGTCCAGGGATACCGGGTTATCCATTGTCCAAAACGCCGCATGGCAGAGTCGGGGGTGGGTCGGTAAGTCCTGGTGGCAACTGGCGGTGGTGAGAAGGTGGGGGAAGGTCACCACTGTAGGGATAGGTGGGGGCTGAGTCCCATGGGAGGCAGTGACTGGGGGAGAAAGTAGTGTTTACTGAGATCAGTCATAATGAGGGCAAGGGTGGCATTGCCATGTGTGGGAAAAGTCAACTATTTGTGTGTAAGGTGGAGGTGTTGGGTGATATCACTGATGTCTAACTCATTGAAGTCACCGCATATCACTAGGTTAGCACATGGAAATCTGGATCTCAGGGAGTCAGCAGTGTCTATAATATGAGTAATCAGTACATTAGCGGTTGGTGCGCGGGGGGGGGGGGGGGGTGATAGCAAACACATACAATGAGGGAAGCAAGCTGGCGGGGGTGGGAGGTGGGAGTGACCTGAACCCACAAGGCTTCTACATCTTCAGGTACATTAACACCTAGGGGTGATGGTTTGAGGTCACTGCGACAATACAGAACTACACCCTCACCTCTCCACTTCTCCTGTCCTTTCTAAGGTGGTGAAATAACTCATAGTTTTCTATGGCACAAATCTCAGGAACAATTTGCCACGCCTCGGTAATCGCCACAATACCTGCACCAACTGACTTCACTGTGACACTGACCTCCTCCACCTTGTTGCATAAAGATGTAACACTGGACAGCAGTAGGGATGGTAGGCTGTACCATAGTCGCGGCACTTCATAGCGAGTACACTGTCTTCCAAGTACTGGCTTGACCTTCCTATGCTTATTCGGTGTGATGATAGGGATTCGTCTGGGAATGCAGCGACCTCGTCTGCAGCCGCGGTTGTGGAAGATTCTCAGTGCCTTTAGTAGAGTGATGGTGTGGGGTGGAGGATAGCCAGCACCAGACTTCAGCCGAGTGCGACCTGTTTCGGCTGAAGTCTGGAACAGACATATTCACAAGTCTAGCACTCAGTCACTAACACCTTGAAAATACACACTGTCTACCCGTAAAAGTACTGAACTGCCTCAAGTAAATACAGGTCGACGTGATGACCTTGGCTGCTACTGAGTGCCAGGGGACACGTCCTCACTCAGTGAGGTCACCAAGGTGTATGTATGTATGTACCTGGCCGCTCCTAGATACAGGAAAGGGGTAGTACTCACAGCGGCATACACAGGAAGAGGGCGACTTTGGAGTCCTTTATGATGTACATCTGTCCCTTCAGCAGTAAGCCTCGGATGCTCTGTAGGGACGACTCTTGGGAGGCCCACGGCGCCTGGCTGGACCCTCGCCTAATGGGACTGTCAGGTGAGGAGAGATGGTTAGGTTAGGTTAGGTGTTATTGATGTAAGTTGGTTTATTCTCTGATGTGTTATTGTAATCATTATTATTATTATTACTCATGGTTGTTCTACAGGAGTACAATATATTAAATATAAATCATACTAATAAACAACAATAAATAATTACTGAGATCTTATTTAGTCAAAAGTAAACTTCCGGCAATAATTATGGAAGACAAAAGATGAAAGGCTTTGATCATACAATTAGGGATGAGGGGATATTGGTAGAGATATTAATGAGTACAATTATGGTTACGGGAAGACAAGAGACAAGAAGCGGAGAGTTAAATTAAAAGCTGTGGTCCCTGGAGACATGTGCTGGTTGAGAAGGTTGGCCATCACAGCCCAGCCCAATATCGCTTGAAGTGGAGGGATGTGGTAGCCAACCCTCAGAGATGAAATTGGGCAGCAGAAACCAATGTTATAAGACATTGTATAACTAGCCTAATGTAACAACAGGTGGCAGATAATTTTACTCAATCACGGAAGGTTAGGTTAGGTTAGGTTAGGTTAGGTTAGGATTAGGTCAGGATAGGTCAGGTTAGGTTAGGTAATTAGCTCACTTGTCTCTGACACTGACGAGGCTTGTTGCCTTGGTTCCCGCACCTGCACTACCTGGCGTGCTTCCCGTCCCCACGTTACCTGGGTGGGTGTCACGTAGGGGCAACTTCTTGGACACTACCTCCCACGTCACGTTCTGGAGCTTCGTGATCTGCAAGGTGAATACATGGAGTTAGTGGTGGTGTGGTGTGGTGTGGTGTGGTAGTTATGTATTGAATAAGTTTAGGTTTAGGAGGGAGATAGGAAGGAACTGGTTCACAAATAGGGAGGTGGACGAGTGGAACAAGCTAAGAAACTTTGTAGTAAGTGCTGGAACTCTGGAAAGTTTCAAAAGGAGGCTGGATAGATTCATGGATGATAGAGAGTGGTAGTAACTCTCGACAGGAGCTGCCATGCACAGGCCAACCAGCCTATTGCAGACTCCTTATTTTCTTAGGTTCTTATGTGGTGGTGGTGGTGTAGTGTAATGAAGGGTCACGTGATTGTGGTGTGGTGTGGTGGTGAGATAGTGTAGAGTGGTGGTGTGGGTTGGTGATGTGGGGTAGTGTGGTGGTGTGGGGTAGGGTAGTGGTGTGGGGGGGTGGTAGGGTGATGGTGTGGTATGGTATGGAATGTTGTGTGGTGGTAGTATGTGGAGGTGGTAGGGTGTAGTGGTGATAGTGAAAGTCAGAATCAATCTCTCTCTCTCTCTCTCTCTCACACACACACACACACACACACACACACACACCTCCTTTACTTACCGAATCCCAGGATAGGGTCACGTGAGGTCGCTGAATACTGAAGTACTCCACAAACTCTGACCCCAGCAGCTCCTTCCCCAGTAGGTGGAGGATGCGCTCCCCGGCGAACCGTACTTTCAAATCCGGGTCGAGGACGATGCCGAAGGGGAAGAGAAGAAACTGTGGGTGAAATAGAGATGTCAGTGTGGGTTAGTGTGGGGTTATTGACGATTTGTGTGGGCTAGTGTGGGTCTTTGTGGGTTATTGGTGGATAGTGTGAGTTATTGTTGATGAGTGTGGGTTGCTGTGGGTTAGTGTGAGGTATTGTCGATTAGTGTGGTATGCTGTGGGCTTTTGTGGATTATTGTGGGTTAGTGTGGGTTATTGTCGATTAGTGTGGGCTAGTATAGGTTATTGTGGGTTAGTGTGGGTAACTGTGGGTAACTCTATCTGTATGTACTGCACGTGAATCTTCTATTCATACACTTGTTTGTTTTTTATGTTTTCATTAATAATACTTTGAATTCTCTCTATCTGTCTCTCTTTTTTTTTTTCTTTCTTTCTTTCTTTCTCTCTTATTTCAAATTTTTCTCTTATTTGACTTTCTTTTCACTTTAATCATTCTCTCTCTCTCTCTCTCTCTCTCTCTCTCTCTCTCTCTCTCTGGTTGAGTGTCTGTCTGTCTGCCTGTCTCTCCCTGTCTCTTTTATTGTCTCTGTCTCTATTATTATGTCTGTTTCTCTGTCTACCTTCATCCCCTGAAAAGAAAGTAAAAATTGAGAAAAATTTGAAATAAGAAAGAGATAAAGAAAGAAAAGAGAGATATTGATTAAAGTGAAGAGAGAGAGAGAGAGAGAGAGAGAGAGAGGAACCAGGCTACAAACACACACCAATTTAAGAGTGCCTTTGAGAATCACTTAGTATGGAGCAGGAAGGAGGGCTTGGATGAGACCACACCATGTAAGGGCAGGCAGGTGGGTAAGATTACTGGTGAGGGGTAGGGTGTGAGGGGCAAGGGTGAGGAGTGAGGGGTGGGGTGTGAGGGGCAAGAGTGAGGGGTAAGGGGTGTGAGGGGCAAGGGTGAGGAGTGAGGGGTGGGGTGTGAGGGGCAAGAGTGAGGGGTAAGGGGTGTGAGGGGCAAGGGTGAGGAGTTAGGAGGGAGGGGTGAGGGTGGGGAGTGAGAAGTGAGGGTGGGGAGTGGGGAGTGAGAAGTTAGAGTGGGGAGTAAGGAATGAGAGGTGAGGAATGGAATGAGAAGTGAGGAATGGTGAGGACTGAGGCGTGAGGCACACTCGTCTGTCTCACATCAAAGGCACAACAATAATGAACCAGTCAAGGGTTTTGTCGGGGGTTCACCTCACAACACATGGCCTCCTGCCTACAACCAGAGGTTCTATTGTGGGTTCTAATAAGGTTCTTTCATTCTCTGGAGGTTCTGGTGAGCTCTGATGACCTACTGCTTTCCACGTTAGCCTCTGGGAGACTTTTGAAGCCTACAGTTGAATTTAGTGGAGGGAAGACAGGTGTGGAGGGAAGGACAAGTGTGTAGGGATGGACAGGTGTAGAGGGAAGGACAGGCGTGGAGGGAACACAGGTGTGGAGGGAACACAGGTGTGGAGGGAAGCACAGGTGTGGAGGGAAGGACAAGTGTGGAGGGAACACAGGTGTGGAGGGGAGGACAGGTAAGGAGGGAACACAGGTGTAAAGGGAACACAGGTGTGGAGGGAACACAGGTGTGGAGGGAACATAGGTGTGGAGGGAAGGACAGGTGTGGAGGGAACACAGGTGTGGAGGGAACACAGGTGTAGAGGGAACACAGGTGTGGAGGGAACACAGGTGTAGAGGGAACACAGGTGTAGAGGGAACACAGGTGTGGAGGGAACACAGGTGTGGAGGGAACGTACCAACTTGCCCACGGAGAAGCTAGGTAAGATGGGTCTGTTGAAGCCAGCAACTTTCTGATGCATCTCAGTCACGAAGCCTCGGTTGTTGAAGTTCAGTCTGTGGAGCAGGAAGGTTTCATTAGGCTTCACCATTAGGCTTCACCTTATGGGTAGCCTGATAACACTTGATAACTCTCTATAACACCTGACAATGCTAATAACATGTTATAACACCCGAAACACTTGATAACATTTAATAACACCTGGTAACACTTGATAATACTTAATACCACCCAGTAACGCCTGATAACACAACTGGTAACATTTGATTAAATCTGATATCAGTAACACAGTATTGCTAATAAGTTTTTGTCTATTGGTGACACTGCATTGACATGAATTAGATTAAGGTAAGGTAAGGTAAGGTAGGGTAGGGTAGGGTAGGGTAGGGTAGGGTACCAGGGTAGGGTAGGGTACCAGGGTAGGGTAGGGTACCAGGGTAGGGTAGGGTACAAGGGTAGGGTGGGGTACAAGGGTAGGGTGGGGTACCAGGGTAGGGTAGATTAGCTGAGAGACTGACTAACATAGGTTCGGGTCCCCCAAAAAATTATGTATACCATCGTTAAAACAATAAAAACTTAATAATGAAACACAATTATGAGGCAAATTATATTATCAAAGACCCCTTCACACACATGCAACTTTAAACTGAGTTATTAGTGATAATTGCTTGAATTTTCTGATGATTTCGTAACGACCGGTTGTTAAGGTCATTACAGGGAAGGTGGTAATTAAGGAGGTAATGACGGTGGGGGGTCATAAAAGAGGGTGTGATGAATAATGAATCAAGCCAAGATTTTAATAATGTTTTGAGTAATTTATTTGAGGTGATTAACTAACCTAACCTAACCTAACCTAACCTAACCTAACCTAACCTAACCTAACCTGACCTGACCTGACCTGACCTGACCTGACCTAACCAAACATAACATAATATAACATAGGTGTATCATATAGGAAGGTTACATATGGGAGTATTTAATAGGTTCATATATTCACATAACAAAGGTAAATATTTTTTCAGGACCGAGAGGAAAAACGATACAAAACAACACTTTTTTAATTTGTTTTTTGATGTACCAAATTGTGTTTCATATCACAGTTAGTGTCAGTTGGTACAGTCAAGTGTCAGTTAGTACAGTCAAGTGTCAGTACAGTTAGTGTCAGTTGGTACAGTCAGTGTCAGTTAGTACAGTTAGTGTCAGTTGGTACAGTCAAGTGTCAGTTAGTACAGTCAAGTGTCAGTACAGTTAGTGTCAGTTGGTACAGTCAGTGTCAGTTAGTACAGTTAGTGTCAGTTGGTACAGTCAAGTGTCAGTTAGTACAGTCAAGTGTCAGTACAGTTAGTGTCAGTTGGTACAGTCAGTGTCAGTTAGTACAGTTAGTGTCAGTTAGTACAGTCAGTGTCAGTTGGTACAGTCAGTGTCAGTTAGTACAGTTAGTGTCAGTTGGTACAGTCAAGTGTCAGTTAGTACAGTCAGTGTCAGTTGGTACAGTTAGTGTCAGTTGGTACAGTTAGTGTCAGTTGGTACAGTCAGTGTCAGTTAGTACAGTCAGTGTCAGTTAGTACAGTCAGTGTCAGTTAGTACAGTCAGTGTCAGTTAGTACAGTCAGTGTCAGTTGGTACAGTCAGTGTCAGTTAGTACAGTCAAGTGTCAGTTAGTACAGTCAAGTGTCAGTTAGTACAGTCAGTGTCAGTTGGTACAGTCAGTGTCAGTTAGTACAGTCAGTGTCAGTTAGTACAGTTAGTGTCAGTTAGTACAGTCAGTGTCAGTTAGTACAGTTAGTGTCAGTTGGTACAGTTAGTGTCAGTTGGTACAGTTAGTGTCAGTTAGTACAGTTAGTGTCAGTTAGTACAGTCAGTGTCAGTTAGTACAGTTAGTGTCAGTTAGTACAGTCAGTGTCAGTTGGTACAGTTAGTGTCAGTTAGTACAGTTAGTGTCAGTTGGTACAGTCAGTGTCAGTTAGTACAGTCAGTGTCAGTTGGTACAGTCAGTGTCAGTTGGTACAGTCAGTGTCAGTTAGTACAGTTAGTGTCAGTCAGTACAGTTAGTGTCAGTTAGTACAGTTAGTGTCAGTTGGTACAGTTAGTGTCAGTTGGTACAGTCAAGTGTCAGTTGGTACAGTCAGTGTCAGTTAGTACAGTTAGTATCAGTTAGTACAGTTAGTGTCAGTTAGTACAGTCAGTGTCAGTTAGTACAGTTAGTGTCAGTTGGTACAGTCAGTGTCAGTTGGTACAGTTAGTGTCAGTTAGTACAGTTAGTGTCAGTTGGTACAGTTAGTGTCAGTTAGTACAGTTAGTGTCAGTTAGTACAGTTAGTGTCAGTTAGTACAGTTAGTGTCAGTTAGTACAGTTAGTGTCAGTTGGTACAGTTAGTGTCAGTTGGTACAGTCAAGTGTCAGTTGGTACAGTCAGTGTCAGTTAGTACAGTTAGTATCAGTTAGTACAGTTAGTGTCAGTTAGTACAGTCAGTGTCAGTTGGTACAGTTAGTGTCAGTTAGTACAGTCAGTGTCAGTTGGTACAGTCAGTGTCAGTTAGTACAGTTAGTGTCAGTTGGTACAGTCAGTGTCAGTTAGTACAGTCAGTGTCAGTTAGTACAGTTAGTGTCAGTTGGTACAGTCAAGTGTCAGTTAGTACAGTCAGTGTCAGTTAGTACAGTTAGTGTCAGTTAGTACAGTCAGTGTCAGTTAGTACAGTTAGTGTCAGTTAGTACAGTCAGTGTCAGTTGGTACAGTCAGTGTCAGTTAGTACAGTCAAGTGTCAGTTGGTACAGTCAGTGTCAGTTGGTACAGTCAGTGTCAGTTAGTACAGTCAGTGTCAGTTGGTACAGTTAGTGTCAGTTAGTACAGTTAGTGTCAGTTAGTACAGTCAGTGTCAGTTAGTACAGTCAGTGTCAGTTGGTACAGTTAGTGTCAGTTAGTACAGTCAGTGTCAGTTAGTACAGTTAGTGTCAGTTGGTACAGTCAAGTGTCAGTTAGTATAGTCAAGTGTCAGTTAGTACAGTCAGTGTCAGTTGGTACAGTCAATGTCAGTTAGTACAGTCAGTGTCAGTTGGTACAGTCAGTGTCAGTTAGTACAGTCAGTGTCAGTTGGTACAGTTAGTGTCAGTTAGTACAGTCAGTGTCAGTTAGTACAGTTAGTGTCAGTTAGTACAGTTAGTGTCAGTTGGTACAGTCAGTGTCAGTTAGTACAGTCAGTGTCAGTTAGTACAGTCAGTGTCAGTTAGTACAGTCAGTGTCAGTTAGTACAGTTAGTGTCAGTTAGTACAGTCAGTGTCAGTTAGTACAGTCAGTGTCAGTTAGTACAGTCAGTGTCAGTTAGTACAGTCAGTGTCAGTTGGTACAGTCAGTGTCAGTTAGTACAGTTAGTGTCAGTTAGTACAGTTAGTGTCAGTTAGTACAGTCAGTGTCAGTTAGTACAGTTAGTGTCAGTTGGTACAGTCAGTGTCAGTTAGTACAGTTAGTGTCAGTTAGTACAGTCAGTGTCAGTTAGTACAGTTAGTGTCAGTTAGTACAGTCAGTGTCAGTTGGTACAGTCAGTGTCAGTTAGTACAGTTAGTGTCAGTTAGTACAGTTAGTGTCAGTTGGTACAGTCAGTGTCAGTTGGTACAGTCAGTGTCAGTTGGTACAGTCAGTGTCAGTTAGTACAGTCAAGTGTCAGTTAGTACAGTCAGTGTCAGTTGGTACAGTCAGTGTCAGTTGGTACAGTCAGTGTCAGTTGGTACAGTTAGTGTCAGTTGGTACAGTTAGTGTCAGTTAGTACAGTTAGTGTCAGTTGGTACAGTCAGTGTCAGTTGGTACAGTTAGTGTCAGTTAGTACAGTCAGTGTCAGTTGGTACAGTCAGTGTCAGTTAGTACAGTTAGTGTCAGTTAGTACAGTTAGTGTCAGTTGGTACAGTCAGTGTCAGTTGGTACAGTCAAGTGTCAGTTGGTACAGTTAGTGTCAGTTGGTACAGTTAGTGTCAGTTAGTACAGTTAGTGTCAGTTGGTACAGTCAGTGTCAGTTGGTACAGTCAGTGTCAGTTGGTACAGTTAGTGTCAGTTAGTACAGTCAGTGTCAGTTAGTACAGTTAGTGTCAGTTGGTACAGTCAGTGTCAGTTGGTACAGTTAGTGTCAGTTGGTACAGTCAGTGTCAGTTGGTACAGTCAGTGTCAGTTAGTACAGTTAGTGTCAGTTGGTACAGTTAGTGTCAGTTAGTACAGTCAGTGTCAGTTAGTACAGTTAGTGTCAGTTAGTACAGTCAGTGTCAGTTAGTACAGTTAGTGTCAGTTAGTACAGTCAGTGTCAGTTGGTACAGTCAGTGTCAGTTAGTACAGTTAGTGTCAGTTAGTACAGTCAGTGTCAGTTGGTACAGTCAGTGTCAGTTAGTACAGTTAGTGTCAGTTAGTACAGTCAGTGTCAGTTGGTACAGTCAAGTGTCAGTTAGTACAGTTAGTGTCAGTTAGTACAGTCAGTGTCAGTTAGTACAGTCAGTGTCAGTTGGTACAGTCAAGTGTCAGTTAGTACAGTTAGTGTCAGTTAGTACAGTCAGTGTCAGTTAGTACAGTTAGTGTCAGTTAGTACAGTCAGTGTCAGTTGGTACAGTCAGTGTCAGTTAGTACAGTTAGTGTCAGTTAGTACAGTTAGTGTCAGTTGGTACAGTTAGTGTCAGTTAGTACAGTCAGTGTCAGTTAGTACAGTTAGTGTCAGTTAGTACAGTTAGTGTCAGTTGGTACAGTCAAGTGTCAGTTGGTACAGTCAAGTGTCAGTTGGTACAGTCAGTGTCAGTTAGTACAGTTAGTGTCAGTTGGTACAGTCAGTGTCAGTTAGTACAGTCAGTGTCAGTTAGTACAGTTAGTGTCAGTTAGTACAGTTAGTGTCAGTTGGTACAGTCAGTGTCAGTTAGTACAGTCAAGTGTCAGTTAGTACAGTCAAGTGTCAGTTAGTACAGTCAATGTCAGTTAGTACAGTTAGTGTCAGTTGGTACAGTCAAGTGTCAGTTAGTACAGTTAGTGTCAGTTGGTACAGTCAAGTGTCAGTACAGTTAGTGTCAGTTGGTACAGTCAAGTGTCAGTTAGTACAGTCAAGTGTCAGTTAGTACAGTCAAGTGTCAGTTAGTACAGTCAGTGTCAGTTAGTACAGTTAGTGTCAGTTGGTACAGTCAAGTGTCAGTTAGTACAGTTAGTGTCAGTTGGTACAGTCAAGTGTCAGTACAGTCAAGTGTCAGTTAGTACAGTCAGTGTCAGTTAGTACAGTTAGTGTCAGTTGGTACAGTCAAGTGTCAGTACAGTTAGTGTAAATTGGTACAGTCAGTGTCAGTTGGTACAGTCAGTGCCAGTTCAGGGGTACCATAGTCAGTGTCACCCCCTACAGTGCCAACATCCAGGTTACATCATGGCACTGCACAATAATAACACCGATAATTACACTGTACACGAGGGGGGGGGGGAGTTCTTACGAGTATTAACTAAAACACCTTCAATGGAGAGTGGAGTGAGAGGTGTGAGGGGGGAGTTGAGAGGGGTAGGGAGTTGAGAGGGGTAGGGAGTTGAAGGGGAGAGAGAGAGAGGTAGGGAGAGTCTGAGAGGGGGAAGTGAGAGGCAGAGAGCAATGTGAAAGTAGGAGTGATAGGAGTGAGAGTTGTGAGAGGGGAATGAGAGGCAGGGAGAGTTGTGAGAGGAGAGTGAGAGGCAGGGAGTGTTGTGAGAGGAGAGTGAGAGGCAGGGAGAGTTGTGAGAGGGGAGTGAGAGGCAGGGAGTGTTGTGAGAGGAGAGTGAGAGGCAGGGAGTGTTGTGAGAGGGGAATGAGAGGCAGGGAGTGTTGTGAGAGGAGAGTGAGAGGCAGAGAGCAATGTGAAAGTAGGAGTGAGAGGCAGGGAGAGTTGTGAGAGGGGAATGAGAGGCAGGGAGAGTTGTGGGAGGAGAGTGAGAGGCAGGGAGTGTTGTGAGAGGAGAGTGAGAGGCAGGGAGTGTTGTGAGAGGAGAGTGAGAGGCAGGGAGTGTTGTGAGAGGAGAGTGAGAGGCAGGGAGTGTTGTGAGAGGGATGAGAGGCGGAGTGTGTGAGAGGGATGAGGCGGAGTGTTGTGGAGAGTGGAGGCAGGAGGTGTGAGAGGGCAGGGAGTGTTGTGAGAGGGATGAGAGCAGGGGTGTGAGGAATGAGAGGCAGGGAGTGTTGTGAGAGGGGAATGAGAGGCAGGGAGTGTTGTGAGAGGAGAGTGAGAGGCAGGGAGTGTTGTGAGAGGAGAGTGAGAGGCAGGGAGTGTTGTGAGAGGAGAATGAGAGGCAGGGAGTGTTGTGAGAGGAGAGTGAGAGGCAGGGAGTGTTGTGAGAGGGGAATGAGAGGCAGGGAGTGTGTGAGAGAGGCAGGGAGTGTTGTGAGAGGGGAATGAGAGGCAGGGAGTGTTGTGAGAGGAGAGTGAGAGGCAGGGAGTGTTGTGAGAGGGGAATGAGAGGCAGGGAGTGTTGTGAGAGGAGAGTGAGAGGCAGGGAGTGTTGTGAGAGGAGAGTGAGAGGCAGGGAGTGTTGTGAGAGGGGAATGAGAGGCAGGGAGTGTTGTGAGAGGGGAATGAGAGGCAGGGAGTGTTGTGAGAGGGGAATGAGAGGCAGGGAGTGTTGTGAGAGGAGAGTGAGAGGCAGGGAGAGTTGTGAGAGGAGAGTGAGAGGCAGGGAGTGTTGTGAGAGGAACTGTGAGCATTACCTGAAGGTGGTGCAGAAGGTGGTGTCCTCTGTGTGCTCCCGCAAGATCTCCACATCGAGGGTCATCCTGTAGAAGTCATTGGCGATCTGCAGAAGTTGACCTGTGATACCACGTAGGTGCAGTAGGAGGGAGGGAGGGAGGGAATGGGTGGAGGGAGGTAAGGAGGTAGGGAGGGAGAGAAGGTTAGTTAATGAGGTCCATAATAAATGCATTATTGATCCTTCCATCATCATGATCAGACTTCCTAATACTTTATCATTCTAATAGAGAAAATAACAGAAGGATACGGAGGAGACGGAAGGACACAGGAGGAGACACAGAAGGACACACATACACTCCCACTATTCCCATGTTTCCTTCGCCTCTGGACATCAACATCACATCAGGTCGAATCCCACATCTTCGCCAACAGATGCGGGTGACGTCATTCCTCACATCAGGTAACTTCAACCAATCATCTTTTTCATAGTTTATTTTATGAACTTAGAGTGGGATAGGGGAGGTGTGTGTGTGTGTGTGTGTGTGTGTGTGTGTGTGTGTGTGTGTGTGTGTGTGTGTGTGTGTGTGTGTGTGTGTGTGTGTGTGTGTGCCTCTCTGTTTGTCTCTCTCCCTCTGTTTCTCTCTCTTACCCTCTCTCTTATCTTTCATTCTCCCTTTCTCGCTGGTTCTAAAATCAACTTTAAAACTCTCTAAATTGAACCTTAAAAACACACAAGAATCATTCAGATACAGATAGATAAATAAAAAGATATTAACAAGGAAAAAATAAATAAATAAACACAAGAGACATTACCACTAAGTCGAGCAGATCCTAAAGTCAGCTCATGTGGTTGGCTAGTTGTACAGTTGCTTACACTTATACCTGGTACATTGGCTGGTGTGTTTTGTGAGACGTGGTAACTATGTGGAAGGTTTATCACTCATCCTTAGTCTGGCTACTATAGTGAAGTTCCTTAGAGCCATTCTGAGGGTTTTAATATATGATGTAAACAAACACATAGTTGCCACATCTCACAAAACACACCGGCTACTGTACCAGGTAGAAGTGCAAGCGACTATACTGTGAGTTATAAATTTAAGAGAAAATCATTGAATATTTCCTATGTATTCTTCACCTCGATGTCACTTAAAACTTGCTCTATCCATTTACTGTTCCTCTTAGTTTGTCTGTGTCAACTCTGGTTCTGTAACTTATGTCCACATCTCTGCCTATCTCTGAACCTTTGTCCATGTCTTTGAATCTCTGTAATTTCCGCTTCTGTTTTTGTCTGTAACTTCCTTCCCATCTCTGTAACTCTCGTCTCTCTATCTCCTGAGTTAGTGTAACATTACGAGTCAGTGACGGGGTACAGGACTCACCTAAGACTCAGTGACAGGGTACAGGACTCACCTAAGACTCACCTACGACTCAATGACTCACCTACGACTCAATGACTTACCTACGACTCAATGACTCACCTACGACTCAGTGACTCACCTACGAGGTAGTGAGAGAGGCCGGGGCGACAGGAGCGGTACTGCAAGATGGCGCCGTCACTATCGTAATTCGTCACGACCATGGAAGGAGACTTCATCTTAGGGAACCTGAAACAATGACTAAATTATAATCTGAATGACGCTAGTGTGACCTGTACGACACAAAATGACCTGGACGACTCAAATATGACCTGGGTGACTCAAATGTGACCTGGATGACTCAATTATGACCTGGACGACTCAATTATGACCTGGATGACTCAAATGTGACCCGGATGACTCAATTGTGACCCGGATGACTCAATTGTGACCTGGATGACTTATTTATGACTTGGATGACTCAAGTGTGACCTGGATGACTCAAATGTGACCTGGATGACTCAAATATGACCTGGATGATTCACTTATGACCTGGATGAGTCAAATGTAAGCTGGATGAATCTAGTGTGACCTTGATGACTCAAATGTGACCTGGGTGACTGACTTATGACCTGGATGACTTAAATGTGACCTGGATGCTTCACTTATGACCTGGATTACTCTAATGTGACCTGGATGACTCAACTATGACCTGGACGACTCAATTATGACCTGATTGACTCAAATGTGACCCGGATGACTCAATTGTGACCCGGATGACTCAATTGTGACCTGGATGACTTATTTATGACTTGGATGACTCAAGTGTGACCTGGATGACTCAAATGTGACCTGGATGACTCAAATATGACCTGGATGATTCACTTATGACCTGGATGAGTCAAATGTAGCTGGATGAATCTAGTGTGACCTTGATGACTCAAATGTGACCTGGGTGACTGACTTATGACATGGATGACTTAAATGTGACCTGGGTGACTGACTTATGACCTGGATGACTTAAATGTGACCTGGATGATTCACTTATGACCTGGATTACTCTAATGTGACCTGGAGGACTCAAGTGTGACCTGGACGACTCAAGTGTGACCTGGAGGACTCAAGTGTGACCTGGATGACCCGGTTGACTTAAATATGACCTGGAAGACTCACTTATGACCTGGATGACTCAAGTGTGACCTGGATAACTATGACCTGGATGACTCATGTATTAGCCCGTCTCATGGTGAAAAAGGGTTTACAAGGTCTCGGTAGCAGGAAGAGTTTTGAACTCGGTTAGACAATGACGACATCTCGATGACGTCATCAAAGAAACAGAGAAAGCGGAGGACGTTTCCACTGGGGGACTCAGAAGGTTTTGTGGATGTGTAAGCGTAATATGAATCCTTAAGTTTAACAGGCTAGCCGTTATTACGATCATGACATCATGGCAATAACAATTATATAAATTTGGGTTAATACAGTATGCCGACCTTGAGAATGAAAGCCCAGCCTCTCCTTCAGAGCTCCTCTTACAGGCACCAGTCTTGACTTGAAGCTCACGAGAATAGGGCGGGTGACCTAACTCAGTCAAGCTGAGCCCCGTCCTTAGCTAACACCTACAGCTTACAGTGTTAATTACGGTGCATCTACTAATAGACTGTGACCAATATAGTTTTACCAATAAATGGAGGAAAGACCATTTGGGGTTTGTAACTTAACCCCTCAACTTATTTATATATAAGCCAAGTTAAGGGAACTCTACCCAAAGCTTATATATAAGGGTGGCAGCGAAAAGATAGAACCATTAACTGAAGCAGTGTAACTAACTGTGCAAGGAACCGACGTCATTGTAGCCCAAGTATCAGTGAAATTTTCTAAGTGTCATTCTCCAAGGCAACAGACTATATACCGTATACTGTATATTCTCGTGAGCAACGTTATATGTCAAGTGATATATTTAAATGTAATCCCAGAACGACATACAAAAAAAAATTCTCAATAACATTTAATAAGTGAGTTAATAATAATTCACTGTAGAATGGCAACACCCCGTGACGACAGGCCGATGACTTGAGTCCCCATCTCAAGTGGACGTGACCCAGTACATTATTTTAGCCTGCTGTTTGAGTACCCATCACTACAAAGACTCCAACGTCTCAGACACTGTCTCCAACTCTCAAGTGTTGTGGAGACGCTCTTTGTACATTTTTTCCCTTCTCAAAGATCAACAGTACAACTCTGTGCCCAAGGCACAGTTGAGATAAATACCTGTTAGACATTCCAAGTTGCTTAACTAAGTGTTTCTGTGGTTTGTAAAAACAGAGTGTTGTAAATTCTTTGTGGAACCAGCTACATCTGGTACAGGCCACCTACTTGACCTGTCATACTCAATCAACTCCAAGAGGTCTACCAGCTCCAAGGTGCATTAACCTATGTGACCTCACAGGATCGCCTGACAACACCAGTGAACTCCAGTCGCAGTGTGACCACATAAGAGGACAGACGTGTGCCCGTGGGTGCTTCTGTCCTCCCGATCGTCACACAAAGGCCACCTCAATCTCTACCTACCCCTTCGCCGGTAAGTGTTGCCAGCGATGGGTGGGGGGGGGGGGGGCGGGGGCGACGTAAGCGCCCCAGAAGAGGCGTCCCCTCTCTCATGGATACAGACATTTCAGAGACGGATAGTCATAGTGCATCCCACACCCTGCAAGAGTCAGACCTCAGTGATAGTGACAGTAGCAGTAATGTTTCTGTGGGAAACACTTGCCTGAGTGGCAACACCAATGCCAAGGGCAGCTTTCCCCTCGACACCCACCCCTCTGCCAACCAACCAAGTAAATTGCATCTGCACTTCCCCAAGGACTTATTGAAAACCGTCGAGGAACGGTTTAATTGGACAACAAAGTATTGGAGACAACGCGGTCTCACCATTCAATTCCGAAAAGTTAAGAACCGTAACTTTGTCAAGTGTCAGACACCCGAGGTCTATGAAACACTCAGTACTGTTGGATTTGCCAACCCTCGTGCCTCCACCTGCTGACGCAGCGGAATGTTGCCACATCCTAGTTAAACAAATCCCCCTATACGCTGAAGTCGAAGATACTCGTAACTTTAATCCACGTATACTCAGTAGGGTGTGTCAATTTAGGGGGTGAACTGGCTAAATTGAAAATCGAGTAATTTGGTAGCAATTTATTGTAGTCTTTAAGCATGCAAAACAATATTCTGGCATAATTTTTTTTTTATAATAAGTCCTACCTACATCAAATGGATTTTTAAATGTACATATTTGTGAATTTATAACATAACCAGCGTTTGCACACATGTTACTGTTTCAAGTTTCAAATTATTATATTTTATTATCCGTAGTCTATTTGAAAGTAACCAATGCCTTCATACTCTCTTTGCTTTGGTTTCTTGTCATCAGTAGTCTGCTTGCTATTTGTGCTTTGATGTAACCTTCTCGCCTCTCGTGGCTGTAAACATGGCCCGCTGCTTCTGTGACCATTTTCACACATCTCTCCACACTTTGAGTGTGGGAAGGCCACTTCGGCACCTGCATTGGAGTCTCTTTAAGGTTTCTCAATACTTGGCTAGTTAGACTTGTTGTCAATGGTGGCTCTAAGACTTCCAAACTCAAGTCAACCAATTCTGACAATTTGGTGGCATTGACGTATATTGGGGGAACTTTTCTTGAATGAAACGAACAGTCTCCCAACTGGTCGTCATCTATTAGCGTTCCTCTAATCTTTAGAATGACTTCTACAGCCTCGGTTCGGAGATTGGTACATTGACTGCAAAGCATTGCTTGCAAAACTGCTTCTGATCGAGCATACCAAGCGGACCTTCTTGCCACAGGTAACACGATGTCCCTCATTACCTTCCTCTGTGTTCTTACAAGCTGCAATTGAAACAAAAGGTGATTGGGCCCATCCACCCACATAGGATTAAGTTTCACACTAAACCACTGGGGAAGATAAACTCCAATAATAAATTCAACAATTAACCTCAAATTCTTCAGCACTTTGCCCTTCAATTCGTGTTTGGAAATCCAAATCCTGCAGAAACGAAGAGCTGTAGTTAACCAACGGCTGTGACTGACAGGTCCAATCTCCAAGAGAGCCAATGACTGAGGCACTTCTTCTGATCTTATTGCTTGGGCAATACGATAAGCATAGGATTGATCTGTGCTGAGATCTTTGATGACTCCTTCAGACAACGCCGGAAGGGGAGGGCCAACTTCGACCTTTGAAAAGGTTGTATTTATTTCTAGTTGTGTTGCTTCATCCAGCATGATGCCAAGGGGACCTGACCACTTGTTGTTGCTCTTTGTAGGACCATCAAGTTCCTGGATGAGATGACGAAGAGGTAGCTCGCCTGTATGTAAATCACATACAATCCAAACAAGTCTTCTTCCTAGTTTTTTCTCTAAATGCGTCATTACACCCCCCTGCCATCCGGTGTTCACTGCAGTTGAATCTCCACCAACAGCCTGCAGTGAACTGCCAAGTCCTCTCTCCTGAACCCAACATAAAATATGATCAGCAATGACCTCTGCATGTTTCTTCCCTTCTACTTCAGTTTCGGGAGCAAAGTGAAACAAAAACCGACCACCAGGCTCAGAACAGACAGAGTAGTGTTCTTCTTTGATGAGACCTGGAAACTTTCTGTTCACTCCCTCTACTTCTAGCAAAACTTTTGTGTCATCTATTCTTCCATCAAACAAAAGACAGGAGAGCCCTCCCTCGCTTAAATCTTTTTCATGCTGATCAGATATTTCCTTCATTATTTTTTCTTGTGCTCTTCTAATTTTATTATGATCTATCACCAAAGATGCATCCTCTCGGCTGATGAGGCCTGCATCTATCCAAGCGGCAGTTGCAATTTCTGCAGCCTCACGAAGTCCAGCATGGTGGCGAATACTAGCTAAAGCAATGTTTGAAATATTTCTTGTGTTGTATTTCATTTTCTTTGGTAAAGGTTCAGATGGCTCTTTGGAACTATCATCTGATGTTGCTTCCTGTTCATCAGAAGAACTATCAAAGAAGTGATAAACATCTTGACACAGCTCTTCCTCTCTTTGGATGGCTTCTTCACTCTTCATTTTCTTCTTTTGTTCCCTCTCTCGGATTTGTTCTCTCTTCTTGGCATTAGCAATCTGCTTCTTTGTTTCTGAATAATCTATTGAACCCATTTGCATACTTCCTTGGCCTTCTGCCTTTGTCCTCTGTGCCTTTATAAATTCAAGCTCTAAAACAGGGATCTTCTTTTCACGAGGACAACCACAATCAATGTGGGAATTATTTTCTCTCTTACCTGAGTGAGAACAGTTGGATTCAGAACATAATTGTATGGAGCACTTGCAGGTCAAAATGTCAAACAGAGTATCAAGTGTGTGCAGAAATTCATTTTTCCTGGCCAAGTTTCCTTTACCAAGTGATGTTTCAACTGCTTTGTGCCATAATTTCGTTAGTTTTAGCTCAATAGTTCGACACTGATTAATCACAGGTGGTTTGAATAGTGCATTAGCTTTTGTCCATTGATGCAGAAGAGGGACTATCATGTCATTTATGAGTTCTTTATCTGTATAGTTCCTTCTGTCCTTTGCATTTTTTTCTCGAAGGAGTAACCCTAATCTTAGCATGTCTCTCACTGTTGGAAGTTCTGATACAGGAAGCTCCTTCCCTTTACCAACTAGCAGGCTCAAGTGGGTTGACAACTGACTTCTTGTCTTCAATTTTGACATCTTCACACTATCTGACAAATAGAAAAATATTTCAATGTTTCATAATTCAATTGTTGTTTCAAAAAATATCAATTTATTTATCAAAAATGCTGTAACAGAAATAACATAATAATTTCATAGAACATAATGTTTTATACAATGATATAAGTAACTGCGACAATCAATATGCCCTACTTACAATAATTAAAATGTAGAATTCGTCTGGTAGAGTAGGTGCAAGTGCAATGAGAGCAAACCACCGTCTATGATATCTAGAAGGAGAGTGAGCCGGGCGCCTTATCCTCACGCTTGGTACAAGTCAAAACAAGAATTAAACTGTCCCACACGGAGAGCCTGTTCATGTTCATGTTCTGACATGCATATTGTACACAAGCTATAGAACCATAAAATACTCCATAATCCATATGCTTACATGAGATTTGTTAATATCAAGTGAATAATTCTAATCAAGTCTCATTAATTTGTTGAAATACTGATATTTGAAACTTTAAGGTATAATTGATGTAGGTGAGGGTTATTTCAATTCATTTTTGTTTGCTAATCTCAAGTTTAGACATAAAGAGGCACAATATTTTGACTACCAAATTTGATTTTTAACATGTTGACAAAATTGACACACCCTAATACTCAGTATACGTCGACACTACCGAGGGAAGACCCCACACTGAACCATACCACCCCGGGCCTGCTTTTTGTGTCATCTTCTCCCATTGGGGTCACACCTTCACCTCCTGCTGCCGATGTGATCGTCCCAGATGTCGCTTCTGTTCACGTAACCATCACTCCTCCGTCTGTGCCCCAAAAATCAAAGACCACCTCAATGGGGGTGGTGTGGGCTATGTTGTTGACCCCAGGTGTTGTAATTGTGGTGGCTGGCACTATGCTGACTCACGACAATGCCCCAAACGTCCGTCTATCCCAGGAGAAAAGCCTCCCCGAAGGCTGCGTCAATCTCAACCTCTCCCCCAGCCTACCGAGCCACATCCCCTCTGTCTCCATCAACGCCTTCTTCAACAACACCTGCCGCTGCCTGGCCTCACCTAGCTGCAACGCAGCAGTCTTGGCCGTTTCCTAACTCAGCTACAACTGGGCCTCCTCTTCGTCTCTACTCTGATGCTGTCAGGCCTTGTGCCCCCCCCCCCACAACCCCCCCTCCGGTTACATGACACAGATCATATCCCTCTTACACGAATTTACCATCCGTGTTGAAAGACTCTTTGATACACTCTGTACTGCCATCTCCAACCTACACAGACTACCCCTGCCTCCAGTTGCTACTCAGTCACCCCCCTCTTCTGGTTTAGCACAACCTGGTAGCCTTCCTGTGTGCCCCTCTTGCTCACGGCCTACTCCACCGCCGCCTGGCACCACTGCTGGCGTCCACACCGAGCCTGCCACGTGCCCGGCTGCCCCCGTCCACACACCACGCGCTCATGGATCCGAGGACACCACCCCCCACTCCCTGTCCCCCACCGGCATGCCGGCACCTGGGGCCCATCCACTCCAGTTCTCCACATCAATTGGCCACCATGCGGACATGCTAGTGGACTACGTATCTACGCCAAGAAGGATGTGCCCTACCAACCTCTCGACGTCCCCCCTGAAACCGACCCTACCGACGTACACGCCATCACACTCACACTAAAAGGTATGTTCCTCAATGTTGTCAATGCCTATGGCCTGGCATTTGACATTATTAGGGACCTGCCACGCTTTGCCATAAACAGATAAATTGTACCGGGAAATTTCCCCCCACAGACTCATCATTCTGTCACTTTATGTAACTTGCTGACAAAACCCATGACCCTTCAGGCTTTTACGCCCTTAATACATGAGTCATAAAGGCAAGCATGAACTCTGCATGCTTCCCAGATGGGCGCTGTAAACGATTCTGCGCTTCACTTCGCACAGGATGTAAGGGGGTGCCCGATAAACTAGCCCCCTCGGGGGCAATCTAATCTAATCCAGTGAACTCCAAGTTTATCGAGTTCGCCATCCATCACCCCTCTAGTGGTTGACCGTGGTTACTCTCGTCAACACCGGAACCCATCACGAATTCTTCAAGGACGTCATCTTGAAGCCACACACCAGCAACCCTGACTGTGAATCTCGACCGGCTGACTGTCATCCAAGCCGCTGAAGTCTACAGGATTAAATGCCAGATTTTAAAGAAATTCCCAGAATTCTACAAGCCAACAGTAATGGGTAGGACAAGGACACACTATATTAAACACACATTAAAATATGCTACAGCACAGCATCACATGTTAGGATACGTCGTGTAGGATAATGTTTAATTTATAAGTGTCTTACTTATTATTATTTGATATATACAGTATATAACTACACTGTAGTTCTCTAGAACCAGTAATATTTTTTTCTTGCCAGTTATTACGATATTTTTCAAAAATTTACTGTAAATGGCTAGTCAAGGTTTTTATGTAGATTGACTTTTCATGTCTATTTAACACTGATGGATGATTTTTTTAATTTAATGAGTTCCGATATTACCAATTTGAAGTAGATTTATGATAACGTTTCAGATAATTCTGACGACGCACTCAAGTCTGACACTGTACTAGCCACTGGTACTAGAGTAAAAACTGAACACATAGAATTAATAGATTCGCAAGAAACACAAGCGCCCTTACTGCGAGACATTTCTGTTGAGAGTAGTGAACACTTCAGTGATCAATCGCATGACGATTTATGTCGTGGAACCTTAAGGTCAGGTAATACGTACAATACAACACCTGATTACAGGCAGGATACCTCTCGGTCTACAGAATCTCACAGTGTGTCAGAGATTACTTCCCCTCTTGCATCCACGTATCTTTCAGTTTGTTCTAAGTTGTCTAGCAACTCACTAACCATGGCTACATCTAATACCAGCATGTCATCTAACCAACCTAGCATTTGTATTGCCACCCAGTGATCGCATTCGTGAGTTTACGGCGGAGGATGACTATCGTGTAACCACATTTATAAGGTCATGTGAAGATGTAATGAAAAACATTCAATAACAGGTGATGATGAATGCAAGGCGTTTGTACGCGGTCACATCAAAGAAGGAAGTTATGCTTGCCAACATTTGGATGCTAGTGGTCTTGCACATCCTACTTATGCGAGGTTTAAGAAGACTTTAATTGGTCTATATGAATTAGGCGCACAGCAGGGTTGATCATCTGCCACGGACGCTACGCCCAGAAGACACGATGAGAAGTGTTTCCCTTGCTGGCGAGGTCTGTCAAGATATCTTAACCAATTTAGGTGGTTCACCCTGGGTGGACGAGCACAATTATATGTCTCTAGACAGTTTTGCACAATTAATGGAGTTCCTTGGTTTCATTCTAACAATCCGTGACCCGGCATATATTCATGCAAAGACACATGACTATAAGCCCGATGAGGACATTTTGGATTATGCAGCCAAGACCGCTATTAAATCACCATGTACTCCTCTAGCAAGGACAGTAACACCTTAGCGTCAATTCAGCAACGAGTTCCCAAGAACTCAGCAACAAAGAAGTAACATTTAGTATGCACTCATTGCAAGAAAAATGGTCATACTGTTGATTTTTGTTACCAACTCCAACGAAGTGGTGCTAAGCCTAAAACCAAACCAACCGCTCAACCACCACAGCGACTAGGCCCACCTAAGACTTATGCTGCTTCAGCCCAGACAACTGACGTGTGGTGTTTATACCATGATTCTCCCGCCCATAATGCGGAGGATTGTGTAGCAGCCTGACGATGTAGACAAACAGGGATGGAGTTACCCCAGGTGTCCCACCACGGTAAGTCGAGTCGTCGCTTTCACAAGAAGTCGGGGGAAGACCAACGTCAGTCCCAGACCGACATAGAGCAGCTACACCACTACCAACACGCTATAACGCTTCTGTTACAGCCTCGTTAATAGCGGCGCTAACCAAAGCGGAAGTGTTATCAATTCCGGCGGGGGGGTTGGGTCAGTCAAGTTAGCGTTAGACATTGATACGGGTGCTCGTGCAAACGTACTTTCTTTGGCATTCTATCAAGAGTTGCAATGTACATCCCCTCACCGACAATTTTTAATTCGACTTACTGACACCGATCTCTCTGGAGTTTCTGGTACTCAGCTGGACATAACAGGAATGGTAACATTACCACTACGTTTTTCTAGACGTGGTACTGTGTATCGTTTTCTGTAGATTTTTATGTGGTCCAAGACTTTAATTTACCAGCTGACGGTTTAATAGGTCTTCCAACTCTTAAAACTAATTTGATAGATGTTCAGCCAAGCAAACATACTATCACTGTTAATGGTATTTCCTACAGTGCCATGCACACGTCTGTACCATTGCTCTCCGCAGGGGTGAATGTGTTGTCCAACGCTCCTACTACGAGGACGATGGATTCCAAGTCAAAGAGAGTCCAAGACCCCACAGACTCACTTCCCCATCATGATTGTAGCAGCAATAGTTGGACGATCTACCTGCAGTTTTAACGGGTACTCTCCATTTTCAGAATGAGGGAATCACCAGAGCCACTGTTGTTTTACATGACGTGTACACGGGGACGGATGTAGTCTGTCTTACGGAAACATGCAAGGTTAAAGGCTTATCGTGCGAATCTACATTGAGCACGATTCGTCCTGGTGGTTTAACAGACGTTCTAGTTCTCAACAGAACAGGCGCGTTACGAATATTAAAAGAAGGATGTTATTTGTGTAATTTTCTAGTTTATCATAACCATGTTACCCAACAGCCTAGGCAATTCCCAATTAGTAGTGTTTCACCTTCAATTAAACAAACCAGACAGGAGAGGATAGATCAAATAACACCACATGTTAAGGTGATTGATCACCCTCAAGGCAAGACTAAGCTCCTAGAGTTGCTTGCCGACGATCGAAACATTGTAGCTTTACCAGGGGAACAGCTAGGTCACACAAATTTAACCTCACATCACATATCCCTAAAACAAGGCACAAACCCAATTTACATGCCAGCTTACCGACTACCACATAGCCAGTGCGCTGTAGTCCAGGACATAGTTCAGGATATGTTGGATCAAGAGGTTATCACACATTCAAAATCCCCTTTCAATAGTCCACTATTTTTAGTCCCAAGAAGAATGGAGGTTGGCTCCCAGTAATTGATTTTAGATGCGTCAATGAAAATACTATTCCAGATAGGTACCCAATGCCTGTCTTGAGTGATATTTTACAATCCTTGGGCAAGGATAATGCTGTACTTAAGCAACCTTGATTTGCTTAGCGGTTATTGGCAAATACTTCTGGATGAAAAATCTCGAGACATTACTGCTTTTAGTACGCCTTTAGGCCATTTTGAATTTCTGCGGATGCCTTTCGGTCTCAGAAATGCCCCACTGACTTTTAAAAGGATGATCAACACCTTGTTCGCAGGGTTGATAGGGACCACAGTATGTGCCTACTTAGATGATCTCATCGTAGTCAGTAAGGATATAGATACGCATATTGCTAAACTCAGTGAAGTTTTCCAAAAACTTTCTACAGAAGGACTCAAAGTCAACTTTCTAAATGTGAATTTTTAAAATCTAGAATCCAATTCCTTGGTCATGTAGTTGACGGTGACGGCATTCATACAGTTGATGACAAAGTTAAGGCTGTTGCCCAGTTCCCACGTCCTATAACTGTTGATAAAGTACGTAGTTTTCTTGGTTTATCTGGATATTATCTTTCTTTTATTAAAGGTTATGCGACATTAGCGTCACCCTTGAATAAGCTACATAGGAAAGATGAAACTTTTGTATGGAATGCTGAGCAAGAAGATAGTTTTAGTGCATTGAAGACAGCACTTACCAATTAAGCATTTCCTGACTACTCTCAAGAATTTACTCTGTATGCCGACGCCTCAATACAGGGAATCGGCGCTGTACTTATGCAGCTGGACGCACGAGGAATAAATAGAGTGATTGTTTTAGTAAGTCGTAAACTTAATGATTATTCAGTAACGCATCTAGAAACGTTAGCTGTTGTTTGGGCACTAAGGAAGTTTAAAGACATAATTTTTGGTTATAAAATAACCGTCTATACAGATCACGTGGCAGTGACAGCTGTTCCACGGTAAAAATCTTTCAGGTAGACTAGCACGCTGGTATCTGACCATTCAAGAATTTGAACCCGAGTTCAAGTATTTACCGGGATGAGCGAATGTGGTCGCAGACACTTTGTCCAGAAATATAGCACCAGTGATGCCTCTATCATCGTTCTCCCACTCGCAAGTAAAGGATGAACAACGACTCAATCCATTGTGGTCTACAGTCATTTTCGGGGGAGGAAGCTAATCTTCCAAAGTTACCTCTTCCGTTCAATCAATTTGAACTACAACAAGACATACTCCTTCGCTCCAAGCAGACAACTGAGGGTACTGTTACACAAATTGTCGTACCTGATTCACTTCGTGAGACGATACTAATGTTGTATCACGATGCTCCCCAAGCAGGTCACCCCGGACGTGACAAATGTCTGGTGGAGGTCAGAAAGAAGTATTTTTGGAATACTATGAAGAAAGACATAGAATTGCATATTGTAAAGTGTTTGTCATGTGCTCAGCATAAGGGTACTACAAGGTCACCGGCACCAATTCTACAATATCCTACACCAGAACGTCCGTTTGACACAGTCACGATCGACTTGTTACAACTTCCGAGGAGTCCTCAAGGATCCTCGTACGTCCTAGTGTGTGTGGATTATTTTTCTAGATTTGTGATTTTAGTCCCACTGAAGGATAAAACAGCCGAATCTGTGGCTTATGCCTTAGTTATTCACCTCATATGTCCTCTTACTACTCCCAAGGTTCTTCTCTCCGACAACGGATTAGAGTTCAAGAACCAACTTGTGGCGCAAATATGTCGACAATACGACATCCAACAAAGTTTTATCTCAGCCTATCATCCATCGGCTAATGGCCTTGTTGAAAGAACCAATTGCAAAATCCCAGAGATTCTTCGTCCAATAGAGAGTCAAATGCACTATGCATGGGAAGATTGGTTACCGCAAGTCGCCGCATCTATTAATGGGTCGATCAACAGCTCTACAGGCAAATCGCCCTATTATATTGTTTACGGCATAGACAAACGTCTACGGTATGACGTCCTTACAGACAAGTCATGCCCAGTCTATAATGTGGACGATTTCGCTACCAGGAAAATCAACGTACTCACGGATATTCATGGTCAAGTATGTAAACATTTAGCAGCGTCTCGCGCTGAAATGATATACAAGCAACATAAACAAGCTAAGCCTGTCATGCTAGAAATAGGCGATGCTGCTTTGGTGCGAGAACTTGAACGAAAGTCCCAGCTTTCACCCAAGTTTGACGGATCATTCCGCATCATTGCTAAAGAAGCGTGCAACAAATTTAAAATTTTGAAGCCAAACTCACAAACTTCAGATGTTGTGCATGCGGACTGACTTAAAAAGGTCCATTCAGATTCATTGCCCAGGAATGATAATGATGTCTCAGACATCGATGTCCCAGACAACTGTTCAAACAGCAAACACGTCAAATACACCCAATGTATCTGATGATTATTGTTTAAAACTACGTTCTGCAAAACGTATATAATAATGTTTCTAACATTTCTACAATGATATTAACACAAAAAGATTTCCGAGTCTAATCCTTTTTTTTTTTATAATTTCATGAATTCAGTGCCTACACTGGAATGATTCATTTCTTTTTCCAAGCATTTTGCATGCTACAAAAACTTCAACTCAAGCTGCATCAATTAATAAAAGCAAACTAATTGCAAGTATGGTTGGTGCAGGGTTAGGAAGAGTGGATGCACAGCATGTGTATGTGAAAATCCTTCTTGAAGCCTTACAAGCAGCCAAGACGAGTTATCTGCTAACTCCAATTTTCGCAGACGAAGAGGTATAATAGTATATCCTTCTGTTAGAGTCAACCCTCAAGCACTATGCTTTCCTCATCCACGTAACTATGCTAGTGCAAAGCAATTTAATACATGGTATGTAGAACCTTTCCCATTATACTCTGATGACACACTGTTTACTCTAGATGTACCAACTGATCTTTTACTAATAGATGAAGACTACTCTTTGTTAGAAGTGGGTGATTTTAGGGTACGATCACAGTGTAAGTCTTCGTGTATACATTTACACATATGCCCAGCCTATGCGTGTGCGTTAATTCTGCTTCAAATGGAATATACAAATTGGCGATCATATAAACTAACGTTCGCAAAGCGCTGAAACAATGTAAATATACACCGATTTGCCAGGAAAACTGTTTCCTGCGCATCTATATAATGTTCAGTATATATATATATACAGTATATATAGGCTATATATATTTTTTTTTTTTTTTTTTTTTTTTCTAAAGAAACTAAAGTCACTTTACAATGCAAAGATGGTGGTAACCAGTTAGTTGTGAAAGGTTATTATAAGGCTCTGGATTACTGCACGATAACCTTTAGTTCGTTGAAAACCTTGCCTTCCCATCATCATTTTGCATTGAATTTAAATCTCACTTTGGATCTGATTCCATTGTACCAAGTTTCTATTTTGAGTCCGTGAACTCATCTTATGTTAGATAAATTATTTTTTTTCTTATCTGAAAGAGTCACATTTTACTAATATAGAAGATAAACAGCTATTATATTTTGTTTTTCACGGGATTTGTTATACCCAGTTTAAATATTCCCACTACTGTGTAATATTGGCAGTAATATTTTTATTTTGCTCCTAGAGAACAGTATCATTTTAATTTACCATTGTACATAATATACTCTTCTGTAAGGCACTTAAGACTAGGACCCTAGTAACTGCTGAACCCCAGGTTGCAGTTGTTTCAGTTTAGTGTTTTCACACATATGTATGTAACATGGATAGGTTTATGTAAAGTTTTTTTTTTCTCTCCAAGAAGCTATTTCCCCGTAGAAGCTTGGAAGGTGGTGACCGAGCGATGTATTAGCCCATTTCATGGCAATAACAATTATATAAATTTGGGTTAATACATTCAGTTTATATAATCCAATCACCCTACTGTAATTTTCCATAAGCTGTGAGCTGCCATGTGCTGTTCACGTGAAGGGAAATTCCTCTATCAGTAAGCCGACCTTGAAAATGTAGGGTTAGCCCAGCCTCTCCTTCAGAACTCCCCTCACAGGCACCAGTCTTGACTTGAAGCTCACGAGAATTGGACGGGTGACCTAACTCAGTCAAGCTGAGCCCCGTCCTTAGCTAACACCTACAGCTTACAGTGTTAATTACGGTGCATCTACTAATAGACTGTGACCAATATAGTTTTACCAATAAATGGAGAAAAGACCATTTGGGGTTTGTAACTTAACCCCTCAACTTATTTATATATAAGCCAAGTTAAGGGAACTCTACCCAAAGCTTATACACTCAAATATGACCTAGATGACTGAAATTTGACCTGAATGACTGAAATATGACTTAGATGACTCACCCAAACCTCATCTGTGAGTGGAGGTTGTCCATCTCCTTGAGGAACTGGCAGAAGTGTCGGCCCGTGACCCGCAGCATCTTGTCGTACTGGTAGTGGCTGCAGTACCTGACGAAGCACCTGTGTGAGGGAGGTGGTGGGAGGTTACTCTGTCTGTCTGTCTGTCTGTCTGTCTGACTAAAACACACACACATACACACACACACACACACACACACACACACACACACATACACTCTCTCTCTCTCTTCATCCTTGACCACCGACAGGTCAGACACACCTGGCGCTGCTCAGCAGCAGCCACGTCAACTGTTATGTTTGTTATGTTGGCCCATACCAGCTCTCTCCCCTGAATCCTCTTCCCCACCGGAATATCAACAAGTTCTCGCCAGAAGTTACTATTTCATCTGGGAAAGGAATGGAACTAGTGTTGAATAGTGGTGAACAGTGCTTAAGTCAGTGAAAAACAACTCGGCAGTTGAGTCTTACCCAAGCTAACCTTCACACAGTGAGGTCCCAGGTATCCATTGATAATTCCCCTGAGACTCCACGATAGAGAGGCCTGGGACCACAACTCAGACCACGTGGTGTCCCCCATGATGCTACGACACCACGTAGTGAATGAGTTGCTACAGCATCATGTGAAGGTCCTCATAACACCATCTGTGAGGGAATTACTACGCCATGTGATGCCCCTCATAACACCATCTGTGAGGGAACTACTACACCACATCAGGCCCCTCATACACCATCTGTGAGGGAATTACTACACCACATCAGGCCCCTCATAACACCATCTGTGAGGTAACTACTACATCATCAGGCCCCTCGTAACACCATCTGTAAGGGAATTACTACACCACGTCAAGCCCCTCACAACTCCACCTGTGAGGAAACTAATACTCCACGTGATGCCCCTCATAACACCATCTGTGAGGGAGTTATTACACTACGTGTCTGCTGTTCAACACCTCAGCTTACATGATCTTCGTGTGTAAACATTAATCTGTATGTTCACTATATGTTCCTTTACCTTTCTCTAATGAAGGCTTTTGTTAAACCACCAATGTATGTAATAAGTCATTTGTGTCCAATGTATATTTTCAGCCTTCGGGCTGCAAACTTTTTCAATAAACCGATTATTATTATTACACACACACACACACACACACACACACACACACACACACACACACAGGAAATTTTTAACTACTGGAGAAGAGGGTCTTACCTGCCGAAGAACCTGAGGTGGTCATTATCATCCCCTTGGCGGGTGACGATAGCACAGGCGTTGGCTAGCTTACGGAAGATAGAGTCAGGATAGATGTGGTGGATATTGAAGTCAGCATTACGACATCCAGCTGTCTCCTTGATCACCTCCCACACCACCTCACCGTACTCCGCCTACAGGTGAGAGAGAGGAGGAAGAGGGTGTTACTGAGAGAGAGAGAGAGTCTGTGTGTGTGTGTGAAGAGAGAGAGAGAGAGAGAGAGAGAGAGAGAGAGAGAGAGAGAGAGAGAGAGAGAGAGAGAGAGAGAGAGAGAGAGAGAGAGAGAGAGAGTGTGTGTGTGTGTGTGTGTGTGTGTGTGACGGAAAAGATACAGCAGCTTGTAATTAATTGCCACTTCATTTTCTCTTTTGTTATTATTGTTAGTTGTTTTTGCTATTTCTCGGTCCAAATCCTACTAGAACCTAACCTAACCTAACCACTGAAACTGCATTGCATTAAGACGAGGGCCCCTTATAATTAGGGGCCCATTATGACTGAGGCCCATTTTATCAGTCACACTTTGATGTCATAGCTGCTGTCACCTCCCCCCTCACCTGTGTAAAGGTAAAAGGTAGGAGGTAATTAACTCTCACGTGTCATCTCCCGGGCAGTGGTTCTTGAAGGTTCCCCAGGGTGAGTAGGTTACGTTAGGTTACGTTAGGTTAGGTTACGTTACGTTAGGTTACGTTACGTTACGTTAGGTTAGGTTAGGTTAGGCTGACCTTATTTACCTTAGGGCCACCCACTAAGAGAAAGAGAGAGAGAGAAAGAGAAAGAGAGAGAGAGAAAGAGAGAAAAAGATACAGTGAGAAAAGGAGAAATTGAGTGAGAAAGAAAGAGAGTGAGAAAAAGATAAAACAAAAAGACTGAGAAAGAAAACCAGAGAAAGAGTAAGAAAGAGAAGAAAACAGAGAGAAACTAAATTAGAGAAACTATACTAAAACCTTACACCCAGCTGAGAACATCCGCGCCTCGACACAGGAACACACTCGTCAATATTAATCTTAACAGTGAGAGTCGCTCAGTCGTGTAACGAAATCCGCCAGTGAATTTTGCGACAACGGGAAAGTAAATATTCTCTTTAAATTCAGGCACAGCATCACGTATATTCAAGACCCAGTACACGCCCCAGTATTTGCCACCAGTCCAAGGTTAGCTAGACCAACACACATTCAAGACCCAGTACACGCCCCAGTATTTGCCACCAGTCCAAGGTTAGCTAGAACAACACACATTCAAGACCCAGTACAAGCCCCAGTATTTGCCACCAGTCCAAGGTTAGCTAGAACAACACACATTCAAGACCCAGTACACGCCCCAGTATTTGCCACCAGTCCAAGGTTAGCTAGAACAACACACATTCAAGATCCAGTACAAGCCCCAGTATTTGCCACCAGTCCAAGGTTAGCTAGAACAACACACATTCAAGACCCAGTACACGCCCCAGTATTTGCCACCAGTCCAAGGTTAGCTAGAACAACACACATTCAAGACCCAGTACACGCCCCAGTATTTGCCACCAGTCCAAGGTTAGCTAGAACAACACACATTCAAGACCCAGTACACGCCCCAGTATTTGCCACCAGTCCAAGGTTAGCTAGAACAACACACATTCAAGACCCAGTACACGCCCCAGTATTTGCCACCAGTCCAAAGTTAGCTAGACCAACACACATTCAAGACCCAGTACACGCCCCAGTATTTGCCACCAGTCCAAGGTTAGCTAGAACAACACACATTCAAGACCCAGTACACGCCCCAGTATTTGCCACCAGTCCAAGGTTAGCTAGACCAACACACATTCAAGATCCAGTACAAGCCCCAGTATTTGCCACCAGTCCAAGGTTAGCTAGAACAACACACATTCAAGACCCAGTACACGCCCCAGTATTTGCCACCAGTCCAAGGTTAGCTAGAACAACACACATTCAAGACCCAGTACACGCCCCAGTATTTGCCACCAGTCCAAGGTTAGCTTAGAACAACACACATTCAAGATCCAGTACAAGCCCCAGTATTTGCCACCAGTCCAAGGTTAGCTAGAACAACACACATTCAAGATCCAGTACAAGCCCCAGTATTTGCCACCAGTCCAAGGTTAGCTAGACCAACACACATTCAAGACCCAGTACACGCCCCAGTATTTGCCACCAGTCCAAGGTTAGCTAGACCAACACACATTCAAGACCCAGTACACGCCCCAGTATTTGCCACCAGTCCAAGGTTAGCTAGACCAACACACATTCAAGACCCAGTACACGCCCCAGTATTTGCCACCAGTCCAAGGTTAGCTAGACCAACACACATTCAAGACCCAGTACAAGCCCCAGTATTTGCCACCAGTCCAAGGTTAGCTAGACCAACACACATTCAAGACCCAGTACACGCCCCAGTATTTGCCACCAGTCCAAGGTTAGCTAGAACAACACACATTCAAGACCCAGTACACGCCCCAGTATTTGCCACCAGTCCAAAGTTAGCTAGACCAACACACATTCAAGACCCAGTACACGCCCCAGTATTTGCCACCAGTCCAAGGTTAGCTAGAACAACACACATTCAAGACCCAGTACACGCCCCAGTATTTGCCACCAGTCCAAGGTTAGCTAGAACAACACACATTCAAGATCCAGTACAAGCCCCAGTATTTGCCACCAGTCCAAGGTTAGCTAGAACAACACACATTCAAAATCCAGTACAAGCCCCAGTATTTGCCACCAGTCCAAGGTTAGCTAGACCAACACACATTCAAGACCCAGTACAAGCCCCAGAACTTAACAGCGAAACGACTCACCCACCCAACAGCCCAAGAACACCAACAAGCTGACAAAGATAATGAAATAAATACACAAAGTAATTAAGTAGAATAGGTAGTGAAAGTCTTGATACTTCCTGGTGAGTGTGGGAGGAAGATGGATGCTCTCTCTCTCTCTCTCTGGCAACAAGTTAAAGAGTAGTGTCATAGAACGAGTAAAACGGGGACAGTGGGAATGTTTCATCCATTCAGAGAGAGAAGGAGAAGAGGAAGGAGGAAGAGGAGAAGAAGAAGAAGGAGGAGGAGGAGAAGGGGGAGAGGAGGAGGAGGAGGAGGAGGAGGAGGAGGAGGAGGAGGAGGAGGAGGAGAAGGAGGAAGAGGAGGAGGAGGGGGGGTGTGTGTTAGTAAATCTAGGAGAGATGATAGAGGTGTGACCCAAATTAAGGTGGAATAATAATAATAATAATAATAATAATAATAATAATAATAATAATAATAATAATAAAGCTGTAGGAGGAAAATAAATAACATTAAACACCAGAATAAATAAACAGAAACAAATACAAATATATATCAGATTTTTTTTCTTAGTAACGTTTTATATAACATATACAAGGAGGGAGGGAGGAGACGGGGAGGGGAGGGGACGGGGAGGGGAGGGTACGGGGAGGGGAGGGGGCGGGATGGGACGGGACGGGGAGGGGAAGGGACGGGGAGGGGAGGGGACGGGGAGGGGAGGGGACGGTGATATGTAGGTCCTGTGTGAGTTGAGGGTAACCTGGGAGGAACGGTGTTGTTAGCTGGGACAGTTATGTTATGGTTCGACCGTGTAGTTGATTTTACTGGACTTTGTTATTTTTACTTGGTATGTTACGTTACTTTGATTTACTTTACTGATGAGTGGTCCTTGTTAACTTGTATTGAACGGTTATTTTAGTTGTACGTTACGGTTGTATTCTACGGTAGTGTACTTTGACTGACGGTGTAGTTACTTTTAGGTTTGTTTTAACCTTTTAATTTTATGTGTATGGGGATTGTGAAACGGGGGATGGGAGGTTACGGGACTGGACGTTATCTGTTGTAAGGTAGTGATTACTGTTATTGGATTTTACTTGGAGTCCTGTGCTTTTAGTTGAGTGACTTACTTGTTTACTTTTAACTTTTTTTTATTTGGACCTTATACTTTTATTTTATTTTACTTTATTTTAAAAGATAATTTTATTGTTACGTTATTTTATTTTAATTATTGTATTGTTATGTGTTACTTTATTTTAAATTATTTTGATTTTATAGCTTTCTTTTATTTTCGTTTGTACCACATTTTATTTTTATTTTTACTTTTCTTTCATTTTACAATTCATTTTATTTTATTTATATTTTATTTTCTTTCTTTTTTTCTTTCGTTCTTTTATTTTTCTTTTATTTGTATTTTACTTTAAACTTTACGTTTATTGTTAACTTGACTTTGTGGAGGTGAGTGGACGTGACGTTTACTGGACGGTACGGTGATCGGGAACTGTACGGTGAAGGGATGTGACTGGTGTGGTAACTTGTACTTTCCTTGTAATGTTGAGTGGACTTGGCAGCTGTACTGTTGTCATGGGACGGGACGGGGAGGGGACGGGACGGGGAGGGGAGGGGACGGGACGGGGAGGGGAGACTCACCTATCCCCTCTCCCCAGTGAGCCACCACTTTTAACTCTCGCCTAAGTGGGTTAACTCACTAAGTGGCCGGAACACTCAGGGTCGTGTTGTAGGAAAAAGGTTTCTCATGGCAGCGAAAACAAAATACCTCCGATACTTATATAGAGAAATATTGTTTATCTAAATTTATTCTTCACTCTAATGTCCACAAAATAATGTAACCCAACCCAACCCAACCCAACCCAACCTAACCTAACCTAACCTAACCTAACCTAAATTAACGACAGAGAGACGAGCAGACAGGACGGAGAGTTTGACGGGTGGGCGAAGTGACGGGACAAAGATCTGGGTATTTGTATAGTCGTATTGAGGGGTACAATCGCCTGCACTTATACCTGGTACAGTGACTGGCACGTTTGGTGAGATGTGACAACTCTGTGGAAAGCTTACCTATCATCCTTAGTCTGGCTACTATTGTGAGGTTCCTTAGGGCCACTCCTGGGAGTTTTAACAAGATGTTAACAAACAGTGTAATGTACTCCCAACACCTGTAAACTAGCACCATACAGTATACAAGATGTCCCAGAAAATTGTCTCTAGAATAATGTCGTTCGGAAAAGTACATCCACGTCGGATGTTGTCCTTGAGTTGTTCAAGGTTCCTTAGTTTCGGGTTGAACAAACTCCTCGGTCTGTTCTTAAGTTACAATGTGGGTGACCACAGGCTGGTATGGTATCATTGGACCATACTTTTTCGAGGGTGGTGCTGGAGGAACAGTGACTGTCAATCAAGTGAACTATCGTCAGATGTTAGAGGACTTCTACATTCCAGAACTGCGCAGACAAGTTCGTCGTAGGAATGTGCAAATACGTACGAAAACTCTGTGGTTCCAGCAAGATGGAACTCCTTCACATACCGCAAGGGAAACTAGAGAATTTCTACTGCAGGTATTTAAAGGATGGGATTTACGCCAACAAGAAACTAAGGAACCTTGAACAACTCAAGGATAACATCCGACGTGGAATTCAGAATATTCCACTTGAAAATTTCCCAAGAGTGATGAACAATCCAGCCGTTAGAATACAAACATTGAACATGTGGTGTGAAAGGGGCTTACACTGAACACGTGGTGTGAAAAAAAACTTTCAGACTTTGGCATTAAAATAAAGCAAAAATAAATAAAGAATTTTGTGTAATGTACTTTTCCGAACAACATTATTTTATAGACATTTTTCTGAGACATCCTGTATTACCTGCCATACCTGTAAATTAGCACCATACATTACCTGCCATACCTGTAAATTAGCACCATACATTACCTGCCATACCTGTAAATTAGCACCATACATTACCTGCCATACCTGTAAATTAGCACCATACATTACCTGCCATACCTGTAAATTAGCATCATACATTACTTGCCATACCTGTAAATTAACACCATACATTACCTGCCATACCTGTAAATTAGCACCATACATTACCTGCCATACCTGTAAATTAGCACCATACATTACCTGCCATACCTGTAAATTAGCACCATACATTACCTGCCATACCTGTAAATTAGCACCATACATTACCTGCCATACCTGTAAATTAGCACCATACATTACCTGCCATACCTGTAAATTAGCACCATACATTACCTGCCATACCTGTAAATTAGCATCATACATTACTTGCCATACCTGTAAATTAGCACCATACATTACCTGCCATACCTGTAAATTAGCACCATACATTACCTGCCATACCTGTAAATTAGCACCATACATTACCTGCCATACCTGTAAATTAGCACCATACATTACCTGCCATACCTGTAAATTAGCACCATACATTACCTGCCATACCTGTAAATTAGCACCATACATTACCTGCCATACCTGTAAATTAGCACCATACATTACCTGCCATACCTGTAAATTAGCACCATACATTACCTGCCATACCTGTAAATTAGCACCATACATTACCTGCCATACCTGTAAATTAGCACCATACATTACCTGCCATACCTGTAAATTAGCACCATACATTACCTGCCATACCTGTAAATTAGCACCATACATTACCTGCCATACCTGTAAATTAGCACCATACATTACCTGCCATACCTGTAAATTAGCACCATACATTACCTGCCATACCTGTAAATTAGCACCATACATTACCTGCCATACCTGTAAATTAGCATCATACATTACTTGCCATACCTGTTAATTAGCACCATATATTACCTGCCATACCTGTAAATTAGCACCATACATAACCTGCCATACCTGTAAATTAGCACCATATATTACCTGCCATACCTGTAAATTAGCACCATACATTACCTGCCATAACTGTAAATTAGCACCATACATAACCTGCCATACCTGTAAATTAGCACCTTATATTACCTGCCATACCTGTAAATTAGCACCATATGTCCCTTGCCACACTTGGAAATTAGCACCATACATTACCTGCCATACCTGTACATTAGCACCATACATTACCTGCCATACCTGTAAATTAGCACCATACATTCCCTTCTATACATGGGAATTCGCAATATATATTCCAACCCATATGGAAAAGGCGTCATACAGTACAATCCTACCCCATGCATAACCCCCCGCCCCCACACATAACCCTCCCCCACACATAACCCCCCCTACACATATACCCTCCCCCACACATAAACCCCCACATCCTTGACCACCGAAGGGTCAAGACGTACCTGGCGCTCCTCTCGGAGCAGCCAGGTCAACTGTTAAGTTGGCCTATACCAACTCCCTCCCCTGAGCCCTCCTCCCCACCGGAATATCAACAAGTTCACGCCAGAAGTTACTATTTCATTTAGGAAAGGAATGGAACCAGTGTTAAACAGAGGTGAACAGTGGTGAACAGTGCTTAAGTCAGTGAGAACAACTCAACAGTAACAGTCGCACCCAAGTTAACCTTCACACAGTGAGGTCCCAGGTACCCAGTGACTATGGCCCGTGAGACCCAACAACCAGCGATGTGTTGATCCGTCTACGATAGGAAGGCCTGGGACCACACCTCACTCATATAACACCGTCTGTGAGGGAATTACTACACTACGTGAGGCCCCGCATAACACCATCTGTGAGGGAATTACTACACCACGTGAGGCCCCTCATAACACCATCTGTGAGGGAACTACTACACCACGTGAGGCCCCTCATAACACCATCTGTGAGGGAATTACTACACCACGTGAGGCCCCGCATAACACCATCTGTGAGGGAATTACTACACCACGTGAGGCCCCTCATAACACCATCTGTGAGGGAATTACTACACCACGTGAGGCCCCTCATAACACCATCTGTGAGGGAATTACTACACCACGTGAGGCCCCTCATAACACCATCTGTGAGGGAATTACTACACCACGTGAGGCCCCGCATAACACCCTCTGTGAGGGAATTACTACACCACGTGAGGCCCCTCATAACACCATCTGTGAGGGAATTACTACACCACGTGAGGCCACTCATAACACCATCTGTGAGGGAATTACTAAACCACGTGAGGCCCCGCATAACACCCTCTGTGAGGGAATTACTACACCACGTGAGGCCCCTCATAACACCATCTGTGAGGGAATTACTACACCACGTGAGGCCCCTCATAACACCATCTGTGAGGGAACTACTACACCACGTGAGGTCCCTCCTAACACCATCTGGGAGGGAGTTACTACACTACGTGTTTGCTGTTCAACACCTACAATAATCTGTATGTTCACTGTATGTTCCTTTACCTTTCTCTAATGAAGGCTTTTGTTAAACCACCAATGTATGTAATAAGTCATTTATGTCCAATGTATATTTTCAGCCTTCGGGCTGCAGAACTTTTTCAATAAACCGTTAATTATTATTACTATTATTATTATTACACACACGACGCCCCCACATATTGACAGCCTCCTAGAGTGATGGGGAGGAATGATAAGGTGATGGTATTGACAAGTTGAGCCGGATGCTGGAAGATGCTGACACCAGATGAAAGGCTGGGAGAGGGGGAGGGTTCCTTTACTGCTGGGGATTAAGAAGAGGAAAAGAGGAAGAGGAGAGGGAGAGTTACTGCTGCAGATTAAGAAGAAAAAGGAGGAGCAGAGAAGGAGAGAGGAAGAGGGGAAAGAGACAGAGAGGAAGAGTTACTGCTAAAGAAGAACAAGAAGAACTAGAAGAACAACTAGAACAAGAACAAGAACAACAAGAAGAACAAGAACAACAAGAAAAACAAGAGGAGGAAGAACTAGAAGAACAAGAAGAACAACTAGAAGAACAACTAGAACAAGAACAACAAGCAAAAGAACAAGAACTAGAAGAACAGGAACAAGAAGATATTTGCCCCAATTAAACTTTCAATAAAAGTTCTGGCCATTTTAGCAAAAGTTATCACCTGGCATGGCGATAAGGGGGAGACAAATGGGTGATAGGTGAGAGATAAGTGAGAGATAAGTGAGAGACAGGTGAGAGATAAGTGAGAGATAAGTGAGAGACAGGTGAGAGATAAGTGAGATAAGTGGGAGATAAGTGAGACAGGTGAGAGATAAGTGAGAGATAAGTGGGAGATAAGTGAGAGACAGGTGAGAGATAAGTGAGAGACAGGTGAGAGATAAGTGAGAGATAAGTGGGAGATAAGTGAGACAGGTGAGAGATAAGTGAGAGATAAGTGGGAGATAAGTGAGACAGGTGAGAGATAAGTGAGAGATAAGTGGGAGATAAGTGAGAGACAGGTGAGAGATAAGTGAGAGATAAGTGAGAGACAGGTGAGAGATAAGTGAGAGATAAGTGGGAGATAAGTGAGACAGGTGAGAGATAAGTGAGAGATAAGTGAGAGATAAGTGAGAGACAGGTGAGAGATAAGTGAGAGATAAGTGAGAGACAGGTGAGAGATAAGTGAGAGATAAGTGGGAGATAAGTGAGACAGGTGAGAGATAAGTGAGAGATAAGTGGGAGATAGGTGAGAGATAAGTGGGAGATAAGTGAGAGACAGGTGAGAGATAAGTGAGAGATAAGTGGGAGATAAGTGAGACAGGTGAGAGATAAGTGAGAGATAAGTGAGAGACAGGTGAGAGATAAGTGAGAGATAAGTGGGAGATAGGTGAGAGATAAGTGGGAGATAAGTGAGAGACAGGTGAGAGATAAGTGAGAGATAAGTGGGAGATAAGTGAGAGACAGGTGAGAGATAAGTGAGAGATAAGTGGGAGATAGGTGAGAGATAAGTGGGAGATAAGTGAGAGACAGGTGAGAGATAAGTGAGAGATAAGTGGGAGATAAGTGAGACAGGTGAGAGATAAGTGAGAGATAAGTGGGAGATAAGTCAGAGACAGGTGAGAGATAAGTGAGAGATAAGTGAGAGACAGGTGAGAGATAAGTGAGAGATAAGTGAGAGACAGGTGAGAGATAAGTGAGAGATAAGTGGGAGATAAGTGAGACAGGTGAGAGATAAGTGAGAGATAAGTGGGAGATAAGTGAGACAGGTGAGAGATAAGTGAGAGATAAGTGAGAGACAGGTGAGAGATAAGTGAGAGATAAGTGGGAGATAGGTGAGACAGGTGAGAGATAAGTGAGAGATAAGTGGGAGATAAGTGAGAGACAGGTGAGAGATAAGTGAGAGATAAGTGAGAGACAGGTGAGAGATAAGTGAGAGATAAGTGGGAGATAAGTGAGACAGGTGAGAGATAAGTGAGAGATAAGTGAGAGACAGGTGAGAGATAAGTGAGAGATAAGTGGGAGATAGGTGGGAGATAAGTGGGAGATAAGTGGGAGATAAGTGAGACAGGTGAGAGATAAGTGAGAGATAAGTGGGAGATAAGTGAGAGATAAGTGAGAGACAGGTGAGAGATAAGTGAGAGATAAGTGGGAGATAGGTGGGAGATAAGTGGGAGATAAGTGAGAGACAGGTGAGAAATAAGTGAGAGATAAGTGGGAGATAAGTGAGACAGGTGAGAGATAAGTGAGAGATAAGTGAGAGACAGGTGAGAGAAAGTGAGAGACAGGTGAGAGATAAGTGAGAGATAAGTGAGAGATAAGTGGGAGACAAGTGAGAGATAAGTGGGAGATAAGTGAGAGACAGGCGAGAGATAAATGAGAGATAAGTGAAACAGGTAGGAGGGAAGCACTTATACAGAGGAGAGAAATGGGACACGATAATAACACAATAAAACAAAAGCTGAGAGAGAGAGAGAGAGAGAGAGAGAGAGAGAGAGAGAGAGAGAGAGAGAGAGAGAGAGAGAGAGAGAGAGAGAGAGAGAGTAATTTGCATGTGGGAGAACATACAGAAGATGAAGGAAATAAAGGGAAAAAATATAATACTGGAATAGATAAAGAATAAAGAGAAAAACAACGATGGGAAAGATAACGAATGGGATAGGTGTGGAACAGAACTACTAGCAACACACACTACTAGCACCACACACACACACACACACACACACACAGAGGCTGGCTGAGAGTGATGGACATTATCTTAGGAAAGGAGAGGGGGGTGGGGGAAGTTATCAAGGCCGACTGGGAGCGATGGGCACCATTAAGTGAGTCACAAGATGAAGGAAGCGGCTGGATTCAAGGGATGTGCAACTCTGTCACGAGGGAGGGGAGAGGGAGACGGGGGGAGGGGGACGTAGATGTGTGGGAGGATTTGGGAAAGGATAAGTGGATAGTGGACACCCTCAGATATGTTCTAGAAGCGAGGGGCGAGAGAGAAAACGAAAGAAGTGGGAAGATTGGAGTGATGTGTACCGCCATCACGAAGAAGGGGGTGACGAAGTGTGTGATGGTTGCCCCAAGGACGACAGAAGGAAGCGAAGGACAGTATTGCAAGAAGAGGATAAGAGGAAGGAAGGAAGAGACTGTACTTGTTTCTTGGCCTAGTGTCTCCACCTATGTGTGTACTGTATGTTAAACAGTTAACAAATTTATTGACAAATCTTGTAGTACAGTTTCCCTATTCTGAGTAATTCAGTCAGGTCTTGACACTGAGGGTGATGTTACTGTTCACTGTAACGCAGGACAGAGGTTCATATACAGTAGAAGTAATAATCAGTGTGGGCCAGCAGCAAATTTGGGATAAACAGCAAGAATGTCCTCAAGCACTCCTGATTTAATGTAATAATTACATAATTCATGATACAATAAGTCAGGTGGCCAGAAGTCTTTGGCAGTGTCACACTCAGTAATATAGTGTTCAAGTGTATGCCTTAAAGGTGTATCACAAAGTTTACATGCTGAGTGTTCCGGTATGGGTACAGCGTCACTAACTTGCCAGATGTGTCTGTATGTTGCCCACGACTATACCATGTTGTGTGTATGAGTGAGAGGGAGATAAGTGAGAGAGGGATGAGATGAGAGAGGGAGGGAGGTAATGGGAGAGGGTTGGAAAGAGGGGTGGCGAGTGAGTGAGAGATGACAGAACCAGGGAGAGGTGATGGGCGTGAGAGGGAAAGGTGATGGGCGTGAGAGGGGGTGGAAGGGCGCGAAGGAGACACAGGGATCCAGTCAGAGGAGGATTATGACGGTGAAGGAGGACTGTGTTAAGATGATGAATGACGAACGCAGCCTAACCCACACAGAGAGAGAGAGAGAGAGAGAGAGAGAGAGAGAGAGAGAGAGAGAGAGAGAGAGAGAGGTAAGAACATGCTAAATCCGCTAAATTTCCTTTAAGGTCCGACAAGACAATAAAAAAATTTAGCAGCTTTACGAAATCTTCTTTTGCATCCTCTCTCTCTGTCTGTCTGTCTGTCTGTCTGTCTGTCTCTCTCATGTGTGCCTGTCTGTCTCTCTCTCTCTTATGTGTGTGTGTGTGTGTGTGTGTGTGTGCGCATGCGTAAGTTAGAGCCAAATGGTCAGTAATTCAGGTCGGAAACGGTGTAGTTAAAGTCACTCATATAATAAAAACTGTGAGAGTAAAGACTGCCAAGAAGCCACAATCCAACACCCGAGACCAGCTTACTGTGTTGTGTGAGGCAGGTTAGGTTTAGGTTAGGTTAGGTTAGGTTAGGTCAGGTCAGGTCAGGTCAGGTCAGGTTATACCCTCAGCCCTCAGCGCATCACTAAAAAAATGAAATACGAATATAAAAGACTTGGTTATCTCTCCTGCTCCTGTTATCCTAATCTAACATCGGCCACTTTGTACGTCCACAATGGTGAACCTGTTCTCCCACCTCATCGCCAGACTCCCAGCTGTGAAAATGAACCTCCACAGCACATTAAATCATCTTCCTCAGGCTTGGCCAATGATGCAGAAGAAAATAAATAATGTGTCGGGGATTGGAAGGGGGGTGGAGGTTGGGGGGTGCAGAGAGGCGTGTTCGGGGGGAATTCGTAGGAGAGGGGGTCAGAAAGAGGATTTTTGGTGAAGCTAAAGGGACGAATTGGTCACTGGGAGATCAGAGGGAGAGGTCAGGTGAGGAGGGCTGGAGGTCAGGAAGGCTGGAAAACAGAAGAGCGGTTTAGTTAGTGGCGGTTGGAGTCACCGGTTACAGCGTCATAGCGGCGTGGTGTGACGCTGTCCCGTTGTTTCAGGTGTGTCCATTTTACGTCGAATGCTTCTCGGTGTGTGGCGTGTATGCGAGATTTGAGATGGTCAGTGTGAAGTTAAGATTTTTTTTTATTGCCACCGAGGGGGCTAGTTTATTGGGCACCCCCTTACATCCTGTGCAAGGTGAAGCGCAGAAGTGTTTACAGCGCCCATCTGGGAAGCATGCATAGTTCATGCTTGCCTTTATGACTCATGCATTAAGGGCGTAAAAGCCTGAAGGGTCATGGGTTTTGTCATTCTGTCACATAAAGTAACAGAATGATGAGTGTGTGGGGGAAAATTCCCGGTACAATTTATGTTTATTTTATCCCAAATTTGCTAGCCCACACTGATTAGTCTTCAATTAGAATATGACGTCCAATGTGTATGAACCACTGTCTTGCATGGCAGCAAACAGTGACATCACCCACATGACTCTGACCTATATATACTGCTAATGAATATGATGCATTTCTTTGTGTATGAACCTCTGTCCTGCATGGCAGTGAAGAGCGACATTACGCACATGAATCTGACCTACAGTATATACATATATAGCTGTTAATGAATATGATGTATCTCTTTGTGTATAAAGCTCTGTCCTGCGTTGGCAGTAAGAAGTGATACCACCCTCAGTGTCAAGACCTGACAATAGGCAAACTGTACGTCAAGCTTTTTCAATAAATTTGTTTAACTAAAATTATCTATTTATGGCAAAGCGTGTCAGGCGAAAAGGGATTTAGTCAGTTTTGTTTTTGTTTTTTTATTTATTGGGCACCCCCTACATCATTGTGTAAGGTGAAGCGCAGAAGCGTTTACAGCGCCCAACAGGGAAGCATGCTAAGTTCATGCTTGCCTTTATGCCTCACTAGTTAATGGCGTAGAAGCTGAAGAGTCAAAGGCGTAGAAGCCTGAAGAGTCAATGGTTTATGTCATCAAGTTATTGGAAGCTCCAACAACTTTCCCTGAATACAAATTCGAAACTTTCGACTTACAGAAGGTACCTACCTTACTGCTAGGTGAACAGGGACTAATGAGGGCTAGGAAATATGTCCAAACAACTTCCACCGGCCTGGGAATCAAATCCGTGACATCTCGCTTGCGAGGCAAGAACGGTACCGCCTCTACCACCGGTCTCCCCGATTTAGTCAGTGTGAAGTTAAGTTGGGATGGTCAGTAAGAGGTCAGGGTAGGGCAGGAGGTCAGGGTAGGGCAGGGGGTCAGGGCAGGGAGCTGGAGCAGAGTTGTCTGAGGGAGGGCGGTGGCAGCTGAACCAACATTCCGTCTGTGTTACGTGAGTCCTGACGCCTTGTACTGACGCTGCTGTAACTCTCCCCAGTGTGTTCAGGGAAGGGTGTGGGGGGGGGGGGGGTAGTGTGGTGGTGGTGGTGGGAGATAGTATGATGCCGGGGTGTGGGGGGGGTAGTAGTGGGGGGGGTAGTAGTGTGGGTGGGGGGTGGTGGTGGTGGTGTGGTGGGAGATAGTGTGATGCCGGTGTGTGGGGGGGTAGTGGTGGTGGTGGGGGGTAGTGTGGTGGTGGTGGGGGTAGTGTGGTGGTGGTGGGGGGTAGTGTGGTGGTGGTGGGGGTAGTGTGGTGGTGGTGGGGTGTGTGGTGGGTGGGGTAGTGTGGTGATGGTGGGGGATAGTGTGGTGGTGGTGTGGTGGGAGATAGTGTGATGCCGGTGTGTGGGGGGAGGTGGTGGTGGTGGTGGTGGTGGTGGTGGTGGTGGTGGGGTGGGTAGTGTGGTGTGGTGGTGGGGGTGTGGTGGTGGTGGTGGGTAGTGTGGTGATGGTGGTGGGAGTAGTGTGGTGGTGGTGGGGGTAGTGTGGTGATGGGAGTAGTGTGGTGGTGGTGGTGGGGGTAGTGGTGGTGGGGGTAGTGTGGTGGTGGTGGTGGTGGGGGTAGTGGTGGTGGGGGTAGTGTGGTGGTGGTGGTGGGGGTGGTGGTGGGGTAGTGGGGGTAGTGTGGTGGTGGTGGTGGTGGGGGTAGTGTTGGAGGGGGTAGTGGTGGTGGGGGTAGTGGTGGTGGGGGTAGGTGGTGGGGGGGGTAGTGGTGGTGGGGGTAGTGTGGTGGTGGTGGTGGTGGTGGTGGGGGTAGTGTGGTGGTGGTGGTGGGGGTAGTGGTGGTGGGGGTAGTGGTGGTGGGGGTAGTGTGGTGGTGGTGGGGGTAGTGGTGGTGGGGGTAGTGTGGTGGTGGTGGGGGTGAGTGTGGTGGGGGTGGTGGTGGTGGGGGTGGTGGTGGTGGGGGTGGGGGTGGGGGTGGGGGTAGTGGTGGTGGTGGTGGGGGTGGTAGTGGTGGTGGGGGTGGGGGTGGTGGGGTGGTGGGGGTGGGGGTGGTGGTGGTGGGGGTGGTGGTGGTGGTGGGGGTAGTGGTGGTGGGGGTAGTGGTGGTGGGGGTGGTGGGGGTAGTGGTGGTGGGGGTAGTGGTGGTGGTGGTGGTGGTGGTGGTGGTGGGGGTAGTGGTGGTGGGGTAGTGTGGTGGTGGGGTAGTGTGGTGGTGGTGGTGGTGGGGGTAGTGTGGTGGTGGTGGGGGTAGTGTGGTGGTGGTGGGGGTAGCGGTGGTGGGGGTAGCGGTGGTGGGGGTAGTGTGGTGGTGGGGGTAGTGTGGTGGGGGTAGTGTGGTGGTGGTGGGGGTAGTGTGGTGGTGGTGGGGGTAGTGTGGTGGTGGTGGTGGGGGTAGCGGTGGTGGGGGTAGAGGTGGTGGGGGTAGCGGTGGTGGGGGTAGTGTGGTGGTGGTAGTGTGGTGGTGGTGGTGGTGGTGGTGGGGGTAGTGGTGGTGGGGGTAGTGGTGGTGGGGGTAGTGGTGGTGGTGATGGTGGTGGGGGTAGTGTGGTGATGAGAGTAGTGTGGTGGTGGTGGTGGGGGTAGTGTGGTGGTGGGGGTAGTGTGGTGGTGGGGGTAGTGTGGTGGTGGTGGTGGGGGGTAGTGGTGGTGGTGGTGTTGGGGGTAGTGTGGTGATGGGAGTAGTGTGGTGGTGGTGGTGGGGGTAGTGGTGGTGGTGGTGGTGGTGGGGGGTAGTGTGGTGATGGTGGTGGGAGTAGTGTGGTGGTGGTGGTGGGTTTTGTAGTGGTGGGGGTAGTGTGGTGGTGGTGGGGGTAGTGGTGGTGGTGGTGGGGGTAGTGGTGGTGGTGGTGGGGGTAGTGTGGTGATGGTGGTGGGGGTAGTGTGGTGGTGGTGGTGGGTATTGTAGTGGTGGGTATTGTAGTGGTGGTGGTGGGTATTGTAGTGGTGGTGGTGGGAGTAGTGTGGTGGTGGTGGGGGTAGTGTGGTGGTGGGGGTAGTGTGGTGGTGGGGTGGGGGTAGTGTGGTGATGGGAGTAGTGTAGTGGTGGTGGTGGTGGTGGTGGTAGTGTGGTGGTGGTGGGGGTAGTGTGGTGGTGGGGGTAGTGTGGTGGTGGTGGTGGGGGTAGTGTGGTGATGGTGGTGGGGGTAGTGTGGTGGTGGTGGTGGGTATTGTAGTGGTGGGGGTAGTGTGGTGATGGTGGTGGGAGTAGTGTGGTGGTGGTGGGTATTGTAGTGGTGGTGGTGAGTGTTGTAGTGGTGGTGGTGGGTATTGTAGTGGTGGTGGTGGGGGTAGTGTGGTGGTGGTGGGTATTGTAGTGGTGGTGGTGGGGGGTAGTGTGGTGATGGGAGTGAAATGATGTGGCGGTATGATGTCGCATGGTGATGGTTCGGTTGTGTGATGTGGAGTAATGTTGTGTTGTTGTAATTAGTAATGGTAATAACAGGTGTCAATAGTGCAATGTGAAAAAAATATATACATATATATATGGTGTAACTGGATTTTAGAATTGCTAGTTTATTGTGCACACCATACCCGTCCTGTGAGGGGTGGCAGGCGAGGGATCACAGAGCTGACGCTACAAGGATCAGGTCAATGAGGCAGAGGATATTTCAGAACACAATCTTCACGTAAAAGTTTCTATCCTTCCATAAACTAAGACACAGTGTTCTAGTATGACCATATCTCTGTCCAAATGCCATATTATATAAACTATGACACGAGGAAACGTATTGCCAGAGGTACTTACATCCTTACATTAGTCTCTTATAACACCTAACAGTCTAATGACCTTGTTACTTGCTTCATAATTATACTTGATACATCTTATTACGGTAGACAATTGATCAACTAACACCTGTGTCACCTCTCTACTCTCCTCTAATTAACCTAAAAGTTCTTTCTTAATTAGTGTCTTCAGAGTACAAGTTTAGACGACTGTACAGGTAAGTTTAATTAAGGCATCAACTCTGTACTGCTTTAGGGAGGAGGGATGGGGGGGGGGGGACCTGTGTGTTACTGGGTAGATGCTAAGGTGTTAGTTCTGTCTCGTGTGTTACTGGGTAGATGCTAAGGTGTTGTCTCCTGTGTGTTACTGGGTAGATGCTAAGGTGTTGGTTCTGTCTCTTGTGTGTTACTGGGTAGATGCTAAGGTGTTGGTTCTGTCTCTTGTGTGTTACTGGGTAGATGCTAAGGTGTTGGTTCTGTCTCGTGTGTGTTACTGGGTAGAAGCTAAGGTGTTGGTTCTGTCTCGTGTGTGTTACTGGGTAGATGCTAAGGTATTGGTTCTGTCTCGTGTGTGTTACTGGGTAGATGCTAAGGTATTGGTTCTGTCTCGTGTGTGTTACTGGGTAGATGCAAAGGTGTTAGTTCTGTCTCTTGTGTGTTACTGGGTAGATGCTAAGGTATTGGTTCTGTCTCGTGTGTGTTAATCTGAGGCACCGTAACAGCTCTCTCTCACAGGCGGTAATGAGAGAGACACCAGTGTAAGATAAGGCGGTGTGATGGTAGTGGTATGTTGAAGTTATGGTGCACATGGTTGAGGTATAATGGTGGTAATGGTGACAAGTATGGTAGATAGATGAGAGAGAGAGAGAGAGAGAGAGAGAGAGAGAGAGAGAGAGAGAGAGAGAGAGAGAGAGAGAGAGAGAGAGAGAGAGAGAGAGAGAGAGAGAGAGAGAGAGAGAGAGTTTCTACCACTATAATGAGCCAATCCAAGACCTAGAATCGAGCTACAACCGACCAATAATGTCCTCGGGTAGAAATCAAAACAAACACCTCAAACCCACAGGTGTATAGTAATTAAGACCCACGGGTGTAGGGGGAAGCTCAGGTGTATTATGAGCAGGTGTGAGGAGCAGAGGGTGTTGAAAGGGGGGGGGGGGAGAGGTAGACACAATAACACAGTTGTATAATAGCGAGAAATTGTAGAGAAGAAGAAGGAAGAAGAAGAACAAGAAGAACAACAACAACAAGAAAAAGAACAAGAAGAACAACAACAACAAGGACAACAAGAAGAACAACGAGACGATGATCAGGACGGGCCAGCGGTATTTGTGTCGACTGAATGGTGACGTAGAGAGCAACACAGGAGGATATTTTAGGGTAGACCGATCACAGTAATGGAGGAACCAAGGCTGTGTGTGTGTGCTTAGAAACTTTAGAGGGAGCCCTACCATAAATCACACACACACACACACACACACACACACACACACACACACACACACCGATTGTTTGGTATCAACTGTGTGATCTATATAGTTTAACGCTCTCTGTCTGTCTGTCTGTCTGTCTGTCTATACTACTACTCTTAATAAAAATAATAATTAATAATAATATACCCCGACCTTTGCATCTCTCAAGGGACTATAACATTCCTTCCTTCCTTCCTTCCTTCCTTCCTTCACTTCTATCAACAATAACCTGATTGGATTATTACTCTGACGTCTAGAGTTTTGTTGTGATCATAGAAAATGTTTCGGATCACCCCAGCTTGTTTTACCTAACCCTCTAATTCCTTCTTTAACCTTGCTCCCTTATTCCTTTCTCTTTCTCATCCTCTTCCTCCCTTCTTTAGTCCTTCCTCTTTTTTTATTCCTCCTTTGTTCCTTTCTCTTCCTCCTCCTCCCCCTCCTCACCCCCCCCTTTTTCCCTCCTCTCCTATCCCATCCTCTCCCCTCTACTCCTCTCCCTTCCCTCCCTCTCCTGTCTACTCCTATCCCATCCCCATCCCCCTCCCCTCACCCACCCCACCCCTCCTCTCCCATCCCCGTCCCCTCACCCCACCCCTCCCCTCCTCTCCCATCCCCCTCCCCTCACCCACCCCTCCCCTCCTCTCCCATCCCCGTCCCCTCCCCTCACCCACCCCTCCCCTCCTCAATCCCTCCTGGGGTGGTGGAGTCGCCATCATTAATTAACAACTTGTGGTACTCGGTAGATAACTTTCTCGTCCCTCAGTAAAGCCTTCCGCCTCTGGAATCTTACTTATGATGTTTATAAGAGGGCGGGAGAGGGCGGGAGTGGGCGGGAGTGGAGGCGGGAATGGACGGGAGTGGAGGGTGAGGGGCAGTGCGGGAGGGGAGGGGCAGGGCAGGAAGGAAGGGGAAGGGAGGTAAGAGGAGACGGGAGAAGGAGAGAGGGAACGGGAGAGGGCGGGGGGTGGGTATTCAGGGAGCCTTATATTGTAAGTATACCCTAAAGCTGAATAAACTTAACTGGAAAAACCACATACGAGCCATTCACAGTAAAGTCAATAAACAGTGTGGTATCATTTATCACACTCGACGTTCACTCACTCTCACAGCAATGAAAGAAATCTATCATGATCTTGTTTACCAACACCTGATACACTATCACACACTATGGGTGGCCTCTGGCTCTTCAAAAACACAATCTCTGGTTACTGCACAAAGGAGAGTTGTACGGACAATGACCTACTTGAAAAAAACATCACACAAACGAGAAATTTGTTATATTGAAAAATTTTAAATTCGAGGATATTAACACCTACTGCTGTGCCCTCTTTGTTTACAAATCTATCAATCACTTGCTTGACAATAATTATTTCCAGTTCCGGAATAATCAGAGATACAACTTAAGGCACCCAGAGCTACTAAGACCACCCCCCATGCGCTCCTCTCAGTCCCAGACCTCCATAAAATATCACGGTGTGAAGGTGTGGAACAACTTACCCCCACCCACCCGAGCAAAGACTACGCTCCCTTCCTTTAAATCATCTCTTAAAAAATATCTATTGTCGAAGTATTAATACTTCTTGTAACACTTACTATATTTACAGTACCTGCTGTTATTGTACCATCAAAACCGTTTTATCGGTAATTATCATGCAAATAAATAAGTAATTACCATTGCAATAAACATAATTGCCAACTAGACATAATCCTGACAGCTCCGTCCTCTTGTTCAACCTTAATACTGTACATCCCAGGTTGTACTGCTCCCCCATTATACTTATGTTTTTCAATTCCACTCTAATTTATGTATTTATTTATAATAAAAAAAACAATAAGTAAATATATAAATAAAATAAATAAATATTGAAGTGATAACCGTGGTAACATGTTCTTATTACCACCATGCTATTGTACTATTCCAGATGATACTAAATGTTACATAATACTTCCTTGAGATAAATGTATAGTATATATCAGGTGCCTCAAAGAGAGCTCAGGTTCTCAACTGGCTCAGCCATGTTAATATTGTTATTATCATCCACTCTGTATCTGTGTTTTTCTGGCTAAATAAACTGCTACAATTCACACACACACACACACAGTAGCTACTTACTCTGCCGAAGTACATAACACTCTCAAGCAGCATCCCATACATTTTGGCGTCTTGTTGCTGTTACTGCTGCTGTTGATGTTGTTGCTGATGCTACTGCTGTTGTTGTCGTTGCTTCCGTTGGTAGAAGCAATGATGAAACTGACACCTTCAAAATGTCATCAATTATTCGTCGTCCATTTCAATTTGATGTTTATCTTTTACTCTATTTATCTTTTTAAGCGTCACAGCTGTTGTTCTTATCACTAACGTTCTTTAACAACTATCAAGGTCAACACACACCATCACGTGTCACGAGCAGAGGTTTTCTTTGGTTAATATTTAAGGGGTAACTATTGAAGATTATTCCCTCTATCTCCTCCTCACAGTTTACAGAGGTGTGGGAGGTAATGCCACAGACGTTCGGGACTTTGGGTTTCTTCAGTTGAACGTGAAGTTATCTGAAAGGAAAAAGAAGAAAGTGATTTGTTCCTTTCAGAATATTTAATGATGGTTCAACCTGACTCTGCGCTTCGAGATTCAGTGGGTGGGTGAATGAGTGAGAGTGAGTGAGGTGAAGGAAAATAAGGAGACGAAGAACTAGCAAGGAGAGAATGAAACGTGGAGAGAGGGAGAGAAGGTAATAGGATACAAAGATGAAAGGAGGAGAGGAAGAGCAGGGGTTAAGAGAGAGAGAGAGAGTAGAGGGGGTGACTGAAAAGAAAGAGACATAGCGTGTAAATGAAGAGTTGGACCCCAATTTCCACCATTCAGAAAGCATCAACTGTTGTCGGGTGAGTCACAACCAACTGACCTAGCACCCTCCTCTTCCTCCTCCTCCCCCTCTTCCTCCCCTTCCTCCCCTTCCTCCTTCAGTATACACACACACACTCACCTATCTGTTACCCGACTCTACCTGACGAAGTAAATCAAATTAAACACTACTTAACTTAGCTTGGGGGACCTGAGTTAAACCCAAACCTTACCTTACCACACACACACACACACACACACACACACACACACAGAGGTGATCTTGCCTTGACATCCTCACCTGATGTCTTGTGCCTGGTGCTGTTGACGTCATCATCTAGTTATCTGAAGTCATCTCTCTCAATCTTTATCACTCATTGCCTCTCACCTTCTTCAACATGAGTTACTGAATCATTAATGAGTAACCAAGTGAGTTACCGGTCTGTATTATCGATGGATTACTTTCTCGAGTTACCAAAGATGACAGAATGTTTGGGGACGGGACTCTGAGTAACGACTGGGGAGGAACTGTTACTCACGACGTTTTATTGAGTCTAATTTTATTTAATAATATTTTCTTTAAATAATTGGACTTGAACGTGGCTTTTGATTGAGTGACGGCTCTTTAGTGACGGCTCTTGAGTAACGGCTCTTTAGTGACGGCTCTTGAGTAACGGCTTTAAGTGACGACTCTTGAGTGACGGCTCTTCGAGTGACGGCTCTTCGAGTGACAGCTCTTCGCGTGACGGCTCTTGAGTAACGGCTCTTGAGTAACGGCTCTTAAGTGACGACTCCTGAGTGATGACTGAGTGACGGCTCTTGAGTGACAACAGAGTGACGATTTTTGTGTGACGACTAAATGAGTGACGGTTCGAGTGACTGATTAGGCGTTTTTTATGAGTGACGCCGCTCGAGCGTGAGTTCCATGGCGAGTAACCAGTAAGTGAGAATACCTGTTGTGGGTGACTGCTTGAGTATCAAAGCCGGATTCAGGAACAGCTTGAGTGTCAGGTCAGGGGATGAGTAACCGCTTGAGTGCCAGATCAAGAGGTGGGTAACAGAGTCTGAAATGAGATAAGATATAAATAACCATCTTACCTGTAATATACCTGTCTTAATTAATGTTTGTTTATCATCTTACCTGTGTACAGTCGACCACAGGTATAAGTAGCTGTAAGGCCTGAAAACGGTCTGGTAACGTTGAAACTGCGCATCCAGACGCATGATGAAACTCAGCTCCCCCACATGTTATCTCTAACTATTTTATGTTTTTCCTTCTACATTCTTCTATTTACTCCTCTTCCTTCCTTTACTAATCCAAACATCAGTAAAAAAAAGTAAGGCAAGAGAAAAAGTGGGGGAGGAGGAGGGAGCTGTACGATAACTGCAACCAGTGCCGGATTTAGACCTGTGGAGGCCCATGGGCAGTAGGGTGTGTCAATTTTGTCAACATGTTAAAAATCAAATTTGGTAGTCAAAATAATGTGCCTCTTTATGTCTAAACTTGAGATTAGCAAACAAAAATGAATTGAAATAACCCTCACCTACATCAATTATACCTTAAAGTTTCAAATATCAGTATTTCAACAAATTAATGAGACTTGATTAGAATTATTCACTTGATATTAACTAATCTCATGTAAGCATATGGATTATGGAGTATTTTATGGTTCTATAGCTTGTGTACAATATGCATGTCAGAACATGAACATGAACAGGCTCTCCGTGTGGGACAGTTTAATTCTTGTTTTGACTTGTACCAAGCGTGAGGATAAGGCGCCCGGCTCACTCTCCTTCTAGATATCATAGACGGTGGTTTGCTCTCATTGCACTTGCACCTACTCTACCAGACGAATTCTACATTTTAATTATTGTAAGTAGGGCATATTGATTGTCGCAGTTACTTATATCATTGTATAAAACATTATGTTCTAAGAAATTATTATGTTATTTCTGTTACAGCATTTTTGATAAACAAATTGATATTTTTTGAAACAACAATTGAATTATGAAACATTGAAATATTTTTCTATTTGTCAGATAGTGTGAAGATGTCAAAATTGAAGACAAGAAGTCAGTTGTCAACCCACTTGAGCCTGCTAGTTGGTAAAGGGAAGGAGCTTCCTGTATCAGAACTTCCAACAGTGAGAGACATGCTAAGATTAGGGTTACTCCTTCGAGAAAAAAATGCAAAGGACAGAAGGAACTATACAGATAAAGAACTCATAAATGACATGATAGTCCCTCTTCTGCATCAATGGACAAAAGCTAATGCACTATTCAAACCACCTGTGATTAATCAGTGTCGAACTATTGAGCTAAAACTAACGAAATTATGGCACAAAGCAGTTGAAACATCACTTGGTAAAGGAAACTTGGCCAGGAAAAATGAATTTCTGCACACACTTGATACTCTGTTTGACATTTTGACCTGCAAGTGCTCCATACAATTATGTTCTGAATCCAACTGTTCTCACTCAGGTAAGAGAGAAAATAATTCCCACATTGATTGTGGTTGTCCTCGTGAAAAGAAGATCCCTGTTTTAGAGCTTGAATTTATAAAGGCACAGAGGACAAAGGCAGAAGGCCAAGGAAGTATGCAAATGGGTTCAATAGATTATTCAGAAACAAAGAAGCAGATTGCTAATGCCAAGAAGAGAGAACAAATCCGAGAGAGGGAACAAAAGAAGAAAATGAAGAGTGAAGAAGCCATCCAAAGAGAGGAAGAGCTGTGTCAAGATGTTTATCACTTCTTTGATAGTTCTTCTGATGAACAGGAAGCAACATCAGATGATAGTTCCAAAGAGCCATCTGAACCTTTACCAAAGAAAATGAAATACAACACAAGAAATATTTCAAACATTGCTTTAGCTAGTATTCGCCACCATGCTGGACTTCGTGAGGCTGCAGAAATTGCAACTGCCGCTTGGATAGATGCAGGCCTCATCAGCCGAGAGGATGTATCTTTGGTGATAGATCATAATAAAATTAGAAGAGCACAAGAAAAAATAATGAAGGAAATATCTGATCAGCATGAAAAAGATTTAAGCGAGGGAGGGCTCTCCTGTCTTTTGTTTGATGGAAGAATAGATGACACAAAAGTTTTGCTAGAAGTAGAGGGAGTGAACAGAAAGTTTCCAGGTCTCATCAAAGAAGAACACTACTCTGTCTGTTCTGAGCCTGGTGGTCGGTTTTTGTTTCACTTTGCTCCCGAAACTGAAGTAGAAGGGAAGAAACATGCAGAGGTCATTGCTGATCATATTTTATGTTGGGTTCAGGAGAGAGGACTTGGCTGCAGGCTGTTGGTGGAGATTCAACTGCAGTGAACACCGGATGGCAGGGGGGTGTAATGACGCATTTAGAGAAAAAACTAGGAAGAAGACTTGTTTGGATTGTATGTGATTTACATACAGGCGAGCTACCTCTTCGTCATCTCATCCAGGAACTTGATGGTCCTACAAAGAGCAACAACAAGTGGTCAGGTCCCCTTGGCATCATGCTGGATGAAGCAACACAACTAGAAATAATACAACCTTTCCAAAGGTCGAAGTTGGCCCTCCCCTTCCGGCGTTGTCTGAAGGAGTCATCAAAGATCTCAGCACAGATCAATCCTATGCTTATCGTATTGCCCAAGCAATAAGATCAGGAGAAGTGCCTCAGTCATTGGCTCTCTTGGAGATTGGACCTGTCAGTCACAGCCGTTGGTTAACTACAGCTCTTCGTTTCTGCAGGATTTGGATTTCCAAACACGAATTGAAGGGCAAAGTGCTGAAGAATTTGAGGTTAATTGTTGAATTTATTATTGGAGTTTATCTTCCCCAGTGGTTTAGTGTGAAACTTAACCCTATGTGGGTGGATGGGCCCAATCACCTTTTGTTTCAATTGCAGCTAGTAAGAACACAGAGGAAGGTAGTGAGGGACATCGTGTTACCTGTGGCAAGAAGGTCCGCTTGGTATGCTCGATCAGAAGCAGTTTTGCAAGCAATGCTTTGCAGTCAATGTACCAATCTCCGAACCGAGGCTGTAGAAGTCATTCTAAAGATTAGAGGAACGCTAATAGATGACGACCAGTTGGGAGACTGTTCGTTTCATTCAAGAAAAGTTCCCCCAATAAACGTCAATGCCACCAAATTGTCAGAATTGGTTGACTTGAGTTTGGAAGTCTCAGAGCCACCATTGACAACAAGTCTAACTAGCCAAGAATTGAGAAACCTTAAAGAGACTCCAATGCAGGTGCCGAAGTGGCCTTCCCACACTCAAAGTGTGGAGAGATGTGTGAAAATGGTCACAGAAGCAGCGGGCCATGTTTACAGCCACGAGAGGCGAGAAGGTTACATCAAAGCACAAATAGCAAGCAGACTACTGATGACAAGAAACCAAAGCAAAGAGAGTATGAAGGCATTGGTTACTTTCAAATAGACTACGGATAATAAAATATAATAATTTGAAACTTGAAACAGTAACATGTGTGCAAACGCTGGTTATGTTATAAATTCACAAATATGTACATTTAAAAATCCATTTGATGTAGGTAGGACTTATTATAAAAAAAAATTTATGCCAGAATATTGTTTTGCATGCTTAAAGACTACAATAAATTGCTACCAAATTACTCGATTTTCAATTTAGCCAGTTCACCCCCTAAATTGACACACCCTAATGGGCAGCCTCTTTGTGGAGGCCCCCCTCATTATAACTACCCAAGAGGTTTTTTTTTTTGTAGAGAAAGAAGGGATGAAAGAAGATTAGAGGTGGGGGGGAAGGAAGTTACAGTTCGGAAATTGAAGAAGTTTAGGAGGTAAGAGAGGACGGGTTGACCGCCTAGCTAAGCTAATGGTGTGTTAGGGTTGTGTCATGGGTTAGTTATTGTCTGCCGGTACAGGCACTAGACAAATTCCCAACACACACACACACACACAAAAGTGAGACATGACTGGAGTCATTCATGTGGTTTCAAGTCGACCAGCCTTGATATAGCTACTACCGCACATGTCAAAAATTTTCAAGATACTTCACAGAAAAGAATATATTATTAGTTATTACAGAGAGATGATTCTTTGCATTATTAATCAGATAAACCTCTACTCAAATAATGGTTCTGTCCAAGAATGCATGTATAGGCTTCTTTAAGTCCAAGGTCAGATGTAATAAGTGGAGGCCCCCAGATTGTGGAGGCCCCTGGGCAGCTGCCCACTTTGCCCACTCCTGAATCCGGCCCTGATTGCAACAAGTTTACAACCATTGGATACAATATATTACTTGTAATATAAACACAAGACACAAGTAAAACATTCACAACAAATGTATTTATAACATATATGTAGGAATAAAACATAAATTACAGGTTATTTTGTAATTTTTTCTGATCTGTTCAGGACAGTGTTACCAGATACAAGGTCTCAAACACGAACCGTAGGTGTATACTTCTTCTTGTGGCCGACTGTACGCAAAAGACTCAGATATGTACGCAATACAAGCGTGTAAGTCCTCTCTTCCTCCTTATTCTCCTTCATTCTTCTTCCTTATTTCCTTTAACACACTTCCTTCCTCTTCATCCGTTTCCTCCTCCTCCTCCTCCTGCCTCTCTTTTCCCTTCCCTTCCCCTCACTTTCCTCCTCCCTCCTCCCTCAGCCTCTTCCCTCCCCTTTCCTCCTCCTCCTTCCCCCTCCCCTTCCTCCTTGAAGACCACTTATGGCAAACCGGTCACCAAAGGGGCGCCACATACCTTCCCTGACACCAATACCTCCACTAACACCTTTACTACCTGATCCCTTATACTCGGCCCTTATCCACACAGACCCTTATATAAGTCCACACTATCCATTATATAGTTAGGTTAGGTTAGGTTAGGTTAGGTCTCTGGCCTGAACCGCCTCACCCTTGACTACAGGGAAAGACCATTAGCATAATATTATCAAGTGGATGACGTCATTGTCCTATTAACAGCTGATGCGAGTGAAACTCTCTCTCTCTCTCTCTCTCTCTCTCTCTCTCTCTCTCCTCCCTCCCTCTCTCCCCTCCCTCCCTCCCACCCTCCCTCCCTCTCTCCCACTCCTCCCTCCCACCCTCCCTCCCTCTCTCCCACTCCCCCCTCCCCCCTTCACCCCTCTCTCCCTGGAGGTGAAGGAATTCTTTATAAGCCCATACCTCACCTAATGCCCCCGGTCAGAACACCCTCTAAACGATATTACATCCATCATATTTCCCGTGTGATAAAATGACAAAATGGCGACGAATTTGCACCGAGACTCCCGTTTATCTATGATGTTGGATGAGGGGTGGATGGAGGGTGTGGATGAGTGAGGATGAGTGGATGAAGGGTGTGGATGAAGGGAGTGGGTGGAGGGTGTGGATGAAGGGATATGGGGGTAGATGAATGAGGTGAGGATGAGTGGGTATGGAGGGTGGATGAGTGAGGAAGACTTAGTATGAGGGGTGGATGAGTGAATATAGGGTGTGGATGAGTGGGTATGAAGTGTGGATGAGTGAGTATGAGTGAGGTGTGGATGAGTGAATATGAGTGAGGTGGGAGGAAGAGGTGGAAGGAGGTGTAGGAGGTGAGAGGAAGAGGAGGAGATGGAAGGAAGAGGAGGAAGTTTCAAAGTCTCAGCGTAATAAAGACGCCATCTTGTCCATCTTCGTGTTAGGTTAGGTTAGGTTAGGTTAGATACATTCCTACACCTCCAGTTAAGGTAAAATAACATTAATTATCATTATAACCCTCTATCTGTGTTCAGTTGGGTTAGTTAAATACATTCTGTCGTCTAAAGCTATTAAGAGGACAGTTTCTCGTGTGTGTGTGTGTGTGTGTGTGTGTGTGTGTGTGTGTGTGTGTGTGTGTGTGTGTGTGTGTGCGCGTGTGTGTGTGTGTGTGTGTGTGTGAGGTCGACAGCAAGAAGAGAGGGTAGGTGCATTGTCAAGAGGGAGGGAGGGAGGAAGATAAGGAAGGAAGGAAGGAAGGAAGGAAGGAAGGGTAGGAGAGGTAGGGGAGTGAATGAAGGAGGGAAGGAAGGAGGTAGGGGAAGGTAAGGCAGGGTGGTGTGGCGTGTCTGCAACAAGCTTCACTGATCGCCAACATCACTCTCCTAATTGCTAAAAGCTCTAAACCAGACCTCGGGCGGATCACAGAGAGAGCAGTCCTACTCCCCCTGGCTCTGTGATGCAGTGAACGGCTCGTGGTTCATCGCCATCAACTACAAGCAATTATCATCATCAGCCGACCCATTATCTGTTAAGGGAAGATAATTTGTGTTCCTTCCCTGCAGAATTATACCACTGGAATGAATTATACCACTGGAATGAATTATATCACTGGAATGAATTATATCACTGGAATGAATTATACCACTGGAATGAATTATATCACTGGAATGAATTATACCACTGGAATGAATTATACCACTGGAATGAATTATATCACTGGAATGAATTATACCACTGGAATGAATTATACCACTGGAATGAATTATACCACTGGAATGAATTATACCACTGGAATGAATTATACCACTGGAATGAATTATACCACTGGAATGAATTATACCACTGGAATGAATTATATAGGTTTCTGGTCTAACGAAAGGAAATCGGGTTTATGTCGCATTAAAGTTCAACTATTTGGTACTAATTAGTTAAGGTGTCAACAGGTGAATCTATCCAGGTGAGTCACAGGTGGTGGAAGAGGAGGTCACGTACAAGCCCTACTCCCTGATTTACTGACTGACTGACTCTCTGACTGACTGACTGACTGACCGACTGACACTCTCCCTCCATCAACACCACCAACATCACCACCACCAACACCCACTATCTCAACCACCACTACCACCACCACTACTTCAACCACCACCACCACCACTTTTATCACGTCTGTCAATACCAGAAGATGGAAGAAGATTTCGATGTGGTTTTGAGAAAGAAAGAAAGAAAGAAAGAAAGAATGAAAGACAATGGATATATAAAGACAGACAGACAGACAGACATTCAATAATAAGGTCCACTATAATATTCAATAAGGAATTTCGATTACGTATTGACAGGTGACACAACTCCCACTAATGAACAAAGGGACACGAGACTGGTAGTACTTGAGGGAGTGTGTAGGAGTAAGGAGTGTGGGGGAGTAGGGAGTGTGTGGGAGTAGGGAGTGTGTGTGGGAGTAGGGAGTGTGTGGGAGTAAGGAGCATGGGGGAGTAGGGAGTGTGTGGGAGTAGGGAGTGTGTGGGAGTAGGGAGTGTGTAGGAGTAAGGAGTGTGGGGGAGTAGGGAGTGAGTGGGAGTAGGGGGTGTGTGGGAGTAGGGAGTGTGTGGGAGTAGGGAGTGTGTGGGAGTAAGGAGTTTGGGGGAGTAGGGGGTGTGTGGGAGTAGGGAGTGAGTGGGAGTAGGGAGTGAGTGGGAGTAGGGAGTGAGTGGGAGTAGGGAGTGTGTGGGAGTAGGGAGTGTGTGGGAGTAGGGAGTGTGTGGGAGTAGGGAGTGTGTGGGAGTAAGGAGTGTGGGGGAGTAGGGAGTGTGTGGGAGTAGGGAGTGTGTGGGAGTAGGGAGTGTGTGGGAGTAAGGAGTGTGGGGGAGTAGGGAGTGTGGGGGAGTAGGGAGTGTGTGGGAGTAGGGAGTGTGGGGGAGTAGGGAGTGTGTGGGAGTAAGGAGTGTGGAGGAGTAAGGGGTGTGTGGGAGTAGGGAGTGAGTGGGAGTAGGGAGTGTGTGGGAATAGGGAGTGTGGGGGAGTAGGGAGTGTGCAGGAGCAAGGAGTGTGGGGGAGTAAGGAGTGTGGGGGGAGTAGGGAGTGTGGGGGGAGTAGGGAGTGTGTGGGAGTAGGGAGTGTGTGGGAGTAGGGAGTGTGTGGGAGTAGGGTAGTGTGTGGGAGTAGGCTAGTGTGTGGGAGTAGGGTAGTGTGTGAGAGTTGGGAGTGTGTGGGAGTAGGGAGTGTGTGGGAGTAGGGAGTGTGTGGGAGTAGGGAGTGTGTGGGAGAGAAGGGAGTGTGTGGGAGTAGGGAGTGTGTGGGAGTAGGGAGTGTGTGGGAGTAGGGAGTGTGGGGGAGTAAGGAGTGTGGGGGAGTAGGGAGTGTGTGGGAATAGGGAGTGTGTGGGAGTAGGGAGTGTGTGGGAGTAGGGAGTGTGTGGGAGTAGGGAGTGTGTGGGAGAAGGGAGTGTGTGGGAGTAAGGGGTGTGTGGGGGTAGGGAGTGTGTGGGAGTAAGGGGTGTGTGGCGGTAGGTGGCTTAAGATTACAAAACAAAGTTTATTCAGACTTTTTTTCGTATTATCATTTGTTGCTGTGATATAATTGATGACGGGAAATAATTAATTAGCAAGACACTAATTATATATGACCCATAATTAGATACAGTAGAGGTCATGGTCTAGCTAAGTTCTTCAGAGAGGACGCTTAGTTTCCGTGGCGGTGCTCACATACTGTTGTGGTGGGGAAGAGGAGAGACGAGAAGAAGAGGAAGTATTAGATGGAGAGAGAGGGGAGGGAAGGAAGGAAGGAAGGAAGGGGGGAGTTGCTTAGTGGAGGGAAGTAACAAAATGAGAAAGGGAGGGAGGGAGGGAGGGAGGAAGATATTTGGTGGAGAAAAGTAATGAAAGGAGGAAAAAAGGAAGATAGGGAGGGAGGAAGGGAGAGAGGGAGATGCTTATTGGAAAAGAGTAAAGGAGGAAAGAGTGAGGAAGTTTTTGGCTGATAAAGAGGGAATGTGGGAAAAATTGTGGATGAGAAGAGTGAGGGAGAGTGTCGAGGAGAGGGAGAGTGTGAGTGAGAGGGAGTGAGAGGAATGTCTAAGGTCGTGAAAATTTAAGGAGCTGTCGAGGAGAAGTGAGGGGCCCTTCATGTGAGAGAGAGAGAGAGAGATTGTCATGTCACCAGCCAGTCAGTCATCTCATATGTCACCATTTAACCAATCAATCATCCCTCATGTCACCAGCCAACACAAAGGTCACACACATCACTCAGCCCGGCACCAATCATGTTGTACATCACACACACACACACACACACACACACACACACACACACACACACACACACACACCATTTCATGCACAGGAATATCATCGCTCCAGAGTCACCCGGCAGTGGCACCGAGGAGTCCCATCCATCGTGTGGGGCCCCGACAGTAAGGTGGCCCTCCTAACCCTCGGGCTATCCTCGGGCAACCCTCTCTCTCAGGTCCTAAGTGGCATCCCTTGCTCACAGAGGACCCGCAAGGCTTCGAATTTTGACGCCCAGGTCCTCGTTGTGTGAGATAATGGAGGGTATCGGCCGTGTAATCTTAGTGGTGCTTGATCCTCGTGAGACGTGATCACGGGGTGGGGAGGGGCGAGGAGTGGTGGGGAGGGAGGGGAGGAGGAGGTGACGAGGGGTGAGGAGGGAGGGTGAGGTGGGGGGGAGGGGTGAGGTGGGAGGGGAGGGGTGAGGTGGGGGGAGGGGTGAGGAGGGAGGGTGAGGTGAGGGGGGAGGGTGAGGTGGGGGGGGAGGGGTAAGGGGAGGTGAGGAGGAGGTGACGTGGGGTGAGGCGAGGTAAGAGAATGTGGCGTAACCAAACCAAACCCAACCCAAACCAACCCAACCCAACCTAACATAACCCAACCCACCCAACCCAACCCAACCCAACCCAACCCAACCTAACCTAACCTAACCAAACCAGAAATATGTACCCAAGTTTCATATAGTATCAAGATAAATGAACTTATCAGAGGGTTAAGTACAGCAGTGTTTTGATGTCGTTGGTCTTCTTCAGTAGTCAAGATCTGTGAAGCCTCTGTAGTGTGTGTGTGTGTGTGTGTGTGTGTGTGTGTGTGTGTGTGATGAAGGGCTAGTGTGGTCATCTCTCTCTCTCTCTCTCTGTCAGTGCTTGTAATTGTATAAAGAGAGAGAGAGAGAGAGAGAGAGAGAGAGAGAGAGAGAGAGAGAGAGAGAGAGAGAGAGAGAGAGAGAGAACTGGTCAGACAAAGAGAGAGAGATAAAGAGGACGACACAAGGGGAGATAAAGAGGACGACAGAAGGGGAGATAAAGAGGACGACAGAAGGGGAGATAAAGAGGACGACACAAGGGGAGATAAGCAGTACTAGGAGATATAGGAGATAGAGAGATAGTTAAAAGAAATAGAGAGACATAGATTAAGTTAAGAGACATAGAATAAGTTAAGAGACATAGATTAAGTTAAGAGACAGATTAAGTTAAGAGACATAGATTAAGTTAAGAGAGACAGATTAAGTTAAGAGACAGATTAAGTTAAGTGACATAGATTAAGTTAAGAGACATAGATTAAGTTAAGAGACATAGATTAAGTTAAGAGACATAGATTAAGTTAAGAGACATAGATTAAGTTAAGAGAGACAGATTAAGTTAAGAGACAGATTAAGTTAAGTGACATAGATTAGATTAAGAGACATAGATTAAGTTAAGAGACATAGATTAAGTTAAGAGACATAGATTAAGTTAAGAGACATAGATTAAGTTAAGAGACATAGATTAAGTTAAGAGACATAGATTAAGTTAAGAGACAGATTAAGTTAAGAGACATAGATTAAGTTAAGAGACATAGATTAAGTTAAGAGACATAGATTAAGTTAAGAGACATAGATTAAGTTAAGAGACATAGGTTAACTAAAGAGACATAGATTAACTAAAGAGACATAGATTAAGTTAAGAGACATAGATTGAGACATAGATTAAGTTAAGAGACATAGATTAAGTTAAGAGACATAGAATATTAAGAATTAAGACACATCCAAAAGAACTTCTCATCAGACAAAACCCTCGAAGATTAATTAACTCCTCAAACGATTACTTAAGTAAAGTTATGACTGCACATAACAGGAAAGAGCAAACATAACAGAGTCTTGACTGTTGACGTGTTGTATTACAGGACAAGGAGAGAGAGAGAGAGAGTGTGTGTGTGTGTGTGTGTGTGTGTGTGTGTGTGTGTGTGTGTGTGTGTGGAGGTTAAGTATTTCTGCTTAATGTGTCAGTCGCTTATTTCCTGTCTGTCTTTATACTTTTCTTCCGCCTCTTTCATCACTTCACCCCCCTTCACCTCCTCTTATTGTGAGACTTAATTCCACAGTCCTCTGAGCAAATACATCCAGCAAGGCTTGGGGCCTGGGCTTGGTCTGTGTCATAATGCAGATATCATCAGCATAACATATTACAGTTTCATTCGGCTGAACTGGAATGTCAGCCATAAGCTTGTGCATCAGTATATTAAAGAGCATAGGACTTAACACTCCTCCCTGAGGCGTGCCAAGGTTAAATGCTCTCATTCTGGTACTTTTAACTCCTCTAAACAGAACACTGGCATACCTATTGGACAGATAACCCTTTATCCATGTCAGGAGGTTACCTTGGATGCCAAAATTAGCTAGTTACTCAAGTATAATGTCTCTATAAGCTACATCAAAGGCTGATTTAAGGTCTATGAAGGCTGTTTGTGTTCTTATCTTTTGAGTGAACAAGATATTCTGCAAACATGTCTGTGTGCTGCACACAGGCATGAACCAATACAGATTACTACATCATTGACCACCGAAGGGTCAAGACGTACCTGGCGCTCCTCTCGGAGCAGCCAGGTCAACTGTTAAGTTGGCCCATACCAACCCCCTCCTCTGAACCCTCCTCCCCACCGGAATATCAACAAGTTCTCGCCAGAAGTTACAATTTCATTTAGGAAAGGAACGGAACCAGTGTTAAACAGAGGTGAACAGTGGTGAACAGTGCTTAAGTCAGTGAGAACAACTCAACAGTAACAGTCGTACCCAAGTTAACCTTCACACAGTGAGGTCCCAGGTACCCAGTGATAACGGCCCGTGAGACCCAACAACAACCAGAGATGAGTTAATCCGTCTACGATAGGAAGGCCTAAGACCAAACCTCACTCATATAATACCATCTGTGAGGGAATTACTACACCACATGTCCCTCATAACACCATATGTGAGGGAATTACTACACCACGTCAAGTCCCTCATCACACCATGTGTGAGGGAATTACTACACCACGTGAGTTCCCTCATAACACCATCTGTGAGGGAATTACTACACCACGTCAGGCCCCTCATAACACGATCTGTGACGGAATTACTACACCACGTGATGCCCCTCATAACACCATCTGTGAGAGAGTTACTACACCACGTGAGGCCCCTCATAACACCATCTGTGAGGGAATTACTACACCACGTGAGGTCCCTCATAACACCATCTGTGAGGTAATTACTACACCACGTGAGGTCCCTCATAATACCATCTGTGAGGGAATTACTACACCACGTGAGGCCCCTCATAACACCATCTGCGAGGGAATTGCTACACCACGCCAGGTCCCTCATAACACCACCTGAGGGAACTACTACACCACGTGAGTTCCTCCTAACACCATCTGGGAGGGAGTTACTACACTACGTGTTTGCTGTTCAACACCTACAATAATCTGTATGTTCACTGTATGTTCCTTTACCTTTCTCTAATGAAGGCTTTTGTTAAACCACCAATGTATGTAATAAGTCATTTATGTCCAATGTATATTTTCAGCCTTCGGGCTGCAGAACTTATTCAATAAACCGTTAATTTATTATTATTATTATTATTATTATTATTATTATTATTAGGGGCAAGTTTGTCTTTCACTTGAAACATGAGATGGTTGAGAACTCCTCTTCCATCACCTCCTCTTCCTTCACCTCCTCTCCCTTCACCACCTCCTCCTCCTTCCTGTTGTAATCCTTGGTTTACTTATACAAGAGAGAGAGAGACGAGTGATGTGGTTAGGTTAGGTTAGGTTGTTTGTATCTCAGTGGTCACGTGTGTAGTTCCCTAGCCACCACCGAGTATCAATAGGGATTAAGGGATGGTAACAAGGGACTCCCATCATCACGTTCAGGACTCCCTAATCCCTGAACCCAAACCCAGGCTGATTTAATCACCTTAAGTGAACCTAACCTTACCTGACCTAACCTAAATAAAACCTGTTCTATCTTAATCTAATCGAAGATATCTTGACGAATTTTAATGTAATTTAGACTAATTTAATATAATTTAATTTAATTTAACCTGACGTATCCTAACCTAACCTCAATCAACTCCAACCAAATAACACGAATAAATAAGGAAAAAAATCGACCCCCCCCCCCCCCCCCCCGGCGTTCTTATGTGTGGAAAGGAATATTATTAGTTGGGTCACCAGCACAAGACCTCGTGACAAGAAGCTGACAGCCACAAACCTTAACTCGGGACACCAAAGTTGACTTCTGGTATTGAGAAGTTGTGTAGGCAAGAAAATTACGGCTTTTGACACGCACGCACGCACGCACGCACGCACGCACGCACACACACACACACACACACACACTCACCTCCCTCCCCTGAACCTCTCCTCCCCACCGGAATATCAACAAGTTCTCGCCAGAAGTTACAATTTCATTTAGGAAAGGAATTGAACCAGTGTTGAACAGAGGTGAACAGAGCTCAAGTCAATGAGAACAAATTAACAGTAACAGCTGAATCGTACCCAAGTTCATCCTTCACTGAGTGAAGTCCCAGGTACCCAGTGATAACGGCCCGTGAGACCCAACAACAACCAGTGATGTGTTAATCCATCCACGATAGGAAGGCCTGGGACCACACCTCACCCAGATAAAACCATCTGTGAGGGAATTACTACACCATGTCAGGTCCCTCATAACACCATCTGTGAGGGAATTACTACACCACGTCAGGTCCCTCATAACACCATCTGTGAGGGAGTTATTACACCACGTGAGGCCCCTCATAACACCATCTGTGATGGAATTACTACACCACGTGAGGTCCCTCATAACACCATCTGTGAGGGAATTACTACACCACGTCAGGTCCCTCATAACACCATCTGTGAGGGAGTTACTACACCACGTGAGGCCCCTCATAACACCATCTGTGATGGAATTACTACACCACGTGAGGTCCCTCATAACACCATCTGTGAGGGAATTACTACACCACGTCAGGCCCCTCATAACACCATCTGTGAGGGAATTACTACACCACGTGAGGTCCCTCATAACACCATCTGTGAGGGAGTTACTACACCACGTCAGGCCCCTCATAACACCATCTGTGAGGGAATTACTACACCACGTGAGGCCCCTCATAACACCATCTGTGAGGGAATTACTACACCACGTGAGGTCCCTCATAACACCATCTGTGAAGGAATTCGTACACCACGTGATGCCCCTCATAACACCATCTGTGAGGGAGTTACTACACCACGTGAGTTCCTTAATAACACCATCTGTGAGGGAATTACTACACCACGCCAGGTCCCTCATAACACCATCTCTGAGGGAACTACTACACCACGTCAGGCCACTCATAACACCATCTGTGAGGGAATTACTACACCACGTCAGGCCCCTCATAACGCCATCTGTGAGGGAATTACTACACCACGCCAGGTCCCTCATAACACCATCTGTGAGGGAACTACTACACCACGTCAGGCCCCTCATAACACCATCTGTGAGGGAGTTACTACACTACATGTCTGCTGTTCAACACCTCAGATCACATGATCTGCGTGACCTCCACTGTAAACATTAATCTGTACGTTCACTGTATGTTCCTTTACCTTTCTCTAATGAAGGCTTTTGTTAAACCTTAAATGTATGTAATAAGTAATTTTTGTCTAATGTATATTTTCAGCCTCCGGGCTGCAGAACTTTTTTCAATAAACCGTTAATTATTATTATTATTATTATTATTAGAAGACTCATGCAGCCTTTTATCTCAATGACCACAACCGCTACAGGTCTCTTCACAACCAAGTCATCCGCGAAATACGCACTGCAAATAAGTCTCACTACCCATCCAAGTTGCAACACCTGAAGCAGACCAACATCAGTCAGTGGTATGGTAAGCTTAAAGAATTCTGTGGACTAAACTATAAGACACACCCCCTCCCCTCCTTAGCCATCTCATTAATGGTGACGTAGTTGAGCAATCAAACAACCATTTCGCTACTATATGCCAGACGCTCACCCGGCTTGACACAACCAGTCTCCCTGTTTACCTACCAGCCCCCCTTTCCCACTGACTTAGTGGAAGAATCTGAAGTAGTAAAACGTCTGGATAAACTGAAGTTAAAACGCTCAACCACCCCCATTGACTTATCAATGAAACTCTTCAAGGAGTTCTCCCCGGAACTAGCTAAACCCCTCTGTTCCACCATCAATACTTCCCTCAGCCAAGCAAGATGACCAGCTAACTGAAAGACCTCATATGTGACACCATTGCCCAAGCCAACCAGCCCACAATCCTTGAATGAGCTACGACCCATTGCCATCACCCCAAAACCCAGTTTAATCTGTGAAAATTTCGTGTTTGACTCGGCTTATGCTGATATTGCAGGCGTCATAGATCCTCAGTAATTAGGCAATATGAAAACTTCCTCCACCACTCACTGTCTTGTCAGCTTTCTCGACTACATATACCGCCACATGGAAAAACGAAAAACGTCGGTGGCTGTCACCTTCATTGACTTCACCAAAGCATTTGACCTAGTCGACCACAATTTAATCATCAACAAAGCTATCGACCTGCGGCGTCTCCCGAGGCACCAAGATGGGACCGCCCTGTTTCCTTTTGCTTATCAATGATGCCCTGCTCGCTGGAAATATTTCGACGAGTCCACCATTGGGATCAGTGTCAACAACTCTTCTCCTGACTACACCGCCCTCCAGGATTTATTGAACAGTCTCCAAGATTGGGCCACCAACAACCACGTCACCATCAACCTTACCAAGACCATCGTTATGCACATCAACCTCTCATCCGACGTTGTCCCACCCCCTCCCATTACTTAAGCACCAACACACTCCAAGTTGTAGACTCCACTAAGCTCCTCGGCGTCACCATAGACAACAAGCTAAATTGGAAACCACACGTCAGTGAAGTTGTCAAATCATCCAGTTTTCGTCTCCACCTCCTCCGCCGACTCAAGTCCCTCGGAGTTCCTGCAACCGAGCTCCTCAGTGTTTACTCAACGTTCATACTTCCCAAGCTCACCTATGCCTCCCCTGCCTGGTCTTTCTTCCTAAATGCCTCACAACGTAAACACCTAGAACTTGTACAAAAGAGGGCATGCAAGATTATTCTCTCCTCTTCCTACTCCACATATCAAGCACCGCTCAATACACTGACCCTCTCGGCTCTCTCTGACCATCACCACGACCTCATCTGCAAATTTGGCGAGAAGCTTCTGCATCATCCTCGACACCGGCTTCTACTACCACCAGAGATCCCTCGTCTGCGAATTACTGATCCACACCACAACCGCATCCAGTCCATACGAGCAAGTACTGATCGCTATAAGAACAGCCCAGTCCCAGCCATTGCAAAAATTATCATCAACTTGTAATCAACCAGTGTATTCACTCCCAATCAATCTTACCTTTTTACATTGTCACTATGTTGAAATGCCCTGTAGTATGGCCTTCTCCCCACCTAGTTATTATATATCATATTTGTATCACTTATGTTACTTGTATATTATTCGTAAATCAAGTGACCCATTCCCCAATTATGTAACTGTATATGTTGAGCCTTCTGGCTGCCATGCTCTTTCAATAAAACGTTAATTATTATTATTATTATTATTATTATTATTGTTATTACACACACACACACAGACACACAGACAGACACACACACACACACACAACACACACACACACACACACAGACACACACACACACAGACACACACACACTTATATGCATGAATCTACATATTGAAGGGTGAGGTCCTCCTCCACCTTCATCGCCTCCTTCAGTATAGTGTTTCAAGGAGGAGGAGGAGACGGAGTCAGTCTCCTTCAATCATAAAATGGTTATAGGATCAGTGGACCTACGACTCCTTCAACCATACCATCAGCCTTCAGTATCCTTCTATCTGTATATATCACATTTCGTCTCACACAACTCTCCTCTCCAGTCACTCAATATCACTCTTCCATCACCCTTACTCACCTCCTGACAATCTCCATCATCCTTCTATCTCCCTTATTCACCTCCTGGACACTCCATCATCCTTCCATCCTTCTAGCCCCTCCTTCATCCTAGGCGACCTCACCATAACCCCCTTTTCATATCATCATCCCTGTATTAATTTCCTAACCACAATACTTATTTATACCCGTTGCCTTCCTGCCTTCCATACCACTCCACTTCCTTGCCTCCTCTTTTCACTCCTCCACTCACTCCTACCGCCATCCACCCTCCATCCACCTACGCCTATCACCTCCTCACACACCTCTATCATCCCTTCACTTACGCCTACCACCCTCCATCACACCTCCATCACCCCTCCACTCACCCCTTCCACATACTTCCACCACCCTTCACACACCCCTACCGCCCTCCACACACCTCCATCACCCCTCCATCACTCCTTACACCCCCTTCACACCTCTCCACTCACCCCTCCACGCAGCACCAGTCACTAAGCCGTAATTACAGGCACCAGGTCTTGTGATGCCAGCGGGAGGGTTTCAGAGTAAGGGGCCAACAGGAGGAAGAGAGAGAGAGAGAGAGAGTATATGATCACCCACGACAGACTGACAGACGACATCCATCCATCCACACGACATCCATCCATCCACACGACATCCATCCATCCACATACATACATACTTTCTTACATACATACATACATAATGGATGCCCCTCGAAATCAAGGATGGCCGGCCCAAGAGCCACCTAGGCGTGAATTTGTTTAAGGTGTAGAGGCTGTCTTCAACACAACAACCACACCCTGAGTTAACGAGCTGCATGACCCAGTGTTAAGGAATAGTCCGAGAAGACCGGACAACTCGCCAACTGCACTGGTTAACCATTACCCTGAACACGATCCTCAAATCTATTAACATCCAAGTTCCCAATTACTGCTGGGTAGACAGAGGCAAATGGCGTAAAGAAACTTGTCCACAGTTTCACCCTGCCAGGGGATAGAACCCGAGTCCACTCACTTGAAAGGCGAGGATGCTGACCATTACACCACAGGTCGCCAAGCAAACATACATACATACATACATACATACATACATACATACATACATACATACATACAGCACTGAATGACCTACGCATACGACCTCGTTAACGTCAGCTGTAAAAACAAACTCTTTTGAATCTTTGGGACGTGTTCGATACAGGTAACAAAGTGAATAGGAAAAAACAATTTAGCTGAGTGACATACTCGTAGGTGTACAGGGTATGTATGTATTTACGTATGTATGTATGTACACATACACACACACACACACACAAACACACACACAATCTCTCTCTACCTCCACCCACACACCCACCCTCTCTCACCACCCAAACATCCTCCCTCTCCACCACCCACACACCCACCCTCTCTCTGCACCCACACACCCTGTCTCCTTCTCACCCCACTCACACCCACACACCCTCTCCCCCCACTCACATCCTTGTTTCATTAAGAAGTACTCAGGATACAGCTCAGGTATTGTCCAGGTAAAGGCGTCAGTGTGCAGAGATGTGTGTGATGTGTTGAGTCATTATTATTATCATTATCATTATTATCATTATCATTATCATTATTATTAATATCATTATTATTACTATTATTATTTTCGCTAGTAATAATAATAATAATAATAATAATAATAATAATAATAATAATAATAATAATAATAATAATAATAATAATAATAATAATAATAATAATAACAACAAGATAGGAAAAACAACAGTAATAACAAAAAACAATAACAACAACAACAACAACAACAACAACAACAAAAGAAAAAGAACAATGAAAACAACAAAACAACAACAAGAAAACAACAACAACAACAACAACAACAAAAGAAAAACAACAAGAAAACAAAAACAACAAAACAACAACAACAACAACAACAAAAGAAAAACAACAATGAAAACAACAAAACAACAACAAGAATACAACAACAACAACTACAGGAAAAGAAGAAAAACAAAAACAACTTCATATCATCACTTCAGTCAGTATGAAAAACAAACTTTCTCTGACGTCCAAAACAAATCCCCCCCGTCAACACCCCTCCCCCACGTCAACACACCTCACCCCTCCCCCACGTCAACACACCTCACCCCTCCCCCCACGTCAACACCCCTCCCCCACGTCAACACACCTCACCCCTCCCCCCACGTCAACACACCTCACCCTACCCCCCACGTCAACACTCCTCACCTCCCCCACGTCAACACACCTCACCCCTCCCCCCACGTCAACACACCTCACCCTCCCCCCACGTCAACACACCTCCCCCCACGTCAACACACCTCACCTCCCCCCCCACGTCAACACACCTCAACCTCCCTCCACGTCAACACACCTCACCTCCCCCCCACGTCAACACACCTCAACCTCCCCCCACGTCAACACACCTCACCTCCCCCCCACGTCAACACACCTCAACCTCCCTCCACGTCAACACACCTCAACCTCCCCCCACGTCAACACACCTCAACCTCCCCCCACGTCAACACACCTCACCCCTCCCCCCACGTCAACACACCTCACCCCACCCCCCCACGTCAACACACCTCGCCCCTCCCCCCACGTCAACACACCAAACCCCCTCCCCCACGTCAACACACCTCACCCCCTCCCCCCACGTCAACACACCTCACCCCTCCCCCACGTCAACACACCTCACCTCCCCCCCACGTCAACACACCTCACCTCCCCCCCCCACGTCAACACACCTCACCCTCCCCCCACGTCAACACACCTCACCCTCCCCCCACGTCAACACACCTCACCCCTCCCCCAACGTCAACACACCTCACCCTCCCCCCACGTCAACACACCTCACCCTCCCCCCACGTCAACACACCTCACCCCTCCTCCCACGTCAACACACCTCACCCCCTCCCCCCACGTCAACACACCTCACCCCGCCTCCCACGTCAACACACCTCACCTCCCCCCCCACGTCAACACACCTCAGCCTCCCCCCACGTCAACACACCTCACCCTCCTCCCACGTCAACACACCTCACCCTCCCCCCACGTCAACACACCTCACCCTCCCCCCACGTCAACACACCTCACCTCCCCCCCCACGTCAACACACCTCACCCTCCCCCCACGTCAACACACCTCACCCTCCTCCCACGTCAACACACCTCACCCCTCCTCCCACGTCAACACACCTCACCTCCCCCCCCACGTCAACACACCTCACCCTCCCCCCACGTTAACACACCTCACCTCCCCCTCCCCCACGTTAACAAACCTCACCCCTCCCCCAACGTCAACACACCTCACCCCTCCCCCAACGTCAACACACCTCACCCACGTTAACAAACCTCACCCCTCCCCCCACGTCAACACACCTCTCCCTCCCCCACGTCAACACACCTCTCCCACGTAAACAAACCTCACCCCTCCCCCCACGTCAACACACCTCACCCCTCCCCCCACCTCACCCCTCCCCCACGTCAACACACCTCACCCCTCCCCCCACGTCAACACACCTCACCCCTCCCCCCACGTCAACACACCTCACCCCTCCCACCACGTCAACACACCTCACCCCTCCCCCCACGTCAACACACCTCACCCCTCCCCCACATCAACACACCTCACCCCTCCCCCCACGTCAACACACCTCACCCCTCCCCCCACGTCAACACACCTCACCTCCCCCCCACGTCAGCACACCTCACCTCCCCCCACGTCAACACACCTCACCCCTCCCCCCACGTCAACACACCTCACCCCTCCCCCCACGTCAACACACCTCACCCCTCCCACCACGTCAACACACCTCACCCCTCCCACCACGTCAACACACCTCACCCCTCCCCCTACGTCAACACACCTCACCTCCCCCCACGTCAACACACCTCACCCCTCCCCCCACGTCAACACACCTCACCCCTCTCCCCCACGTCAACACACCTCACCTCCCCCCCACGTCAACACACCTCACCTCCCCCCCACGTCAACACACCTCACCCCTCCCCCCACGTCAACACACCTCACCTCCCCCCACGTCAACACACCTCACCTCCCCCCACGTCAACACACCTCACCCCTCCCCCTACGTCAACACACCTCACCTCCCCCCACGTCAACACACCTCACCTCCCCCCACGTCAACACACCTCACCCCTCCCCCCACGTCAACACCCCCACCCCCCCTTCGTCTGTCTCCACCACGTCAACACCTTAACCCTTGATGCTAGAGAGTTAATTAGCTCCTCGCCTCACCTGGTGTGGTACTACAGGTGAGTATAATGACCTTTACACCTTAATTTGCGGATTTTGTATATGAACTGTGGTGACTGTGGTAGTGTATATGCTAATGTGTGTGTGTGTGTGTGTGTGTGTGTGTGTTTGTGTGTGTGTGTGTTGATGAAGGTGTGGGTAGTGACAGGTTCATGATTAGTTGATTACCAAAGGAAGGAGTTAAGAGAGAAGGAAGCAAAGGAGAAGGGAGAGAAGGAAGGAGGGAGGGAGGGAGGGAGGGAAGGAGAGAAGGAGGGAGAGAGGGAGGGGAGGGGAGGTGGGGCAGGTGGAGGGAGGGCTGTTGGGAGGAAGGGTGTAGGAAGAGGGGGGGGGGTAGGTGGAGGAAGAATGGCAGAGGATAGAAGGAAGGGGGGGAGGAGGGGGAGGGGGGGAGTGAGGGATGAATGTGAGGGCCAGAGTCATGACGTCACACAATGAGTTTAATAGGACTCAAGGCCAGTCAAGCACTGTTGCTGGTTAGCCCTCACCTGGCGGCCCTCAGCCCCTCTACCCAGCCCCTAGTTCCCCTACCTCCCTCATTTCAGACCTCTATCTAGCCCCCAGGCCCTCTTTCCCTCACTCCCAGCCCCTCGTTCCAGTCCTCTACTCAGTCCGTAGTGAGGGAGAAGAGGGGGAGAGACGTGGATGAGAAAAGTGAGGAATAAAGAGGTGGGAAGAGGGAGAGGAAACGGGGAGGAAGAGTAGGAGGACGAAGACGACAAGGTGGAAGGGAGAAGAAGAAAGGGAGGAGTAGGAGAATGAAGACAGACAGACAGGGAGGGAGGGAGGGTGGCACGGAGTTACCTGGGCGCCTCATCAACACCAACGGGTATACCTTCAATATACAGTATCACCTGGTTGATTCTCACCTGCCAGAGCCCCCCCCCCCCCAGCCAATCACATCACCTTGTACATTACATTACACCTGAATTTAGAAAGGTAACGCTATTTTTCGGCCAATTTATTTATTTTTTAATTTATTTATTTTTATTTCCGACGAGTTCACTTTCAGATGTCATAAGTTTTTTCTCACCATTATATTATTTATAGTGAGTTGATTCATGGAGCGAGACTTTTATTTTTGTTTTATTTTTTTTGTTTTTAAACGACTTTTATACTTGAATATTTAGTTGATTTGCAGATATCGACTATGAGGCAACAGTCACTGAATGCCGCATAGATCTGCGGCTCAACTGACTCAACACAGCTTGGGTAGTTACTTATGTATTAGGATATTTAATATTAAAGTAATAAAATGACGGCGAAGGTGTGGCTATTGGGGGAGGCTGGAGGCCACTATCCCTGATATTGGACCCTCCTCCACCCTCTGGAAGAAGCTATCAGCGTCAATTTCATTCCCAAATTAGTGAAACACCCCCACTTAACCCCAGCAGAAAGATCACTCCTTGCACTACCACCGAGACTGGGAGGAATGGCCAGTGCCGGATTTAGACCTGTGGAGGCCCATGGGCAGCCTCTTTGTGAAGCGAGCCTAAATATCTGGGAGTTCCGGGGGGTGCTGTAAGCCCCCCCCAGGAAAATTTTGAAATTTGAACACTTCTTTGGAGAATTTTGAAGCCATATGCAGTTATATTGAGGAAATTAGAACATTGAGAAATTTTTAATTCACTGTATATTTATTGATAGTGTACACATTCCCAACACACACACACACACACACACACAAAAGTGAGACATGACTGGAGTCATTCATGTGGTTTCAAGTCGACCAGCCTTGTTATAGCTACTACCGCACATGTCAAAAATTTTCAAGAGACTTCACAGAAAAGAATATATTATTAGTTATTACAGAAACCGTCATTAACATAGTTAATGTACTCAAAATATATAAAAATAACTCAACTTACTTGCAGCCAATCGACCTGTAGTATCTTAAAGCACAATTATATATGTGAACGTATATTCTAAGAGCACACCAACCCACACTCAAGCACAAGCATCAATCGACTCTCTCACTCGCACTCTCACTGTACATTTGCAAGACATGTTCTAGGAAATGACAACTGACAAGATCATTCATCACTGAGCGGCGACTCAACAAGCACACACAACAATTCTCTCTTTCATTTTACATCTGCAAGACATGTTTACGTCTACTCGTGGGACGTTCACGAATCATGGGCGACGCAAGTCTCCTCTTTAATCGACAGACACATGACAACTGATGTGCAGATACTACACAACCCAACCCCCTCCGACCGACTGTCAACAAACACAGTGCCCTGATGGCATTCGTAATGGAAGTGATAATAATTTTTTTTTTTTTTTTTTTTTTAATTTCGTTATTCCGTGTAGTTCATTTTAAATCAATATATGTTTGAGGAATTCTAAATATATTATTAGTAGCACAAACAATAGCATTCATTAAAAATATACGGTTCATAGGAAAACCAGGTATTCATGAATTTTAAGTAGTTAACCTAATTTCTATCACGCTTCTTGCTGAACATAGTTTTACGTGATGGAATAGATAAACATGAATTTTAAAGAATGAAAATAATTATAATCCAAATGAATAAACAAATAAATAAAATATTGTAATATGTGGAGGCCCCCAGATTGTGGAGGCCCCTGGGCAGCTGCCCACTTTACCCACTCCTGAATCCGTCCCTGGGAATGGGACTGACCAATCCAGAGGAGATTGCTGCCACCGAACATCAAAACTCAGTTCAGCTCACGGCAGCCCTCACGGACCACATAACAGCTCAGAACGCAAGGGGGGAGGTGGATACCAGTGAAGTAAACAAGATTCTAAGGTCCATTACGACAGATCGACAGCACGGCCAAAGTCATAAGTTGCAGCAACTGTTGCTGCAAGTACCAGAGAATTTGAAAAAAAAGTAGCTATAGCTCAGGAGGTGGGCGCCTCGAACTGGTTAATTACATTACCGATAAAGGCAAATGGTTTCAGTCTCAATAAACAAAAATTTACAGATGCCAACGCTCTAAGGTATGGTGGACCAGTAGAAGGTTTGCCCTCCCAATGCGTGTGTGGCTCCTCCTATGACGTCGATCACGCCATGGTGCGCAAGAAAGGGAGCTTCATATGCATGAGGCATGACGAAGTAAGAGATCTCACAGCAAATATGTTGAAGGAAATTTGCCGTGGTGTCATGGTAGAACCGACCCTTCTTCCATTGGACGGTGAGATCTTCCAACATAGGACTTCAAAACATCCAACGAAGCCCGTGTTGACGTCAGTGCTCGAGGATTCTGGACGCAGGGACAGCGAGCTTTCTTCGACATCAGGATTTTTTATACCATGGCCGCATGTCACCGTAACTTAGCTCTCGATGCTGCACACAGGAGGAACGAGAACGACAAGATAAGGGCATATGGGGAGAGAATTCAGAACGTTGATCAAGGCAGCTTCACTCCTCTAGTGTTCACAACCTCTGGTGGGATGGGACCAAGTGCAAGATGTTTCTACGCCAGACTCGCGTAGGTGATCTCCGAACAGAAGCAGCAGCCCAGAAGTTAAGTTACAGCCTGGGTGAGATGTTGACTGTCCTTCTCTCTCCTTCAGTTGGCTTTGCTCTGCCTCAGGGGAACGAGAGCTTCGGCCCCAAAGCCGACAACAGCTGCAGATATTGACTATGAGGCTACAGTCACTGAATGCCGCATAGATCTGCGGCTCAACTAACTCAACACTGCTAGGATAGCTCCTTATGAATTAGGATATATAATATTAAGGTAATAAAATGGCGGCGAAGGTGTGGCTATTGGGGGAGGCTGGAGGCCACAATAAAAAAAAGTAGTACTCTTCCTATGATGGCGATCACGCCATGGTCTGCAAGAAGGGGGGGCTTCATATGCATGAGGCATGACGAGGTAAGGGATCTCAGAGCAAATATGTTGAAGGAAATCTGCCGGGACATCATGGTAGAACCGACCCTCCTTCCATTGGATGGCGAGATCTTCCAACACAGGACTTCAAACACATCTAACGAAGCCCGTGTGGACGTCAGTGCTCGAGGATTCTGGACGCGGGGACAGCGAGCTTTCTTCGACATCAGGATTTTTGATCCCATGGCCACTTGTCACCGTAACCTAGCTCTGGATGCTGCACATAGGAGGAACGAGAACGACAAGAGAAGGGCATATGGGGAGAGAATTCAAAACGTTGATCAAGGCAGCTTCACTCCTCTAGTGTTCACAACCTCTGGTGGGATGGGCCCAAGTGCAAGATGTTTCTACGCCAGACTCGCGGAGGTGATCTCCGAACAGAAGCGGCAGCCCAGAAGTTATGTTACAGCCTGGATGAGATGTCGACTGTCCTTCTCTCTCCTTCGGTCGGCTTTGCTCTGCCTCAGGGGAACGAGAGCTTCTGCCCCTACTCCGACAACTGCTGCAGATATTGACTATGAGGCTACAGTCACTGAATGCCGCATAGATCTGCGGCTCAACTAATTTAACACAGATAGGATAGCTTCTTATGTATTAGGATATTTAATATTAAGGTAAATAAATGGTGGCGAAGGTGGAGCTATTGGGGGAGGCTGGAGGCCACATAATTAAAAAAAAAAGTAGTAGTAGTAGTAGTAGAAGTAGTAGTAGTAGTAGTAGTAGTAGTAGTAGTAGTAGTAGTAGGCGGCCAGCGCGGCGTGGGTGTCGTGGACCATCCCTCCTGATCTAAAGTGTTATTGGTGGGGACATACTCGCTGTGTGGGAGCGGGAATTTGACAATGTGTCCGTGAATATCTGATGTCACCCTAAGCATTGCCATCCAAGGTTTCATCTCATCCCTTACGGCATAAATTGGAAATATTCCGTGTGTTCACCGGCGTTCACCAAGTGAGTGGTGACCTGTGCTGGGTCGGTGGGGGGATAATGAGAAGGCTCGGCGCCAAGGTCAGCGTCGTTAGGCCTACTGTGACAGGGGTGGTCCCGAGACTATCGCCCCTATGGGGCCGAGAGTGCTGCCCATGCGGTCGCCCCCACCCCCCACCATAGTAACGGACTCTTAATGTAGGGTCTCGACGAACCTAGTGAGTATACATAACTGATATTACACCAGTGAGACCATATAAATGGTGGTTATTTGTGCCAAGGATATATAAACTAGTGCTTGGTGTGACAAACTCTTGTCCATAGTGTATCATTCTGATGTATGGATGGTCGCTATTAGGGGGGGTAGCCTACACACCCACGCGCGCACGTATGCCCCTACTACCTGGACACAGCAGTCCAGCCTGTCACCTCTCCGCCCTTCCCTCATAAGAACCAGTATAATCTTGTGCCTCGGACTAAATCAGATGTCCGGAGACGGACGTTACCGTCGCCCAAGGTGCTGTTCACTATGCCTGGTAACATTCCTTGCTGCGTCTGTGCTAGCCCGAACCAAAACTGCACAAATTGTGTTTGTGCTAGAAACAACCGACCATGTGTGGATTGCAGGAAGCTAGACCAGTGTCGGAACCCACGTCGCAGGGAGCCGACACAGGTGGCCACAGTGGATATCGCCGGGACCCAACTACCCGATGATATCCGAAATGACAGCAGTGAGTCTACTCAACCCGAAAATGTAGTACTAATAAATGCTGCTCCCTCAGTAGCAGGTGTCCACGAGGAGAATGAGAGACAGCCGCCTCAGTGGAATGGCATGTCGATGGAAAATGCAGACGTATGGGTCAAAGAAACCTACTCAGAAATTGTCAAGTGGTCGCCCGCTAACTTATTTGAACCACCCAAGTGTGCGGCCACCAAAGAAATGATTCGGGAGATGACTCGCTTCATGACTGATTACACTCAGGACCGCTTCCTCGCCCCCCTAGCTCTTCAAATACTGGCAATAATACCACATCTATTTTGTCAGAGGACACACACAAAGGCTAAGCACAAAGAAAATGTGGCAGCAATGAAGAGAAGATTGACAATGTGGCAGACTGGGGCCTTAGATGATCTCCTATGTGAAGCAAGAACACTGCAGGAGAGACTAAAATCTACGGGTGACGGAAAGCAAAACACCGATGACGTGGCAAGAAAATTTGGAAACAAAATGCGTGTGGGAAAAGTGTCTCTCGCGGCAAGATCTCTCACACATGAATCCTCCGGTGGAGTGATGCCAATAAACAGAGCGACATTAAAACTATTGAAAGAGAAACATCCCCCTGCAAGTGAAGATGAAGGCATCAGGCTCCAGGGTGCCTATATCCCACCAAATGCTGTCCTGTTCGAGAAAATAACAGGAGAGATGGTGTGGAAAAAGGCACTGAAGACTCGAGGAGGAGCCGGCCCTTCAGGTCTGGATGCAAACGGTTGGAGAGTCATCCTCAGCACAAACAAGTTTGGCCCTGTAGCAAGCGATCTCTGCACTGCCATTGCCACCCTTGCAAGAAAGCTTGCATCCTCTTGCTGCCATCACCTCCAGGCTCTGACGGCCTGCCGCCTTATTCCTCTGGAAAAGAAACCAGGATGTAGACCTATAGGGGTGGGGGAAGTGCTGAGGCAGATCATCGGAAAGTGTATAATGGAGGTGGTAAAGGATGATGTCAGGGCAGCAGCAGGGAACCTACAAGTGTGTGCTGGCCACCAGGCTGGTGGGGAGGCGGCCATTCACGCCATGAGATTGATATTTGAGCAGCGTGATTGTGAGGCCGTTCTCCTGGTGGATGCTTCAAACGCATTCAACATACTTAACCGCAAGGCTGCACTGCACAACATCAAGATCAAGTGTCCTAGCTTTGCGATGTATGTTGAAAATTCGTATAGGAATCCTTCAGACCTCTACTTAGTAAACAACAAGGCTCTACGAGGTGATACCATCCTACAGTCGACCGAGGGAACAACACAGGGGGACCCCGTTGCAATGGCAATGTATGCAATTGGCCTATCAGTGCTCCAACAAGAAATAAAATTTGAAACAACCGGGGTCAAACAAGTGGCATATGCTGATGACCTTACAGGAGCAGGAAAAGTGGAGGACATCAAAAAGTGGTGGGACCTGGTAACATCGCGAGGTCCACAAATAGGGTACCACCCAAACGCTAGCAAGTCCTTCCTCATCGTGAAGCCAGAACATTATGAACGGGCTTTGGAGGTTTTTTGCGGAAGTGAGGTCAAAGTAACTAAGGACGGCCAAAGACATCTAGGCGCAGTAATTGGCACTACGGACTTCAAGACCGAGTACGTAGCTGGAAAGGTGAATGAGTGGGTTAGCGAAATCCAAGCTCTATCTGAGATTGCTAACACAGAGCCACATGCGGCCTTTGCAGCATTCACCCATGGAGTCAAGCATCGCTGGAACTACCTGATGCGTACCATCCCTGAGATCGGACCCCTCATCCACCCTCTGGAAGAAGCCATCAGTGTCAAGTTCATTCCCAAACTAGTGAAACACCCTGACTTAACCCCAGCAGAAAGAACACTTCTTGCACTTCCACCAAGACTGGGAGGGATGGGACTAACTAATCCAGAGGAGATTGCTGACACTGAACATCAAAATTCACTTAAGCTCACGGCAGCCCTCACTGACCACATAATAGCCCAGAATGCAACAGGGGAAGTGGACACCAGCGAAGTAAATAAGATCCGTAGGGCCATTACAACAGATCGGCAGCACTGCCAAAATGACATGTTGCAGCAACTATTGCTGCAGGTTCCAGAAAATTTGACAAAAAAAGTAGCTATAGCGCAGGAGGTGGGCGCCTCGAACTGGTTAACTACGTTACCGATAAGGGCAAATGGTTTCAGCCTTAACAAACAAGAATTTACAGATGCCATTGCTCTAAGGTACGGTTGGCCAGTAGATGGTTTGCCCTCCCAATGCGTGTGTGGCTCTTCCTACGACGGCGATCACGCCATGGTCTGCAAGAAGGGGGGCTTCATATGCATGAGGCATGACGAGGTAAGGGATCTCACAGCAAATATGTTGAAGGAAATCTGCCGGGACGTCATGGTAGAACCGACCCTCCTTCCACTGGATGGTGAGATCTTCCAACACAGGACTTCAAACACATCTAACGAAGCCCGTGTGGACGTCAGTGCTCGAGGATTCTGGACGCGGGGACAGCGAGCTTTCTTCGACATCAGGATTTTTGATCCCATGGCCACTTGTCACCGTAACCTAGCTCTGGATGCTGCACATAGGAGGAACGAGAACGACAAGAGAAGGGCATATGGGGAGAGAATTCAAAACGTCGATCAAGGCAGCTTCACTCCTCTAGTGTTCACAACCTCTGGTGGGATGGGCCCAAGTGCAAGATGTTTCTACGCCAGACTCGCGGAGCTGATCTCCGAACAGAAGCAGCAGCCCAGAAGTTATGTCACAGCCTGGATGAGATGTCGACTGTCCTTCTCTCTCCTTCGGTCGGCTTTGCTCTGCCTCAGGGGAACGAGAGCTTCTGCCCCTACTTCGACAACTGCTGCAGATATTGACTATGAGGCTACAGTCACTGAATGCCGCATAGATCTGCGGCTCAACTAATTTAACACAGATAGGATAGCTTATTATGTATTAGGATATTTAATATTAAGGTAAATAAATGGTGGCGAAGGTGTGGCTATTGGGGGAGGCTGGAGGCCACGTTTAAAAAAAAAAAAAAAAAAAAAAAAAAAAAAAAAAAAAAAGTAGTAGTAGTAGTAGTAGTAGTAGTAGTAGTAGTAGTAGTAGTGTTTACCGTCGTTCACCAAGTGAGTGGTGACCTGTGCTGGGTCGGTGGGGGGATAATGAGAAGGCTTGGCGCCAAGGTCAGCGTCGTTAGGCCTACTGTGACAGGGGTGGTCCCGAGACTATCGCCCCTATGGGGCCGAGAGTGCTGCCCATGCGGTCGCCCCCACCCCCCCCCCCCCACCATAGTAACGGACTCTTAATGTAGGGTCTCGACGAACCTAGTGAGTATACATAACTGATATTACACCAGTGAGACCATATAAATGGTGGTTATTTGTGCCAAGGATATAGAAACTAGTGCTTGGTGTGACAAACTCTTGTCCATAGTGTATCATTCTGATGTATGGATGGTCGCTATTAGGGGGGGTAGCCTACACACCCACGCGCGCACGTATGCCCCTACTACCTGGACACAGCAGTCCAGCCTGTCACCTCTCCGCCCTTCCCTCATAAGAACCAGTATAATCTTGTGCCTCGGACTAAATCAGATGTCCGGAGGCGGACGTTACCGTCGCCCAAGGTGCTGTTCACTATGCCTGGTAACATTCCTTGCTGCGTCTGTGCTAGCCCGAACCAAAACTGCACAAATTGTGTTTGTGCCAGAAACAACCGACCATGTGTGGATTGCAGGAAGCTAGACCAGTGTCGGAACCCACGTCGCAGGGAGCCGACACAGGTGGCCACAGTGGATATCGCCGGGACCCAACTACCCGATGATATCCGAAATGATAGCAGTGAGTCTACTCAACCCGAAAATGTAGCACTAATAAATGCTGCTCCCTCAGTAGCAGGTGTCCACGAGGAGAATGAGAGACAGCCGCCTCAGTGGAATGGCATGTCGATGGAAAATGCAGACGTATGGGTCAAAGAAACCTACTCAGAAATTGTCAAGTGGTCGCCCGCTAACTTATTTGAACCACCCAAGTGTGCGGCCACCAAAGAAATGATTCGGGAGATGACTCGCTTCATGACTGATTACACTCAGGACCGCTTCCTCGCCCCCCTAGCTCTTCAAATACTGGCAATAATACCACATCTATTTTGTCAGAGGACACACACAAAGGCTAAGCACAAAGAAAATGTGGCGGCAATGAAGAGAAGATTGACAATGTGGCAGACTGGGGCCTTAGATGATCTCCTATGTGAAGCAAGAACACTGCAGGAGAGACTAAAATTCACGGGTGACGGAAAGCAAAACACCGATGACGTGGCAAGAAAATTTGGAAACAAAATGCGTGTGGGAAAAGTGTCTCTCGCGGTAAGATCTCTCACACAGGAATCCTCCGGTGGGGTGATGCCAATAAACAGAGAGACATTAAAACTATTGAAAGAGAAACATCCCCCTGCAAGCGAAGATGAAGGCATCAGGCTCCAGGGTGACTATATCCCACCAAATGCTGTCCTGTTCGAGAAAATAACAGGAGAGATGGTGTGGAAAAAGGCACTGAAGACTCGAGGAGGAGCCGGCCCTTCAGGTCTGGATGCAAACGGTTGGAGAGTCATCCTCAGCACAAACAAGTTTGGCCCTGTAGCAAGCGATCTCTGCACTGCCATTGCCGCCCTTGCAAGAAAGCTTGCATCCTCTCACTGCCATCACCTCCAGGCCCTGACGGCCTGCCGCCTTATTCCTCTGGAAAAGAAACCAGGATGTAGACCTATAGGGGTGGGGGAAGTGCTGAGGCGGATCATCGGTAAGTGCATAATGGAGGTGGTAAAGGACGATGTCAGGGCAGCAGCAGGGAACCTACAAGTGTGTGCTGGCCACCAGGCTGGTGGGGAGGCGGCCATTCACGCCATGAGATTGATATTTGAGCAGCGTGATTGTGAGGCCGTTCTCCTGGTGGATGCTTCAAACGCATTCAACATACTTAACCGCAAGGCTGCACTGCACAACATCAAGATCAAGTGTCCTAGCTTTGCGATGTATGTTGAAAATTCGTATAGGAATCCCTCAGACCTCTACGTAGTAAACAACAAGGCTCTACGAGGTGATACCATCCTACAGTCGACCGAGGGAACAACACAGGGGGACCCCGTAGCAATGGCAATGTATGCAATTGGACTATCAGTGCTCCAACAAGAAATAAAATTTGAAACAACCGGGGTCAAACAAGTTGCATATGCTGATGACCTTACAGGAGCAGGAAAAGTGGAGGACATCAAAAAGTGGTGGGACCTGGTAACATCGCGAGGTCCACAAATAGGGTACCACCCAAACGCTAGCAAGTCCTTCCTCATCGTGAAGCCAGAACATTATGAACGGGCTTTGGAGGCTTTTGGCGGAAGTGAGGTCAAAGTAACTAAGGACGGCCAAAGACATCTAGGCGCAGTAATTGGCACTACGGACTTCAAGACCGAGTACGAAGCTGGAAAGGTGAATGAGTGGGTTAGCGAAATCCAAGCTCTATCTGAGATTGCTAACACAGAGCCACATGCGGCCTTTGCAGCATTCACCCATGGAGTCAAGCATCGCTGGAACTACCTGATGCGTACCATCCCTGAGATCGGACCCCTCCTCCACCCTCTGGAAGAAGCCATCAGTGTCAAGTTCATTCCCAAACTAGTGAAACACCCTGACTTAACCCCAGCAGAAAGAACACTTCTTGCACTTCCACCAAGACTGGGAGGGATGGGACTAACTAATCCAGAGGAGATTGCTGACACTGAACATCAAAATTCACTTAAGCTCACGGCAGCCCTCACTGACCACATAATAGCCCAGAATGCAACAGGGGAAGTGGACACCAGGGAAGTAAATAAGATCCGTAGGGCCATTACAACAGATCGGCAGCACTGCCAAAATGACATGTTGCAGCAACTATTGCTGCAGGTTCCAGAAAATTTGACAAAAAAAGTAGCTATAGCGCAGGAGGTGGGCGCCTCGAACTGGTTAACTACGTTACCGATAAGGGCAAATGGTTTCAGCCTTAACAAACAAGAATTTACAGATGCCATTGCTCTAAGGTACGGTTGGCCAGTAGATGGTTTGCCCTCCCAATGCGTGTGTGGCTCTTCCTATGACGGCGATCACGCCATGGTCTGCAAGAAGGGGGGCTTCATATGCATGCGGCATGACGAGGTAAGGGATCTCACAGCAAATATGTTGAAGGAAATCTGCCGGGACGTCATGGTAGAACCGACCCTCCTTCCACTGGATGGTGAGATCTTCCAACACAGGACTTCAAACACATCTAACGAAGCCCGTGTGGACGTCAGTGCTCGAGGATTCTGGACGCGGGGACAGCGAGCTTTCTTCGACATCAGGATTTTCGATCCCATGGCCACTTGTCACCGTAACCTAGCTCTCGATGCTGCACATAGGAGGAACGAGAACGACAAGAGAAGGGCATATGGGGAGAGAATTCAAAACGTTGATCAAGGCAGCTTCACTCCTCTAGTGTTCACAACCTCTGGTGGGATGGGCCCAAGTGCAAGATGTTTCTACGCCAGACTCGCGGAGGTGATCTCCGAACAGAAGCAGCAGCCCAGAAGTTATGTTACAGCCTGGATGAGATGTCGACTGTCCTTCTCTCTCCTTCGGTCGGCTTTGCTCTGCCTCAGGGGAACGAGAGCTTCTGCCCCTACTTCGACAACTGCTGCAGATATTGACTATGAGGCTACAGTCACTGAATGCCGCATAGATCTGCGGCTCAACTAATTTAACACAGATAGGATAGCTTATTATGTATTAGGGTATTTAATATTAAGGTAAATAAATGGTGGCGAAGGTGTGGCTATTGGGGGAGGCTGGAGGCCACGTTAAAAAAAAAAAAAAAAAAAAAAAAAAAAAAAAAAAGTAGTAGTAGTAGTAGTAGTAGTAGTAGTAGTAGTAGTAGTAGTAGTAGTAGTTATCCCTTTAAGAGAGAAGGAGGAGGAAGAGAGGAGGAAAATGTGAGGAAAGAAAAGAGGAGGAAGAGGAGGAGGAAAAAGGAGGAGAGGAGGAGGATTGATATCCGTTCATTTCGCCACAAACGTCAGGACTGAGGCAACAGAATGATAAGAAACTGTGCTCTCTCTCTCTCTCTCTCTCTCTCTCTCTCGTTTTCTTTAAATTCATCTCACTTTCATGCATTGTCTTACGTCTTTCTCTGTGTCTCCCCCCCCCCCTTCTCTCTCTCTCATTCCCTTCTTTATCTCCCCCCCTCAAGCTTTCCAAACCTCCTCCTCTAACACCCCCTCTTCTTCATCTTCCTCCTCCTCCTCTTCCTCTCAGCCATCCCTTCCACCACTGCCCACTCTCACTTAACTCTCCCTGCCCACTCACTCAACTATCCCTGCCCACTCACTCAACTCTCCCTGCCCACTCACTCAACTCTCCCTCCCCACTCACTCAACTCTCCCTGCCCACTCACTCAACTATCCCTGCCCACTCACTCAACTCTCCCTGCCCACTCACTCAACTCTCACGCTTATAAAAATGAAGGGAAAAAAAAAGGAACTTTGGCCAAGTTATTTCCTGACCTCCTCACAAGATTAAATTTTTTCCCTATTTCCCCACATAACCTCCCTAGGAATAACAGTCCAATGGATATTATTTCCCTTGCTAAATAAGTATTTCCCTATCCGTGTTAACAAAAAAATCCCCTAAAATATGAATCTTCTTCCCCATTTCCATTCATTTCCCCCACCAAATTAATATTATTTCCCAAACTGGTGACTATTATTTCCCCATTTCCCCCACCAGATCAATGTCACTTCTATCTTTTCCCTCACATTCTCTCCCCCAACAATACCAATCACAGTAATTTCCCCTAGACATGAGTTTTACCAAGCATTCTAAATGTGTTTTCCCCTAGCAGACGAGATTATTTCCCCTCCAGGCTCATCACGTCTCCCCTAACAATAGCAGGTCCCAGTCCGTCCTTCCTTTGTCCTCTGCTTCCTTCTCATTCCCTGAACGTTAAATGGCAAGGAAAATTCCCCTTCTTCTAATAACTAATTCATTTATGAGTAAAATAACTACTTGAAAGAAAGTTATAATCTCTCAGGTGAATAACGGCCTCACCTGACATTAATTAAACTCATTAACAACATCACAGGTAAACATTACTCACACCTGTCCTGTTGCGTTATTGTGTCCAGGGTGTGGGAGGGCGATGGTGTTGTGTATCCTGGAAGAAAAAAAATTGTGAAATTAGTGATTGAAGTTACCTGTTTCCTTAATTCCAATTTATACAGGTGAGGCCGTGTAACCAGTGGGGTTCCCCAGGGGTCAGTACTAGGCCCACTCTTGTTCATAATCTACATAAACGATCTAGATACTGGGATCAGCAGTGACATAAGCAAATTTGCGGATGACACCAAAATAGGGCAGCAGATTAACTCAGGGCAGGATGCAAATGCACTACAGGAGGATCTAAATAAACTGCAGGGGTGGTCTGAAAAATGGCAAATGGAATTCAACACCAACAAGTGCAGCGCACTTAATATTGGAAGAACAAATACTGATAATGTATACAGCCTTAACAACATCAACCTAGAGAAGTCGACTTGTGAAAGAGACCTATGGGTACTTGTAAGTTCGGACCTACGGCCTAGAAAACAGTGCGTTAATGTTCGAAATAAGGCAGAGTATTGGGTTTTATATCTAGAAGTGTAAGTAACAAGAGTGCAGAGGTCTTATTGCAACTATATCTTGCGCTAGTCAGGCCGCACCTCGATTATGCGGTTCAGTTCTGGTGCCCTTATTATAGAATGGATATCAATTCACTAGAGTCGGTGCAGCGAAGAATGACAAAAATGATCCGGGACTTAGAAACCTTCCATATCAGGATAGGTTAAAGAAACTAAACTTGCATTCCCTAGAAAGACTTAGAGTGCGGGGAGATATGATAGAAGTATTTAAGTGGGTGAAAGGAATCAATAAAGGGGATATAGATAAAGTTCTTATAATATCCGAGCAGGATAGGACTCGGAGCAACGGATTTAAGTTGGATAAGTTTAGGTTTAGGAGGGAGATAGGAAGAAACTGGTTCACAAATAGGGTGGTGGACGAGTGGAACAAGCTTAGCAACTTTGTAGTAAGTGCTGGAACTCTGGAAAGTTTCAAAAGCAGGCTAGATAGATTCATGGATGATATACTAGAGTGGTAGTAACTCTCGACAGGAGCTGCCATGCACAAGCCAACCGGCCTATTGCAGACTCCTTCTTTTCTTATGTTCTTATGTTCATTCTATAACCAATTACCTGATTAATGGGTTTGTTTCCTGTACAATTATTTACTTATTATCTTTAGCCTATGTCCAATACTCTCTCTCTCTCTCTCTCTCTATTTCTCTCTCTCGGGAGGCAAGTCAAATAACCTCATCAGAAAGTCAACAGCAAGTCCATCTGCAAATCAATTAACACTGATAATTCAAGGTGAGTAAAACAGGCGTACACAAGGAACCTGTCTCTCACACACACACACGGAGGTTAGGTTAGGTTAGGTGTGGGTTCGTTTGTTTAGGTTAGGTTAGAGTAGGTTAGGTGTGGGTTCGTTTGCTTAGGTTAGGTTAGGTTTACTAGATGTGTGAAGTGTTAATAGAGGTGTTGAAAAATTTTTCTTTTTTTCTAAATTACTTCCACACTTTCTTCCTCAAAGACTGATGTCACTGATGGAAAAAGTTGGTCTTCCGACAGCAAACAGCCTCGAGGAGTGTCCACAACGTAACAACCCTCAAAGGTAGTTACCGTATGTTACGACCCTTGGGCCTCTTAAGGGTGTAACAATATCACAAATTCACAAATTACACTTTGTACTATACTATAGGTCCAGGAACAGATCCCACCAAATTATCACCTCATTACTACGGGGTATATTGAAATACATGCAGTAGTTTAATAACAGAATATATTAACAAATAAACAATAAAATAAATATATCAGTATGTACAAAAATAAACAAATACAAGTTAAATCTGATCAAGTAAATGACTCAAGCGAGTGACAAAATAATGAACACAAAAGTAAAGTCTTATTTAGTCTAGAAACTACAATGAACAACGTGATCTATCCACCACACGAAACCTCATAAATAAGTAAGTTATTTTCCGTGGAACTCCAAAATATGATTAACAATAATCTTTCACAAATAATACTTTACTTGGCGTTATAAAAGTCGAGCAAAGTTTACATGTTATACCACTAGAAACACACTGTACAATAAGAAAGGAGATACTCAGTACTTAACTTAACACTGCCGGGCCCATACCAAAGTAACAAAGCGAGCGGTCACGGCAGAAATTACGTCACAAACAAAAGACATTCACGTTGAGAATCCACAACCAACGATGGAACGCTCACTCTTAACACCGTATCTCTAACACTTGGCAAAATCAGAACTAAACTTGTTACCAAACGAAGTCTTATCAAATGAAAATCCTAAAGTAAATTATTATACTTCAAAACTGTGATTACTGTAAAGAATAAAGCTCAGACAATATATTTCATTTGTATTCATAATATATACAGTATACAGCATATACATCATCATCATCAGGTGTTTTATAATGTACACTAGAGAATTGTTATTATTATTCATGAAATTTAATCAAAATATCCCCTCAAGGTTAAAAAGTGGATTGAATTAATGACATATGCATCTAACTTTACATAGTGTTATAAAAGCCATCATATATTACACACTGCAACACTAACTTAACACAATATAGTCCACACAATAAAGTTCACAATATAGTCCACACAATATAGTTCACAATATAGTCCACACAATAAAGTTCACAATATAGTCCACACAATATAGTTCACAATATAGTCCACACAATAAAGTTCACAATATAGTCCACACAATATAGTTCACAATATAGTCTGTTAGGTTCTGAATAATAAGTTCTATATACAGGAGAGAACACAAACACCTGTATAGTTTAGTAGGTTCGGTTTACTGGATAAGAGTATGTACACAGAGGGAAGCAGCACTCTCCCCGGCTAGGCTCCTGCTGGTCAACTGCTATAGGCGACGTATGGCAAGTGATACATTAGCAGCTTCCATACGTCGCCAGGCACATTAATTAAGCGTGTGGGATATGGTAATAACATTGCCACACGCTGCTAGCTAGGCTGAATAAATAATACATAAATGGAGCACATACATAATATACATACATGATATATAATCCAGCATACATAATATACATACACCTCCCTCCCCCCTATACGCTCATAGCAAAGTCTTGAGCGGACCTTTTCTTTTGGATCCGTTCTGAGCGTCGAGGGACTTCATCACTGGGAAGGGTATGGGACTCAACACTGGTGGCGGGGCCAGCAGAAGGCATTGTTACGGGTCGGAGAAAACGGCGGTTCCTCCACCACACACGACCACTGGGTAACCGCACCTGGTAGTCCCGTGACCTGCCGAGACCCATGACTACGCCTACTTTGTCCCAACGTAGGGAGGTCGGGTCCTGAACACGGACTTGGGTGCCGACACTCAACCTGGGGAGAGAACGGGCGTGGTCATTGTAGCGGGCGACGACGTCCTGAACACGTTCGGCGGCTCGGCGATCACAATCCTCTGTCTTGGCCTGCCACTCCTTGGAGAAGGATTGAGGGTGAGCAGGGACACAAGAACGAAGGGGGCGTCCATACAAAACCTGGGCAGGGGAGCGTCCGGTGTAGTTAGGTGTGTTGCGGAGTTCAAGAAGACCCCTGTCGAAGGCCTCGCAGTCAATGTTCCCAGAAGGGGCCACCTTAAGGATGAGGTGCTTCAGGGATTTGACAGCAGCCTCAGCGTGGCCGTTGGACTGCGGGTAATGGGGCGATGACAACACATGCCGGACTCCCCATCGGTCAAGGAACGCAGCAAAGTCCCGGCTTGTGAACTGAGGCCCTCCGTCGGTTCGCAGGCGTACAGGAACGCCCACGTCACGGAAGTAGTGGCGGAACTTGCTGATGGTGGCGGCAGACGTCGTGTCATTACCGCACTTGATGACAACCGGCCAACCAGAGAGACGGTCGACGATAACGAGGAAGGACTTTCCTGACACACAGAAAAAGTCGGCCGACACAGACTCAAAGGGGCGGGTGGGGTTGTCGTCACTCATAAAGGGTTCCTGCTGCTGGCTGGGTTGTAATACGTGGCGGGGCTTACACACCTGGACAGCATTGGAGATGTCGGGGTCGATGCCAGGCCGGAACACAGTCTGTCTTGCACGCCGTTTGGTGGCCTCGGCTCCACAGTGACTGTCGTGGAGGCGAGCCAAGGCGTGGAGACTTGAAGCAGCAGGGACAACTACCGAAGGGGAGGTGTCACTGGCCAGAGGTAGGGGTAGGGCGGCAGCAGGGTAGTTGCTGCTCCCTTCGTGCACCCTGTTGGCGTGTTTTACCTCGAGAATCGGTGTTGGGAAGTCCTGGGAGATGATGGCCAACTCTTGGCAATGTCTGTAGGACAGCAAAGGAGTCGGGACGCCATTATGCACATCAATCCAGGCTTGACACGACCTGTTGCCAAAGGTGACGTGTGCATAGAGTGAACCTAGGGCCGGGGTCATCTGTGAACCATCTGCCATAAAGCGGAGATCCTTGGGGGGCGGTCCTAGATCACTTGGAGAGAGCCCCAAGCATTGCAAATGCTGGGGACCGATGACTGTAGCATCAGCGCCGGTGTCGGGCAACATCTGAAGGCGGGATGACACACCGCCGTAGGTCACGATGACGCTGATGTACTGGGGGACTTTGGTCCTGGGACGCGGGGGGGAGCACACATTCCTAATGTGGCTCGAGCGTTGTCAGGAGTCGTCGTGCCTCTGATTGGAAGGCTGTGGGCGGCCCTCTCTGGTGGAGGGGGGCTGAAGCTTCCGCCGACGCGGTCCTTTGGGTATGTTGGAAGGGCAACACTTGTCATAGTGGCCCAGACGACCACACACATTGCACTGGACGCGTTTGGCTGGGCACCGTACTGTGAGTGACCAGTGGCCCTTACGGTCACAACTGTTGCAGGTAGACTGAGCAGCTGGACACACCTGTGTTCCGTGCTGCTTACCACAGTTGTTGCAAAATAAACCGGGCGTGGACGTGGTGGGCGAAGGCGTAGGAACAGACTTCTTGTCCTTCTTGTACCGGGACACAGCGCGTACAGCTGTAGGGGGAGCACGGATGGCAGAGGTGGCACACCTGGCAGCCTCATAGGAGCGACATATCGTCAACACATCCTTAAGAGAAGAGGAAGAGTCGAGGGAGGTGAGGCGTTGGACAAGTTCCTCGTCCTTAACACCCATCAGGATCACCTGCCTCAACTGGGTCTCCTCGCACTGCTGGTGGTGGCCTGGACATATATCTACCTCTTCCGAGGCTCTCTTAAGACGCACGTAAAAGGCATCAAAAGACTCACCCTCCAACTGTCTGCAGCTAAACAATTCCCTCCTGCGCAGAGCTTCATTCTGCTGTCCTTTGATGTGCCGTTGTAGAACGTCCAGTACCTCCTCTACAGACAGCAAAGAGGTTGGGGGTACCTGCAACGTATGTTCCAAGACACGCTGAATTTCCAAGGACAGGCACATACGCAGCTGGATGAGTTGTTTAGGCTGTGACAAACTCTGGAGATCCACCATTGTAGAATAATCAGTCCACCGTCGCCGCCATTCACGAAAAGTCTGGAAAGTCTCATCAGGCTTCAAGATGGGCGGCGTTTGAGCTGCTGCTTTAGGTGGGGCTGGGGGGCGTGAAGGAAGCATGGATGAGGTATCTGAACCAGTCAGTACCGAGGCAGTGTTAGAGCCAGGGGCTTGGTTAACAGTGAGGCGAGATATCAAGGCTTCAAACCGTTCACTGTCTTCCAATCTCCGTTGGTTGTCTCGTTCTGCCTCTGCTTGCCTTCTGTGCTCATCCGCCAAACGTCTGTGGGCTTCATCCTCGCGTTTCTCATCTCTCATAAACTTCAGTAAAGCAATTATCTCTGGAGACAACGCTGAATATTGAGGTGAGGGACTGCGCGATGTGGGGGCTGGAGCGTCGTGGCCGGCCTGGTCATCCATCTCTGCGGGGCTATCACCCGCCTGAGTCATCCAGACGCTGGGTCCACGGCTACGTAAGGCGTGAGACATAACTACTTCCTCTGTGTACTATGTCTTAAATCAGTGTTGACCGGTCAGCCCGTCGTATCAACAAGATTTCAGACAAAATATTAATTAAATACACAGATAAGTAGGTTATATATATAAAATATATATAAGAAGCCGCGCGGTCAGCGAGTGTTAGTACGTGTGTGTGTGGTGTCCCGGGCGGGTAGAGAGTCTCGCCCCAGCTGTGAGGGGGGGGTGGAGGCGGCGCTGTGAGGGGGGGAAAGGGAGAAGCGCGGCGACTCCCAGTCAGTCCAGTTACCCTCAGAACGCGGTCAGAGACGGGTGCACTGAACTCTACTCCTTACAAATGCCCAGAACGTGCCGTATACCTTGGGAATCCTTTAGAACAAGGTCACACATGAATGGCACGAAACACACAATGCGCTAAACACTTCACAGAAAATCACTGTCACTGACACTGCTCAAAGTTGCGAAATTCTTCGAGCAGGGATGACGCGCGGGAGTTGACCCAAGGCTTGACCCAAGGGCGAGAGTCCATAGCCGGCTTTCTACAAACTTTGCACTATCACTCGTAATTATCCAGTAAGATCGGATCACTGCGCCATGTTAGGTTCTGAATAATAAGTTCTATATACAGGAGAGAACACAAACACCTGTATAGTTTAGTAGGTTCGGTTTACTGGATAATAGTATGTACACAGAGGGAAGCAGCACTCTCCCCGGCTAGGCTCCTGCTGGTCAACTGCTATAGGCGACGTATGGCAAGTGATACATTAGCAGCTTCCATACGTCGCCAGGCACATTAATTAAGCGTGTGGGATATGGTAATAACATTGCCACACGCTGCTAGCTAGGCTGAATAAATAATACATAAATGGAGCACATACATAATATACATACATGATATATAATCCAGCATACATAATATACATACATAGCCCACACAATATAGTTCACAATATAGTCCACACAATAAAGTTCACACAATAGAGACAACACAATATAGCCCCAGTCTTTACCATTTACCCTCACAGTGTACAGGTGTGTCACAGTTTACAGGTGTGTCACAATGTACAGGTGTGTCACAGTGTACAGGTGTGTCACAGTTTACAGGTGTGTCACAATGTACAGGTGTGTCACAGTGTACAGGTGTGTCACAGTGTACAGGTGTGTCACAGTGTACAGATGTGTCACAGTGTACAGGTGTGTCACAGTGTACAAGTGGGTCACATTGTACAGGTGTGTCACAGTGTACAAGTGGGTCACATTGTACAGGTGTGTCACAGTGTACAGGTGTGTCACAGTGTACAGGTGTGTCACAGTGTACAGGTGTGTCACAGTGTACAGGTGTGTCACAGTGTACAGGTGTGTCACAGTGTACAAGTGTGTCACATTGTACAGGTGTGTCACAGTGTACAGGTGTGTCACAGTGTACAGGTGTGTTACAGTGTATAGGTGGGTCACATTATACAGGTGTGCCACAGTGTACAAGTGTCCCACAGTGTACAGGTGTGTCACAGTGTACGGGTGTGTCACAGTGTACAGGTGTGTCACAGTGTACGGGTGTGTCACAGTGTACGGGTGTGTCACAGTGTACAGGTGTGCCACAGTGTAAAGGTGTGTCGCAGTGTAAAGGTGTGTCGCAGTGTACGGGTGTGTCACAGTGTACAGGTGTGCCACAGTGTAAAGGTGTGCCACAGTGTAAAGGTGTGTCGCAGTGTACAGGTGTGTCACAGTGTACGGGTGTGTCACAGTGTACAGGTGTGCCACAGTGTAAAGGTGTGTCGCAGTGTACAGGTGTGTCACAGTGTACAGGTGTGTCACAGTGTACAGGTGTGCCACAGTGTACAGGTGTGTCACAGTGTACAGGTGTGCCACAGTGTAAGTGTCACAGTGTAAAGGTGTCACAGTGTACAGGTGTGCCACAGTGTAAAGGTGTGTCACAGTGTACAGGTGTACCACAGTGTACAGGTGTGCCACAGTGTACAGGTGTGTCACAGTGTACAGGTGTGCCACAGTGTAAAGGTGTGTCACAGTGTACAGGTGTGTCACAGTGTACAGGTGTGTCACAGTGTACAGGTGTGTCACAGTGTATAGGTGTACCACAGTGTACAGGTGTGTCACAGTGTACAGGTGTGTCACAGTGTACAGGTGTGCCACAGTGTACAGGTGTGTCACAGTGTACAGGTGTGCCACAGTGTAAAGGTGTGTCACAGTGTACAGGTGTGTCACAGTGTACAGGTGTGCCACAGTGTACAGGTGTGTCACTGTGTACAGGTGTGTCACACTGTACAGGTGTGTCACAGTGTACAGGTGTGTCACAGTGTACAGGTGTGTTACAGTGTACAGGTGTGTTACAGAGTATAGGTGGGTCACATTGTACAGGTGTGTCACAGTTTACAGGTGTGTTACAGTGTATAGGTGGGCCACATTGTACAGGTGTGTCACAGTGTACAGGAGTGTCACAGTGTATAGGTGTGTCACAGTGTACAGGTGTGTCACTGTCACAGTGTACAGGTGTGTCACAGTGTATAGGTGTGTCACAGTGTACAGGTGTGTCACAGTGTACAGGTGTGTCACTGTCACAGTGTACAGGTGTGTCATAGTGTACAGGTGTGTCACTGTCACAGTGTACAGGTGTGTCATAGTGTACAGGTGTGTCACAGTGTACAGGTGTATCATAGTGTACAGGTGTGTCATAGTGTACAGTGTGTGTGTCACAGTGTACAGGTGTGTCACAGTGTACAGGTGTGTCACAGTTGTTACGCCGTCTCTTAATTTACTTTAATATCCAGGTTCTAGGCGTAACCAAATAAAAAAGAAAAGTAAACCAAAAGGGAATAAAAATAAACAAAGTAAACCTTTAAGAATTTAATTAAATTAAATATTAACACAATAAAGAGCCTCGTAGGCTGTCACAACAAATTGATTCACTATCAAAACCTTTAAGACACAAATGATACTAAAACATCGAAACAGGATTACGTTAACACTGCATAAACATATAAATAACTAACACTAAAATTAACTATCGTGAAACAACACTGAATTACTTAAATGTAACTAAGCAAATACTGATGGACACATACGAGACATGAATAGGAACTCACATAGATATACAACATTGGTGGCGACAGGAACAACACAAATAAATTAAGTATAAGTAACAGGTGACGGGTGTCACTTAAAAGAACGTGAACTGAATGACAAGAGGACTGGACTCTCCTCCGTCTACTGGTGACTACTATATATATATAGGGTCGGCTCCCGCCAATGCGACCACCCGGTGAAACATGGGTCGTTTAACGATGCAGATGGTCGTTAGAGAAACAAAGAATGCTTGTTACAATACTAATTGAAGAAATAAGATGGGCTTGAACAAATAATAACAGTTAAAACCTTAACAGCACAGGGTAAGGTGACTAGATTATATAATAGTAAATATAACACATCATTACAGGAATAATATGGAACAACATGGAAGCATGTTATAAAAAAAAAATAAAAAATACGACACGGTCGTAACACAGTGTACAGGTGTGTCACAGTGTACACGTGTGTCACAGAGTAAAGGTGTGTCATAGTGTACATGTGTGTCACAGTGTACAGGTGTATTACAGTGCATAGGTGGGTCACAATGTACAGGTGTGCCACAGTGTAAAGGTGTGTCACAGTGTACAAGTGTGTCACAGTGTACAGGTGTGTCATAGTATACATGTGTAACACAGTGCACTGGTGTGTCACAGTATACAGGTGTGTCAAAGTGTACAGGTGTGTCACAGTGTACAGGTGTGTCACAGTGTACAGGTGTGTCACAGTGTACAAGTGTGCTACAGTGTACAGGTGTGTCACAATGTATAGGTGGGTCACAGTGTACAGGTGTGTCACAGTGTACAGGTGTGCTACAGTGTACAGGTGTGTTACAATGTATAGGTGGGTCACATTGTACAGGTGTGTCACAGTGTACAGGTGTGTTATAGTGTACAGGTGTGTTACAGTGCATAGGTGGGTCACATTGTACAGGTGTGTCACAGCGTACAGGTGTGTCACAGTGTACAGGTGTGTCATACTGCACACGTGTGTCACAGTGTACAAGTGTGTTACAGTGCATAGTTGTGACAAATTGTACTTGTGTGACACATTGTACAGGTGTGTCACAATGGACAGGTATGTCACAGTATACAGGTGTGCTACAGTGTACAGGTGTGTTACAGTGTACAGGTGTGTCACAGTGTACAGGTGTGTCAGTTTACAGGTGTGTCACAGTGTACAGGTGTGTCACATTGTACAGGTGTGCCACAGTGTACAGGTGTGTCACAGTGTACAGGTGTGTCACAGTGTACAGGTGTGTCACATTGTACAGGTGTGTCACAGTGTACAGGTATGTTACATTGTACAGGTGTGTCACAGTGTACTCGTTTGTTATAGTGTACAGGTGTGTCATTGTGTACAGGTGTGTCACAGTGTACAGGTGTGTTATAGTGTACAGGAATGTCACAGTGTACAGGTGTCTTATAGTGTACAGGTGTGTCACAGTGTACAGGTGTGTTACAGTGTACAAGTATGTCACAGTGTACAGGTGTGTCATAGTGTTCAGGTGTGTCATAGTGTACATGTGTGTCACAGTGTACAGGTGTGTCATAGTATACAGGTGTGTCATAGTGTACAGGTGTGTCATAGTGTACAGGTGTGTCACAGTGTACAGGTGTGCCACAGTGTACAGATGTGTCATAATGTACAGGTGTGTTATAGTGCATAGGTGTCATAGTGCACAGGTGTGTCATAATGTACAGGTGTGTCATAGTGTACAAGTGTGTCATAATGTACAGGTGTGTCATAGTGTACAGGTGTGTCATAGTGCACAGGTGTGTCATAATGCACAGGTGTGGCATAGTGTACAGGTGTGTCACAGTATACAGGTGTGTCATAGTGTACATTTGTGTCATAGTGTACAGGTGTGTCACAGTGTATAGGTGTGCCACAGTGTACAGGTGTGTCACAGTGTACAGGTGTGTCACAGTGTACAGGTGTGTCAGTGGTGCCTTGAGTGTTCCTCCTGTAGGCTCATCTATCACGTCCTCATTATCAGGTCCCCGTCTTATACATAATACCCGCTGACGATAACCGATAGCTCCAGAGTTTGTTTTTGATGAAGTAAAGTTAACCTGAATGTATGCAGCTACAGCGTTTATGCCCGGCTTTAGCTAAAATTAACTTCATACAAGAAAAAAATAACCATAGCAAATTTCAGATATTTTAAAATCTGTGGGTGTGCATGGTAAAAAAATATTGTTTTTAATTATGGGGGAAAAAGGTCATTGAGAGTGTGTGGGATTGAGAGGGTGGCAAATTTGAGCTCTCTATCTTTACACAGCAAATATCACGAACACAACAGATAGTAGTGGTAGTATTAGTGATAGTAGTAGTAGTAGTGTTCGTAGTGGGTGGGTGTGTTGGAGTGCCTTCCCTGATCTAAAGTGATATTGGTGGGGATATACTCAGTTTGTGGGAGCGAGAATTTCACAGTGTGTCGATGAATGTTGGATGTCACCTTGAGCATCGTCACTGACGACTCTTCCCATCCCTTCGGCATTAAACGCAAATGTTCACCGGCGATCTTCAAGTAAGCCTGTGAGTATTTGAATGGACAGCGACTGCAGTTGCCAAGTGTCAGTGCCAATGTGTCGATAGGCCTACCTGAGCAGGGGTGGCATCGCGACTCTCGCCCCTATGGGGCCAAATGCCTTGCGCCTGCGGTCGCCCCTCCCGCCCCCCCACGTCAAGTAACGGCCACTTCATGTAGTGTCGGCTGACCAAGTGAGTATATATATATAACTAATACTACATCAGTGACACCATAGAAATAGTGGTTATCTCTGCCAAGGATACATAAGCAAGTGTTAGGTGTGACAATTCTTGCTCCCAGTGGCTCATTCTGATGTGTGGGCTGTCGCCAACAGGGGGGTTCCCGACACAACCGTGTGCGCGCACGTATGCCCCTACTACCCGGACACCGCAGGCCAGCCCGCCACCTCTTCGCACTTTACTTATAAGAACTAGTTTCTTCGTCTGTATGGGACCAAAGCAGAGGCCGGAGGCGGAAGTATCTGTCGCCCAAGGTGCTGTTCACTATGCCTGGTAACAGACATTGCTGCGTCTGTGCTAGCCAGAACCAAAACTGCACAAATTGTGAATGTGCGAGAAACAACCGACCATGTGTGGATTGCAGGAAGGGAGACCAGTGTCAGAACCCACGTCGCAGGGAGCCGACACAGGTGGCCACAGTGGATATCGCCGGAACCCAACCGCCCGATGATATCCTAAATGATAGCAGTGAGTCTACTCAACCCGAAAATGTAGTACTAATAAATGCTGCTCCCTCAGTAGCAGACGTCCACGAGGAGAATGAGAGACAGCCGCCTCAGTGGAATGGCATGTCAATGGAAAATGCAGACATATAGGTCAAAGAAACCTACTCAGAAATTGTCAAGTGGTCGCCGGCTAACCTATTTGAAATAAACCCAAGTGTGCGGCCACCAAAGAAATGATTCGGGAGATGACTCGCCTCATGCCTGATTACACTCAGGACCGCTTCCTCGCCCCTTTAGCTCTTCAAATTCTGGCAATAATACCACATCTATTTTATCAGAGGACACACACAAAGACTAAGCACAAAGAAAATGTGGCAGCAATGAAGAGAAGATTGGCAATATGGCAGACTGGGGCCCTTGTTGATCTCCTATGTGAAGCAAGAACACTGCAGGAGAGACTAAAAATTACGGGTGACGGAAAGCAAAACACCGATGACGTGGCAAGAAAATTTGGAAACAAAATGCGTGTGGGAAAAGTGTCTCTCGCGGTAAGATCTCTCACACAGGAATCCTCCGGTGGGGTTATGCCAATAAACAGAGAGACATTAAAACTACTGAAAGAGAAACATCCCCCTGCAAGTGATGAAGAAGGCATCAGGTTCGAGGGTGACTATATCCCACCAAATGCTGTCCTGTTCGAGAAAATAACAGGAGAGATGGTGTGGAAAAGGGCACTGAAGACTCGAGGAGGAGCCGGCCCTTCAGGTCTGGATGCAAACGGTTGGAGAGTCATCCTCAGCACAAACAAGTTTGGCCCTGCAGCAAGCGATCTCTGCACTGCCTCTGCCGTCCTTGCAAGAAAGCTGACATCCTCTTGCTGCCATCACCTCCAGGCCCTGACGGCCTGCCGCCTTATTCCTCTGGAAAAGAAACCAGGATGTAGGCCTATAGGGGTGGGGGAAGTGCTGAGGCGGATCATCGGAAAGTGCATAATGGAGGTGGTAAAGGATGGTGTCAGGGCAGCAGCAGGGAACCTAAAAGTGTGTGCTGACCACCAGGCTGGCGGGGAGGCGGCCATTCACGCCATGAGATTGATATTTGAGCAGCGTGATTGTGAGGCCGTTCTCCTCATGGATGCTTCAAACGCATTCAACATACTTAACCGCAAGGCTGCACTGCACAACATCATAATCAAGTGTCCAAGCTTTGCAATGTATGTTGAAAACTCGCATAGGAATCCATCAGACCTCTATATGGTAAACAACAAGGCTCTAAGAGGTGATGCCATCTTACAATCAACCGAGGGAACAACACAGGGGGACCCTGTTGCAATGGCAATGTATGCAATTGGCCTATCAGTGCTCCAACAAGAAATAAAATTTGAAACAACTGGGGTCAAACAAGTGGCATATGCTGATGACCTTACAGGAGCAGGAAAAGTGGAGGGCATCAAAAAGTGGTGGGACCTGGTAACATCGCGAGGTCCACAAATAGGGTACCACCCAAACGCCAGCAAGTCCTTCCACATCGTGAAGTCAGAACATTATGAACGGGCATTGGAGGTTTTTGACGGAAGTGAGGTCAAAATAACTAAGGACGGCCAAAGACATCTAGGCGCAGTAATTGGCACTACGGACTTCAAGACCGAGTACGTAGCGGGAAAGGTGAATGAGTGGGTTAGCGAAATCCAAGCTCTATCTGAGATTGCTAACACAGAGCCACATGCAGCTTTTGCTGCATTCACACATGGAGTCAAGAATCGCTGGAACTACCTGATGCGTACCATCCCTGATATCGGACCCCTCCTCCACCCTCTGGAAGAAGCTATCACTGTCAATTTCATTCCCAAATTAGTGAAACACCCTCACTTAACCCCGGCAGAAAGAGCACTTCTTGCACTTCCATCAAGACTGGGAGGGATGGGACTAACCAATCCAGAGGAAATTGCAGCCACCAAACATCAAAATTCACTTAAGTTCACGGCAGCCCTCACGGACCACATAATAGCCCAGAACGCAACAGGGGAAGTGGATACCAGTGAAGTAAACAAGATTCGTAGGTCCATTACGACAGATCGACAGCACTGCCAAAATGATAAGCTGCAGCAACTGTTGCTGCAGGCACCAGAAATTTTGAAAAAAAAGTAGCTATAGCGCAGGAGGTGGGCACCTCGAATTGGTTAACTACGTTACCGATAAGGGCAAATGGTTTCAGTCTCAATAAACAAGAATTAACAGATGCCATTGCTCTAAGGTACGGTCGGCCAGTAGAAGGTTTGCCCTCCCAATGCGTGTGTGGCTCTTCCTATGACGTCGATCACGCCATGGTGTGCAAGAAAGGGGGCTTCATATGCATGAGGCATGACGAAGTAAGGGACCTCACAGCAAATATGTTGAAGGAAATCTGCCGGGATGTCATGGTAGAACCGACCCTCCTTCCTTTGGATGGTGAGGTCTTACAACATAGGACTTCAAACACATCTAACGAAGCCCGTGTTGACGTCAGTGCTCGAGGATTCTGGACGCAGGGACAGCGAGCTTTCTTCGACATCAGGATTTTTTATCCCATGGCCGCAAGTCACCGTAACTTAGCTCTCGATGCTGCACACAGGAGGAACGAGAACGACAAGAGAAGGGCATATGGGGAGAGAATTCAAAACGTTGATCAAGGCAGCTTCACTCCTCTAGTGTTCACAACCTCTGGTGGGACGGGACCAAGTGCAAGATGTTTCTACGCCAGACTCACGGAGTTGATCTCCGAACAGAAGCAGCAGCCCAGAAGTTATGTTACAGCCTGGATGAGATGTCGACTGTCTTTCTCTCTCCTTCGATCGGCTTTGCTCTGCCTCAGGGGAACGAGAGCTTCTGCCCCTACTCCGACAACTGCTGCAGATATTGACTATGAGGCTACAGTCACTGAATGCCGCATGGATCTGCGGCTCAACTAATTCAACACAGATAGGATAGCGACTTATGTATTAGGATATTTAATATTAAGGTAATAAAATGGTGGCGAAGGTGTGGCTATTGGGGGAGGCTGGAGGCCACGATTTAAAAAAAAAGTAGTAGTAGTAGTAGTAATTATTATTATTATTATTATTATTATTATTATTATTATTATTATTATTAACTCCACCAGTCAGATATATTCTCTCATCTCCAACACCAGGAAATATTCGTCAGAGGAACCACTTAAGTCTCGTGCTTACATTATGCCCATATCATCTATATACCTGAACCGACCATCCACACACCTGAACCGAACATCCACACACCTGAGCCGACCATCCACACACCTGAGCCGACCATCCACACACCTGAACCGACCATCCACACACCTGAGCCGACCATCCACACACCTGAACCGACCATCCACACACCTAAGCCGACCATCCACACACCTGAGGTGACCACCCACACACCTGAACCGATCATCCACACACCTAAACCGACCATCCACACACCTGAACCGATCATCCACACACCTAAGCCGACCATCCACACACCTGAACCGACCATCCACACACCTGGCCCGTCTTGCATACCTTGTTACCTTGGTAACCACTTATTAATCGCCTCGAAAATAGTACAATATTGATTACCCCACGCCCAAACGCCCTTCCTTGACCACGGCCGCCCATACACACGCCCACACAGCATCCTTGACCACGACCGCCCATACACACGCCCACACAGCATCCTTGACCACGACCGCCCATACACACGCCCACACAGCATCCTTGACCACGGCCGCCCATACACACGCCCACACAGCATCCTTGACCACAGCCGCCTATACACACGCCCACACAGCATCCTTGACCACGGCCGCCCATACACACGCTCACACAGCATCCTTGACCACGGCCGCCCATACACACGCCCACACAGCATCCTTGACCACGGCCGCCCATACACACGCCCACACAGCTGTCCCCAACTACTCAGCGTCTATATACAGTATACGCCAACACACACGTCCCCACACCTTCTCTCAGTAACTCCCACCCATATGCACGCCCACACTCCCACCCACCCGCCCACGCTTCCCTTAATGAACTTGGATCAACGGGAACTAATCGATCACAAGTCCACTGTCCTCCTCGACATAGTGCAGAGGTTGACCTTGATGTGGTGCTTCAGAGGAAACTGTGTGTGTGTGTGTGTGTGTGTGTGTGTGTGTGTGTGTGTGTGTGTTTCTATGTGTACGTGTGTGTGTGTGTGTGTGTGTGTGTGTGTGTGTAATAAATAATAATAATAATTAACGGTTTATTGAAAGAGCTTGGCAGCCAAATGGCTGAAAATATACAGTTACATATTTGGGGAATGGGTTACGAATTACAAATAATATACAAGTAACATAAGTGACACAAATAAGACATATAATAACTAGATGGGGAAAAGCTCAAACTACAGTTCATTTCAACATAGTGACAGTGCAAGAAGTAGTGTTTACTGGGAGTGAATACACTGGTTTATTACAAGTTATTGATAATTTTTACAATGGTTGGGACTGGGCTGTTCTTATAGCGATCAGTTCGTGCACGTATGGGCTGGATGCGGTTGTGGTGTCGAACAGCAATTCTCGGGCTAGGGATCTCAGGTGGTAGTAGGAGCCGGTGTCGAGGATGGTGTAGAAGCTTCTTCCCAAATTTGCAGATGAGGTCGTGGTGATGGTCAGTGAGAGTCGAAAGGGTCAGTGTGTTGAGCGCTTCTTGATATGTGGAGTAGGAAGGGGAGAGAATAATCTTGCATGCCCTCTTTTGCACTTTTTCTAGGTGTTTACGTTGTGTGGCATTTAGGGAGGAGGACCAGGTGGGGGAGGCATAGGTGAGCTTGGGAAGTATGAATGTTGTGTAAACACTGAGGAGCTCGGGTGCAGGAACTCCGAGGGACTTGAGTCGGCGGAGGAGGTGGAGACGGAAACTGGAGGATTTGACAACTTCACTGACGTGTGGTTTCCAATTTAGTTTGTTGTCTATGGTGACGCCGAGGAGCTTCGTGGAATCTACAACCTGGAGTGTGTTCGGACCTAGAGTAATGGAAGGAGGTGGGACAATGTCGGAGGAGAGTTTGATGTGCATAACCATGGTCTTGGTATGGTTGATGGTGACATGGTTGTTGGTGGCCCAGTTTTGGAGACTGTTCAATAAATCCTGAAGGGCGGTATAGTTGGGAGCAGAATTGTTGACGCTGATCCCAATGGTGGAGTCGTCGACATATTTCCAGCGAGCAGGGGTTTCTCTTAGGGCATCATTGATGAGCATAAGGAAGCAGAGTGGTCCCATCTTGGTGCCTTGGGGGACGCCACAGGTGAGTGACTGAAAGGTGGAGACAGCCCCTCGGAAGCGTACAGCTTGGCGTCGGTCACTGAGGAAGTCTGTAAGCCATGGTATAAGACTTCTCCGAAGCCCGAGGTCAATAGCTTTGTTGATGATTATATTGTGGTCGACTTGGTCGAAGGCTTTAGTGAAATCAATGAAGGCGACAGCTACAGACGTTTTTCGTTTCTCGAGATGGCGGTATATGTAATCGAGAAAGCTGACAAGACAGTGAGTGGTGGAGGAAGTTTTCATGTTGCCAAATTGCTGAAGGTCTACGACTCCTGTGTGTGTGTGTGTGTGTGTGAAAGCTATGTGTACCTGTGAGTGTCTGAATATAACTGTGCCTGTGTGTGTGTATGTAGATGACTATATTCACATGTACAAGTGCCACCCAACCTAACCTAACCTAACCAACACTCGGAGTTAACCAGCCAGCATTATAGTTCACTACCCATTGTAAAAGCAGCTCGTAATTGCATAAAAAAGTTGAATTACAATACACAAAGCTCACAGTAATGACATCACAGTGCAATATCATCCTGTTGCAAATCGGGAGTTACTTGTTGACAAAAGTTGCAGAGTTTTGATGGCACCGCTCCCGTTGACAGCAAATAACGTACCCTGTGTTGGTTCATATCGTGTGTTGCAAAGAGGGAGAGAGATGCTATTGAAACTGATATTGCCAAAGGGAATTTAAATATGCAACAACACTGTATTGCACGAGCTCTGTTCTCTAAGGTAGAGCACTGTATAGTTCTGCTTTGAGGGCAACCAGAGTGTGTGTGTGAGTGTGTGTGAGTGTGTGTGTGTGTGTGTGAGTGTGTGTGTGTGTGTGTGTGTGTGTGTGTTTGTGTGTGTGTGTGTGTATGTGTTCAGGGAGAGAGAGGCAGACAGACAAACAGACAGAGAGCGAGAGAAAGAAGGGAAGAGAGATATGTGACTAGACATGAAATAAATCAAAAAGGAAGGAAGGAGAGAGAGAGAGAGAGAGAGAGAGAGAGAGAGAGAGAGAGAGAGAGAGAGAGAGAGAGAGAAATCAACCCTAACCACCACAAACCACACACCACGGTAGTATTGATCAATGCAATTTGTCCCGGACAGTGGCAGGTAATTACATCAATAAGACCTGTCCCAAAGGCTGAGGTTGTAAAGGGAATTTATGCAACAAAGTTTTTGTTATATTTTCTTGTGCAACGAAGACTGTGATATACTTTGATGCAACAGAGTTTTTTATACTTTGATTCAACAGATATCTTGCTATAATATGTATGTATGTATGTATGTATGTATGTATGTTTTCCAAGTACTTATATACAGGTAGTTTCTGACCTCACATTAACACCCGTCCAGTTAACAACAACACACTTATGTAATTTCAGGGTAGGGTTAGGTTAGGTTAGGTTTGACTCTTTATTACATTACATTAGTCTTAAGACCCAATCATTCCTACCACTCCCAAAACCTCCGTTAAAACTGACCCAGTGACCCATCTTACCTGTCTCACCTCTAAATTGACCCAGGATAGGAAAGGTGACCTGGTGTGACCTACTGGATGACCCCTAACACTGGAGGGAGTGATAAAGTAACCATGGTGACAAGGGAGGGCAGAGGCGAGTGGCCCACGAGACGAGGAGCCCCTGCGACCTTCAAGATGCAGGAGATGGGGGAATACCTGATCAATTTGTCCACTGTAGCGAGATACGAGACAGGTGTGTGTGTGTGTGTGTGTGTGTGTGTGTGTGTAAAAAGATATTTGTCTAAACATAATATGATGTATCGTTAATGTTACAGCAAGCAGTAATGAGTAGGATGACACATAAAAAAACACTATGTTAGGCTGTAAGTCGTGTCATGTTTATTGGGTGTGCCTGCCCGTATACAGTGTGTAGAGTGTTGAGATGGTGGAGATGAGAGACCTAGGGGAGGTGAGGTGTTGGGTGGTAGCAAGGGAGCTTGTTTGTGTATAATCGCCTGACTCAGCAGCCCTCACCCATCGAGAGAGGGTTGGGGAGGCGACAGCAGGGTATATCGGCACTGTAGCTATTCAGACCACAGAGGCAACACCTAACCTGGTTTCTCTTGAGACTTTCAACACGTACGTTTAACTGGTACTTATTGTGTACACAGGTAGACTGTGTCCATTGCATCGTTTATCATTATGACAACATAAAATATGGCGAATTAAGTACTCATTGTAAGTGTTAAGATTAGACTAATTACATAGCTATGATTGTCTTGTATGATTTAGTTTAAATACTAAAATGAATTGTACTCAACAGGTTTGACCGAATTATAATGTTCGAGTTCAACGTCACAAGTTTCATTAAATCCTTTAACCACCTGGATGGCCGTTAAAGTTAACATGAGCTAATCTAACTTAGCTAAATCTAACTTGACCTACCCTATACTAACTAATTTACCGCTTAGCTAACTTATCCTATCCCTAACTTTAACATAACTTACCCTAAATGTAACGTAATCTAACCTACCCATAACTTAACTTAACCCAAAATTCTAGTTTGAACAAAAACTCGGGTTCGCTTCTGGGTTCGGGTAATACCATCAGTGACGTAACACCATCAGTGACGTAACACCATCAGTGACGTAACACCATCAGTGCCGTAACACCTGTCACCTGAGCTACATGAAGGGACAACACAGGTGTCTTGGTAATTAGTACGGTGCCAGATGCCGTTTACCCTCATTAAGCTGTAACGACCTGGTTTGAATGCTCTAAACTAAAGTGACGAACCCAGTGACAACCCTTACGTCATACTACGAATCTACGACCTACCCGAGGCCAGATGATACCACCACTATGGTGTAGCCAAGATCGCCACGACCCCTAGGACAGTACGACCCGCTGCCCCAGGTCACTACGACACTTAGGATGACCCACGACAGCCAGAACAGTCTCATGACATTCAGAGCGATCTCATGACATCATGAACGACCTCAGGACGTCAAGAACGACCTCAGGACATAAAGAACGACTACCACAATCTATCAAAGATCACCACGACCTCTACAACCTACCTAACATAACCATGAACCCTCTGACAACGACCCACTCACCAAGGTCATCACAACACCCATTACGACTCCACCACGACACTACGACCCCAACCACGACACTACGACCCCCAGCACGACAATACGACTCCACCACGACACCCACCACGACACTACGCCCCCCACCAAGACCCATACTAGCCCACCACGACACTGCGACCCCACTACGACACTACCACGACACTTACCACGACACTACGACCCCCACCACGACACTACGACCCCACTTCGACTATACCACGACACTTACCACGACACTTACCACGACACTACGACCCCCACCACGACCCATACGATCCCACCACGACACTACGACCCCCACCACGATCCATACGACCCCACTACGACCCCACCACGACACTACAACCCCACTTACTTCCACTACACCCACCACGACACTACGACTCTACCACGACACTACGACGACACTACGACTCTACCACGACACTACGACGACACTACGACTCTACCACGACACTACGACGACACTACGACTCTACCACGACACTACGACGACACTACCACGACACTACGACGACACTATGACTCTACCACGACACTACGACCCCCACCACGACCCATACTATCCCACCACGACACTACGACCCCCACCACGATCCATAAGACCCCACTACGACACTACCACGACACTACGAACCCCCACCATGACACTACGACCCCACCACGACACTACAACCCCACTTCGACTACACCCACCACGACACTACGACCCCCACCACGACCCATACGATCCCACCACGACACTACGACTCCACCACTACACCCACCACGACACTGCGACCTCCACAACGACACTACCACCCCACTAAACCTCCACTACGATCCCCACCACGGCACAACGACCCCCACCCCGACCCTTACGACCCGCTCAAGAATACCAGGACGTCAAGCACCACTCAGCGAACATTACACTGCACTCGGGACGAAATAAGGCAAGCGTCTGTGTCGTAATAAAATGGATCTATTGATAATGTTAGTATGGTAGCGGTACGGTGCTGAGACGCGAAGTAAGAGAGAAGGAAGAGAGAAGGAAGAAGGGGAGGAAGAGGAGGAAGGAGATGAAGGGTGAGAAGAACAAGGAGGAGGAGGAGAAGAGGAGGAAGAGAGAAGGGGAGGAAGAGGAGGAAGAGAGAAGGAAGAAGGGGAGGAAGAGGAGGAAGAAGAGAAGGAAGGAGATGAAGGGTGAGAAGAAGGAGGAGAAGAAGGAGGAGGAGGAAGAGAGAAGGAAGAAGGGGAGGAAGAAGAGAAGAAAGGAGATGAAGGGTGAGAAGAAGAAGGAGGAGGAGGAGGAGGAGGAGGAGGAGGAGGAGGAAGAGGAGGAGGAGAAGAGGAGGAAGAGGAGGAGGAAGAAGGCGAGGAAGAGGAGGAAGAAGAGAAGGAAGGAGATGAAGGGTGAGAAGGAGGAGAAGAAGGAGGAGGAGGAGGAGGAGGAGGAGGAAGAGAGAAGGAAGAAGGGGAGGAAGAGGAGGAAGAAGAGAAGGAAGGGGATGAAGGGTGAGAAGGAGGAGGAGAAGAAGGAGAAGGAGGAGAAGAGAAGGAAGAAGGGGAGGAATAGGAGGAAGAAGAGGAGAAGTAAGAGGAAGAGGAGGGAGAAGAGAAGGAAGGAGAAGAAGGAGGAAAAGAGGAAGAAGAGGATGAAGAAGAGAAGGATGGAGAAGAAGAAGGAGAAGAAGAGCAGGAGGAGGAGGAGGAGGAGGAGGAGGAGGAGGAGGAGGAGGAGGAGGAAGAAGGGGAGGAAGAGGAGGAAGAAGAGAAGGAAGGGGATGAAGGGTGAGAAGGAGGAGGAGAAGAAGGAGAAGGAGGAGAAGAGAAGGAAGAAGGGGAGGAATAGGAGGAAGAAGAGGAGAAGTAAGAGGAAGAGGAGGGAGAAGAGAAGGAAGGAGAAGAAGGAGGAAAAGAGGAAGAAGAGGATGAAGAAGAGAAGGATGGAGAAGAAGAAGGAGAAGAAGAGCAGGAGGAGGAGGAGGAGGAAGAAGAGGAAGAATTAAGAGTAGGAGGAGAAGAAGTATAGCAACAACAACAATGAAAAAACAAAAAAAATAACAAATGTTAATCATAATAATAATAACAATAATAATAACAATAACAACAATAATAATAATAACAACAATAATAACAACAATAACAACAACAATAATCATAATAACAACAACAAAAATAACAACAACAATAACAACAACAATAATAACAACAACAATAACAACAAAAATAACAACAACAACAATAACAACAACAATAACAACAGCAATAAGAACAAAACAAATAAAAACGAAAGAAGTCAAAATAAAACCTAAAATACAGAAAAACACAATAAAGGTAAACGAGACACACACAGCTCCGACCTATTGCCATCACCCCAATACCCAGCCTAGTCTGTGAAAGTTTTGTGTTCGACTGGGCTTATGCTGATATTGCAGGAGTCGTAGACCCTCAGCAATTTGGTAATATGAAAACTTCCTCCACCACTCACTGTCTTGTCAGCTTTCTCGATTACATATACCGCCATCTCGAGAAACGTAAAACGTCTGTAGCTGTCGCCTTCATTGATTTCACTAAAGCATTCGACCTAGTCGACCACAATTTAATCATCAACAAAGCTATTGACCTCGGGCTTCGGGGAAGTCTTATACCATGGCTTACAGACTTCCACAGTGACCGACGCCAAGCTGTACGCTTCCGAGGGGCTGTCTCCACCTTTCATTCACTCACCTGTGGCGTCCCCCAAGGCACCAAGATGGGACCACTCTGCTTCCTTATGCTTTTCAATGATGCCCTAAGAGAAACCGCTGCTCACTGGAAATATGTCGACGACTCCACCATTGGGATCAGCGTCAACAACTCTGCACCCGACTATACCGCCCTTCAGGATTTATTGAACAGTCTCCAAAACTGGACCACCAGCAACCATGTCACCATCAACCATACCAAGACCATGGTTATGCACATCAACCTCTCCTCCGACATTGTCCCACCTCCTTCCATTACTCTAGGTCCCAACACACTCCAGGTTGTAGATTCCACGAAGCTCCTCGGCGTCACCATAGACAACAAACTAAATTGGAAACCACACGTCAGTGAAGTTGTCAAATCCTCCAGTTTCCGTCTCCACCTCCTCCGCCGAATCAAGTCCCTCGGAGTTCCTGCCCCCGAGCTCCTCAGTGTTTACACAACATTCACACTTCCCAAGCTCACCTATGCCTCCCCTACCTGGTCTTCCTCCCTAAATGCCACACAACGTAAACACCTAGAATAAGTGCAAAAGAGGGCATGCAAGATTATTCTCTCCCCTTCCTACTCCACATATCAAGAAGCGCTCAACACACTGACCCTTTCGACTCTCACTGACCATCACCACGACCTCATCTGCAAATTTGGCAAGAAGCTTCTGCACCATCCTCGACACCGGCTCCTACTACCACCTGAGATCCCTAGCCCGAGAATTGCTGTTCGACACCACAATCGCATCCAGCCCATACGTGCACGAACTGATCGTTAAAAGAACAGCCCAGTCCCAACCATTGTAAAAATTATCAACAACTTGTAATAAACCAGTGTATTCACTCCCAGGAAATCCCACTTCTTGCACTGTAACTATGTTGAAATGCCCTAAAGTTTGAGCTTTTTCCCATCTAGTTATTTTATATCTTATTTGTATCACTTATGTTACTTGTATATTATATGTACTGTAAATCGAAACCCATTCCCCAAATATGTAACTGTATATTTTCAGCCTTCTGGCTGCCAAGCTCTTTCAATAAACAGTTAATTATTATTATTATTTTATTATTATTATTATTATTATTATTATTATTATTATTCCACACACACACACACACACACACACACACCTGTAATACGGTAAAACAAATGGCCAGGTAATTACCAATCTACCTGTCTTTAATAGCAGCCTTCCCACTCTCAGATCAAGTCAAGTAAGCCAACCAAACGGGCCTGCCATATACCATACCATCAAGACTGTGGGAATACTCGCAGGGCTAGCGTAACGTAACCTAACCTAACCCTTAATTTAACGCTGATAGTCACCAAACTGTGTAAACATTGACAAACATCCAGAAATGAGGTAATTTATCGTAATAACTTTTGAGAATCGAACTTAACATCTCTAAGTTAATCCTTAAGTTTAGTTGGTCCATTATCAATTCTTAATCCAGGGTAAAAAAATTTCGTAATAAGTTTTGAGAAATGAACTTTACGTCTTGGTCTTAAGTGAACCCGATAAGATACGTACAAGAGAAATTAACTTAGCAGCATTTAAGAATCCCGGGTGTTGGAGGCTCATTTGTCTAGCCTCCTGCAAAAAATTTGTATATATTTTCCTTTATCAATACCTGAAGGAGTTAGGTTAGGTTAGGTAAGCGTAAGGTTAGGTTAGGTAAGCGTGAGGTTAGGTTAGGTTAGGTAAGCGTGAGGTTAGGTTAGGACAGGTCAGGTTAGGTTAGGTTACGGTATCTAACCTAGGGTGCTTAATCGTTCACGTGAACCAAAAATAATGTAAACAAAAAATTATGTGCGACAAATCTTCGTCAGTTTCATTTTTACCCCAAGTGAGGCCGTGAGGCAGTCATCAGTGAGTCATAGTAGTGAGTCAATAGGTTATCAGTGAGTCATAGTAGTGAGTCAATAGGTTATCAGTGAGTCATAGTAGTGAGTCAATAGGTTATCAGTGAGCCATAGTAGTGAGTCAATAGGTTATCAGTGAGTCATAGTAGTGAGTCAATAAGTTATCAGTGAGTCATAGTAGTCAGTAGTGAGTCAATAAGTTATCAGTGAGTCATAGTAGTGAGTCAATAGGTTATCAGTGAGCCATAGTAGTGAGTCAATAGGTTATCAGTGAGTCATAGTAGTGAGTCAATAAGTTATCAGTGAGTCATAGTAGTCAGTAGTGAGTCAATAAGTTATCAGTGAGTCATAGTAGTCAGTAGTGAGTCAATAAGTTATCAGTGAGTCATAGTAGTGAGTCAGTAAGTTAGCAGTGAGTCATAGTAGTGAGTCAATATGTTATCAGTGAGTCATAGTAGTGAGTCAGTAAGTTAGCAGTGAGTCATAGTAGTGAGTCAATAAGTTATCAGTGAGTCATAGTAGTCAGTAGTGAGTCAATAAGTTATCAGTGAGTCATAGTAGTCAGTAGTGAGTCAATAAGTTATCAGTGAGTCATAGTAGTGAGTCAATAGGTTATCAGTGAGTCATAGTAGTGAGTCAATAGGTTATCAGTGAGTCATAGTAGTGAGTCAATAGGTTATCAGTGAGTCATAGCAGTCAGTAGTGAGTCAATAAGTCATCAGTGAGTCATAGCAGTCAGTAGTGAGTCAATAAGTCATCAGTGAGTCATAGCAGTCAGTAGTGAGTCAATAAGTCATCAGTGAGTCATAATAGTGAGTCACTAGGTTATCAGTGAGTCATAACAGTCAGTAGTGAGTCAATAAGTTATCAGTGAGTCATAGTAGTCAGTAGTGAGTCAATAAGTCATCAGTGAGTCACTAGTTCAACATTGTATTAGTCATCATTATACAGTGGTACATAACTTATAGTCACCGAAGTGTTGCGAAAGTTCCACTGTAACAAGAAATACAGCAGGTACCACTGTAAGAAGAACAATACTGCAGGTACCTCTGTAACAAAAACAATACAGCAGGTACCACTGTAACAAGGACAATACAGCAGGTACCACTGTAACAAGGACAATACAGCAGGTACCACTGTAACAAGGACAATACAGAAGGTACCACTGTAACAAGAACAATACAGAAGGTACCACTGTAACAAGAACAATACAGAAGGTACCACTGTAACAAGAGCAATACAGAAGGTACCACTGTAACAAGAACAATACAGAAGGTACCACTGTAACAAGAACAATACAGAAGGTACCACTGTAACAAGAACAATACAGAAGGTACCACTGTAACAAGAACAATACAGAAGGTACCACTGTAACAAGAACAATACAGAAGGTACCACTGTAACAAGAGCAATACAGAAGGTACCACTGTAACAAGAACAATACAGAAGGTACCACTGTAACAAGAACAATACAGAAGGTACCACTGTAACAAGAGCAATACAGAAGGTACCACTGTAACAAGAACAATACAGAAGGTACCACTGTAACAAGAACAATACAGAAGGTACCACTGTAACAAGAACAATACAGAAGGTACCACTGTAACAAGAGGTACCACTGTAACAAGAACAATACAGAAGGTACCACTGTAACAAGAACAGAGGTACCACGAACAGACAACAAGTACACTGTAACAGAAGAAGTACACTGTAACAAGAACAATACAGAAGGTACCACTGTAACAAGAGCAATACAGAAGGTACCACTGTAACAAGAGCAATACAGAAGGTACCACTGTAACAAGGACAATACAGAAGGTACCATTGTAACAAGAACAATACAGAAGGTACCACTGCAACAAGAACAATTCAGAAGGTGACACTGTAACAAGAACAATACAGAAGGTACCACTGTAACAAGAACAATACAGAAGGTACCACTGTAACAAGAACAATACAGAAGGTACCACTGTAACAAGAACAATACAGAAGGTACCACTGTAACAAGAACAATACAGAAGGTAACACTGTAACAAGAACAATACAGAAGGTACCACTATAACAAGGGCAGTACAGCAGGTACCACTGTAACAAGGACAATACAGAAGGTACCACTGTAACAAGGACAATACAGAAGGTACCACTGTAACAAGGACAATACAGCAGGTACCACTGTAACAAGAACAATACAGAAGGTACCACTGTAACAAGGACAATACAGGAGGTACCACTGTAACAAGGACAATACAGAAGATACCACTGTAACAAGAACAATATAGCAGGTACAACTAACAAGAACAATACAGAAGGTACCACTGTAACAAGGACAATACAGCAGGTACAACTGTAACAAGAACAATACAGAAGGTACCACTGTAACAAGGACAATACAGAAGATACCACTGTAACAAGGACAATACAGCAGGTACCACTGTAACAAGGACAATACAGAAGGTACCACTGTAACAAGAACAATACAGAAGGTACCACTGTAACAAGAACAATATAGCAGGTACCACTGTAACAAGGACAATACAGAAGGTAACACTGCAACAAGAACAATACAGAAGGTACCACTGTAACAAGGACAATACAGCAGGTACCACTGTAACAAGGACAATACAGAAGGTACCACTGTAACAAGAACAATACAGAAGGTACCACTGTAACAAGAACAATATAGCAGGTACCACTGTAACAAGGACAATACAGAAGGTAACACTGTAACAAGAACAATACAGAAGGTACCACTGTAACAAGGACAATACAGCAGGTACCACTGTAACAAGGACAATACAGAAGGCAACACTGTAACAAGGACAATACAGCAGGTACCACTGTAACACGAACAATACAGAAGGTACCACTGTAACAAGGACAATACAGAAGTTACCACTGTAACAAGAACAATACAGAAGGTACCATTGTAACAAGAACAATACAGCAGGAACCACTGTAACAAGAACAATACAGAAGGTACCACTGTAACAAGAACAATACAGCAGGAACCACTGTAACAAGGACAATACAGCAGGTACCACTGTAACAAGAACAATACAGAAGGTACCACTGTAACAAGAACAATACAGAAGGTACCACTGTAACAAGAACAATACAGCAGGTACCACTGTAACAAGAACAATACAGAAGGTACCACTGCAACAAGAACAATATAGCAGGAACCACTGTAACAAGAACAATACAGAAGGTACCAGTGTAACAAGAACAATATAGCAGGAACCACTGTAACAAGAACAATACAGAAGGTACCACTGTAACAAGAACAATACAGAAGGAACCACTGTAACAAGAACAATACAGATGGTACCACTGTAACAAGACAATACAGCAGGTACCACTATAACACGGACAATACAGCAGGTACCACTATAACACGGACAATACAGCAGGTACCACTGTAACAAGGACAATACAGATGGTACCACTGTAACAAATAAAATATAATCATAAAGGTACCATTGTAATGATTATAAATTCTATTTAAATTCTTAAAAGTTCCATTAGACTAAACAAAATAAAAAACATTTTTAAAAAGTTCCACCAAAATTAAATAGAAAAAGAAAGAAATAAAAAAGGTCCATTTCTTCCACAGTAATTAAAAAAAGGTCCATTTCTTCCACAGTAATGAAGAAAAAGGTCAATTTCTTCCACAGTAATAAAGAAAAAGGTCCATTTCTTCCACAGTAATGAAGAAAAAGGTCCATTTCTTCCACAGTAATTAAAAAAAGGTCCATTTCTTCCACAGTAATGAAGAAAAGGTCAATTTCTTCCACAGTAATTAAAAAAGGTCCATTTCTTCCACAGTAATGAAGAAAAGGTCCATTTCTTCCACAGTAATGAAGAAAAAGGTCAATTTCTTCCACAGTAATTAAAAAAGGTCCATTTCTTCCACAGTAATGAAGAAAAGGTCAATTTCTTCCACAGTAATTAAAAAAAGGTCCATTTCTTCCACAGTAATGAAGAAAAGTTCAATTTCTTCCACAGTAATTAAAAAAAAGGTCCATTGAGTTAAGCAACAAATACCATTATAACTAAAGCTAAGAAATTGGAGCTTTTAAAACGTGTGATATAGTAGTTAATGTTAGTTAGGGCGGCCACTTAACTACCTTGGTTGATAATTACCTGTCGTAGATATTTTAACTCTTATCTAAATTAAGGCGCCACGTCCAGGATATTGGTTAGGTTAGATTAGGTCAGGTCAGGTCAGGTCAGGTTAGGGCATTACAATACTCGCACTATAACACCTGAGGTTATAGGACCAATAACTATATACAAATTAATGTTCCTGTATCATGTAACTAAACTTATACCTTATATCCGGTTACAGTTTCTTCATTCACATCAACTCCAATAATGTGATTAATGTTATCCTCACTACAGCCAAGTTACTGTACCTGTAATTTCGACCTAAGAGACAAGAATTAATACTTTACATCAATAATTATCTACTTTTCACTTATATGTACACTTAACAATGCTCTTTACGATGGTACAGTGATCACATGAAATACACTGCATCTGTATCTAAACATCTGTATTTTACCCCTACACCTGTGCTTTACACCTGTACTTTGTTGTTACACCTGTACTACCTGTAATTAACATCTGTACTTGACTCTTACACCTGTTTCAACAATGAAATCCCTAAATAAAATATTAAATATGTGTGTACTTACGTGAAGTCGACGATCTGTGCGGGAGGGAGGGAGTGAGAGAACGAGGGAGAGAGAGCAGAAGGACCACATCCGCTCTCACTGCAGGATGTTAGGACACTGAGGCTGCTCTCTACCTCCCCGCCGCCTCTCGCACACTCCCTCTCATCCACCCACCCACCCAAGCAGAGAGAGAGAGAGAGAGAGAGAGAGAGAGAGAGAGACTTGTACCGAGACACTAAAATGTTTGCTATCAGGAAAACCGATAATAATAATAATAATAATAATAATAATAATAATAATAATAATAATAATAATAATAATAATAATCCCAGTAAACAAAACATTCTTCTTACTAAGTGGCTATATATGTGTGTGTGTGTGTGTGTGTCCTCAACGAAGCCAATCAATGAATTATATACAGAACAAATTGTAATAATCTGCCATATTAGTTACTATTACCACGTGAAGGTTCTTGTACAAAGCTTAATGAAGAAGATTGATTTAAGGAACATAATGTATCGGTGGTGCCACTTCTCCGTGCAGTGCAGGTTTATGTGGCACCATCGCCTCGTTACGTCACAGGAGGTGCGCACTTCCACCCACCGTTAAGTGTTGTCATTACACTTAATGGTAAACTGGGGGAATTATTTCGGTTTTATAAGTATATGAAGGCTGGTGGAGTATATCGTGTCAAGGTCAGTCATTATGGTAATTTGGGTATTGATGATATAATGTGTTAGGGTGGGGAGTGACGACAGACAGACGCTCAAACAGAATACTGAGAGAGGTGTTGGTGGCGTGCTTACTTCAGCTATGGTTATTACCTTGAATATAACAACTTACTTAATTGAGTAAAGGAAAATTACGAATTGATTCAACTTTTCAGTAGTGAAAGAAAATTCCACTTTATTGGTCGTATTTACGGATCCACTTACAGTATATTGACGTTGGTAGGTGCTGGTACCTTATTATAACACACACACACACACACACACACTACATCCTTGACCACCGAAGGGTCAAGACGTACCTGGCGCTCCTCTGGGAGCAGCCAGGTCAACTGTTAAGTTGGCCCACACCAACCCCCTCCCCTGAACCCTCCTCCCCACCGGAATATCAACAAGTTCTCGCCAGAAGTTACAATTTCATTTAGGAAAGGAACGGAACCAGTGTTAAACAGAGGTGAACAGTGCTTAAGTCAGTGAGAACAACTCAACAGTAACGGTCGTACCCAAGTTAACCTTCACACAGTGAGGTCCCAGGTACCCAGTGATAACGGCCAGTGAGACCCAAAAACAACCAGCGATGTGTTAATCCGTCTACGATAAGAAGGCCTGGGACCACACCTCACTCATATAACACCATCTGTGAGGGAATTACTACACCACATGTCCCTCATAACACCATATGTGAGGGAATTACTACACCACGTCAAGTCCCTCATCACACCATCTGTGAGGGAATTACTACACCACGTGAGGTCCCTCATAACACCATCTGTGAGGGAATTACTACACCATGTCAAGCCCCTCATAACACCATCTGCGAGGGAATTACTACACCACGTGATGCCCCTCATAACACCATCTGTGAGGGAATTACTACACCACGTGATGTCCCTCATAACACCATCTGTGAGGGAATTACCACACCACGTGAGGCCCCTCATAACACCATCTGCGAGGGAATTACTACACCACGCCAGGTCCCTCATAACACCATCTGAAGGAACTACTACACCACGCGAGTTCCTCCTAACACCATCTGGGAGGGAGTTACTACACTACGAGTTTGCTGGTCAATACCTACATTAATCTGTCTGTTCACTGTATGTTCCTTTACCTTTCTCTAATGAAGGCTTTTGTTAAACCACCAATGTATGTAATAAGTCATTTATGTCCAATGTATATTTTCAGCCTTCGGGCTGCAGAATTTTTTCAATAAACCGTTAATTATTATTATTATTATTATACACACAAAGTGAGGACTTTGTTTTTGAGAGGGCATTTGCCAGAATCTATCAGTCAATTGATCCACAGCAATTTGGCAATATGAGGACCTCCTCTACATCACACTGCTTAATGAGCTTTCTGGATTTTCTGCACAAAAACCCGCAGAAACGTAATACATCACTGGCCGTTGCCTTTGTTGACTTCAGGAAGGTCTTTGACCTTGTTGATCACTGCACTGTTATCAACAAGGCCGTTGCACTGGGGCTACCCACCAACCTGGTCTCATGGCTCACTGATTTCTTGAGTGGACGCCGCCAGGCAGTGAGGTATCAGGGCTTGGTCTCCACATTCCAACACCTCACCTGCGGTGTTCCCCAGGGGACCAAGATGGGACCACTGTGCTTCCTCATTCTGATCAACGACGCTCTATTGGACACTCCTCACAGGTGGAAGTACGTGGATGACTGCACTGTGGGGGGTTTCAGTGGACAACACCACACCAGACTACTCATCACTACAAGGCACCCTGGACAGGCTACAGGCATGGACTACAGAGAACAAGGTCACCATCAACCACACCAATACCGTAGTCATGCACATCAATACCGCCACCACTCCAGTGCAAGCCCCAGCAGTCACAGTGGGTGCCCATCTTCTCCAGCTGGTGCAGTCTGCCAAACTCCTGGGTGTTACTATAGGCAACAAACTTGACTGGAAGGCCCATGTAAATAACACAGTCAAGGCAGCCTCGTACCGTCTCTACATGCTACGACGACTTAGGTCACTTGGGACACCCACGCCAGAGCTGAGGACTATCTACAACGCCTTAATTCTCCCTAAACTAACGTATGCGTCACCAGCCTGGTCGTCTTCCCTCAACTCCACCCAACAATGTCAGCTAGAGAAGGTACAGAAAAGGGCCTCCAGAATCATGCTCGGCGCTGACTACTCCGGCTACACCAACGCAATCTCCACCCTGGAAATGCCATCCCTCAGTGACCTCCACCACCAAGCACTGGAAGGGTTTGGCAGCCAACTATTGCACCACCCTCGTCATCGCCACCTTCTGCCACCGGCAGTCCCCCACCCACCTCGCCCAGTCCGCCACTACAACAAAATTCAGCCCATAAGAGCCCACACCGATAGATATAAGAATAGCACTATCCCATCTATTGTTAAAATAATAAACAACTCCTGATTTATGTACTGTAGAGCCCTGTAAATGTATTGAACGCATATCATTATGCCTAAATCACATGTAAGTTTGTATATTTTCAGCCAACGGCTGCAACTCTATTAATAAATCGTTTATTATTATTATTATTATTATTATTATTATTATTATTATTATTATTATTATTATTATTATTACACACACACACACACACACTACTACTACTCCTACAACTACTTTGCTGTCACTTGGAATCGAGGATGTCGATCATCCAGCTATGATACAATGATATGAGTTATTAAGGATGTCACCTTCATTGGTGAGTTTTAAGGTAACTAAAGAGACCAATACGGGACAGGCAGAGTTGTTCACAGATGTTGCACATGTGGGGGACTCCGTCGTGTGCGGGAGGGGCGGCGGCAGCGTCTTTCAGGCGTTGGCGCTTGTCTGTCTCGGTTTGTAGTTGGGCTAACTCGAAAGTATTGACACCTTCTCGTGTGGTACTGCTCCAAGCATTACGATGTGGAGTAATCATTTCCCAGGTGAAGGGGTCGATTTGTCTTAAGATTATCCTCATTCCTTTTCAGTTGCCCGCCGGCGTTACGTTTACTATTCGTTGGGTGACTGTAAAGTAGCTGCTTTGGCAGTCTACTGTCGTCCATGCGGGTAACATGGCCAGTCCGGCATATTTGTTCATGGATAATAGTAAGCCTCGATGCTCCTACATTTGGTGTCAGCAAGAATACTGGCATTTGTTCTCTTGTCTTCCCAGCGAACTCGGAGGATGGAACGTAGACTACGTTTGCGCAAGTTTTCAAGTGATTTGATGTGCCTCCTGTATGTAACCCATGTCTCGCTGCCATATAGCAGGGTGGGGAGGACCACTGCTCGATATACGTGTAACTTTGTAGATAATTTCAGCTCCCTACAGCTGAAGATACGGGTACGGAGTCTGCCATAGGCTTGAGATGTACATCTGATCCGATGCTGATGCCCGTATTATTAAACAACATCTTCCCTTGATGTGGGCCGTCGTGCTTCAACCCGAGTTTTAAACTATATGGGTCATGGGGGACACCGCAGTACAGTACTTAATGGGGTGGTGTGGCGGTAAAATTAACTAATTCCAATAAAATTAATTTATAATATTAGAATTAGTTAAATTTACACCCACACCACCCCGTTAAGTACAGTACTGCGGTGTCCCTCAGGACTCATTTAGTTTAAAACTCGGGTTGAAGCACGACGGCCCACATCAAGGGAAGATGTTGTTTAATAATAAGGGAGTGAATCTCTTCATCGATGTCCGCTGTGGTGGACAGATGGGAGCCGATATACCGAAAGTGGATAACATTAGAGAGGGTAGGGCGGTTAAGATGGATGGATGGATGGATGGATGGATGGATGGATGGATGGATGGATGGTGGGGGTGTGGCTGAACCAGGGGCAGGTTGAAAGAGAATCCGAATCTTACGTACATTCACTTCAAGGCCGAAGTGTGTATACGCATTTGCGTAGGTGCTCAGGATCTCCTGTAGGTCGCGTTCAGTGTGAGCAACGAAAGTGAGGTCATCTGCATATTGAAGTTCACACACACACACACACACACACACACACACACACACACACACACACACACCTTAATATCAATCCAACAGCTCACACGGGGCCAGGTTACTGACAGCAGGTTTAGTTTATACAGAAGGAGAGGTTCTATGATGGGTGATAATACACCTGTGTGAACTGGCCGACTAGTGCTGGTGACAGCGTGTCTTGAAGTGTGTTTTTTGCCTCACCAATACGTGATGCCCACCAACTACCACACGTAAACTGGTGACTATAGGTGTGTGGGCATCAAATATCTCACTCTGGAAGTTTTTTTAACAGAAATTTGGATACTGAATAAAACTTTGTGGGTAGATATCATTAAGTTTATTAATCTTGTTCCTAAGAGAAAACTAACATGTCTTGTGTCCGTAGAGTAGATGACGCCTTCAGTGGCGGTGCTGCTGAGGGCTAGGAGACTGTTGAGAGTTGTAACGACATAAGTTTCAGTAAATCTCTCTGGGGAACCATTATTAAAAAGCTAATTGAATAAATCAACACTTAACATGTCTGTGATTTCCCTGTTGGTCCTCACCATTACTAAACCGTTTTATCCATGTGACAAGTTTCTCTCTCTCTCTCTAACCTAACCTAACCTAACCTAACCTATCCACTAAGAGCAGCTCCCACAAGGACTCACAAATAACCTAACTGTTGGGACAATCTCATTCGGGTCCATTACAGAAAAGATTGCCTGGAGGCGGAGCTGCTCCAGAAGGATCTGTTGATCTTCTCTGTTAATGGTCTCGCTCCCTCACGCTCCCCACACACCCTCCCAAAATAATCACTGGGCAAGTATTTCGACCTACAGCCGCTAAGTCTATGTGTGAGGCCCTTGGTATATGAGGCCCTTGGTCTAGCTAGCCACTGCGAGCCACAGGGTTGACCAGAGTGACTACAGCAGGAGGCCTCTCTGGTACTGTCAAAAGCGTCCTGGTTATTTTGTCCACAATTGTACCTATTACACACAAGTACAGTAAGTTACACAAGATAACAGGCTCCTAACGCGAGGCTTTGTGTGTAATATAACAATCAAGAGAGAGAGAGAGAGAGAGAGAGAGAGAGAGAGACAAGGAGAGAGAGAGAGAGAGAGAGAGAGAGAGAGAGAGAGAGAGAGAGAGAGAGAGAGAGACAAGGAGAGAGAGAGAGAGAGAGAGAGAGAGAGAGAGAGAGAGAGAGAGAGAGAGACAAGGAGAGAGAGAGAGAGAGAGAGACAAGGAGAGAGAGAGAGAGAGAGAGAGAGAGAGAGAGAGAGAGAGAGAGAGAGAGAGACAAGGAGAGAGAGAGAGAGAGAGAGAGAGGCAAGGAGAGAGAGAGAGAGAGAGACAAGGAGAGAGAGAGAGAGAGAGAGAGAGAGAGATCCTGGCATTACGTCCACACTCTGCTCGTCCGCCTCTATGACTGAGTGACTATACAGTAATATTTTCTGGGTCACTCTGCGCTGAAGACTTTAGTGGACTCCGCTAGTGTAATTCCTTCACGAAAGACTTTTACATTACAGCCAAGACATCTGTTATTGGAGACGTCTATTATTACCAAGAATCATTCATTTTACTCAAGTTATCCTGTAAATAAAAATATTAATCGTTTTCTCTTAAGGTACAGAAAATGTAAAAAAATATTTAAGTGTAGACGAATATAATAATAATAATAATAATAATAATAATAATAATATTAATAATAATAATTAAACGTTGCCAACACCTAATTATATATTGAGTCTCATATAGGGAGAAAGAGAAAAACTAAACCTAATTTATTCCATACAGTTTCCGTCATTAGTTTATATTTTTCAAGAATTTTAACAGATAAAATTACTCACAATATTAGTTATGCAAACCTTTGAAAACCTGACCTAACGTTTCCTCACTTATAAAAAGGTCAAGAATCACTTTTGAGTTTATGGATCCCTTCATATTTGAACACCGAAAACAACTCCAACACATGCTAAACACCGAAAACAACACCAACACATGCTAAACACCGAAAACAACACCAACACATGCTAAACACCGAAAACAACACCAATGTAGGCTAAATGCCGAATAAAAACACCAACGAATTTTTAACATCCAAAGCAACACCGTCACATACTAAACACGAAAACAACACCGTCAAATACTAAACACCAACACATGCTAAACACCGAAAACCACCATCTCTCACTAAACACCAAAAACTCCAATATGGTAAGGTTTTCTAGTTTTCGGATTTTTAAAGGTTAGACAAGGTTAGGTCAGGTTTACAAAAGTTTTGTTTAAGTGTCTTTAGTAGTTTACCCCACATTTCCGCCCCGCCCCCTTCTTTAAAGCCTTGCCCACTTTGTACAAATAATATTGTGGGTAATTTTATCGGTTAAAATACTCGCAAAAATATACAACTCCGCCCATAGCAAAATCAAGGCCCAGAGTGACGTGAACCTTGAGGGTGGAGTAGGGGGGAGGGGGGAGGGGGGGAGAAGGGGGAAGGGGGAGAAGGGGGGAAGGGGGAGAAGGGGGGAAGGGGGAGAAGGGGAAGGGGAGAAGGGGGAGAAGGGGGGAAGGGGGAGAAGGGGAGGAAGGGGGAGAAGAGGGAGAAGGGGAGAAGAGGAGGAGTGAAGAAAGGAAGAATAGAAGGAGAGAAAGGAGAAGAAGAAAATAGATGATACGAAAAGGAAGAGACAGACAGACAGACAGACACAAGACCTACATCATCATCAAACCAAATTATCCCAACTAAAAAGCTTAATAATGTTTACTCTTCTATAATTCTTAATGTTTACAAATGTTAATGGAAAATAAACACGCATTACATAAACACATAAATCCCTTAAATAATTATCAATAATATATATATTTTTTTTTACCAGCATAATGAGTCAACATGATAGGTGCTGTGTGTGACGTACGGTTATATTGTTTACGTACACGGACGATATGACCCTGAAATAAGGACACTTAAGGCTCCCTCGTCTATAACACGGACGTTATGACCCTGAAATACGGACACTTAAGGCTTTTTCCCCTAGAACACGGACGTTATGACCCTGAAATAAGGACACTTAAGGCTTTTTCCCCTAGAACACGGACGTTATGACCCTGAAATACGGACACTCCTTCCCCTATAACAACTTTTCTATATAAATGTAATTATTTACAATATATTTTAATGTCTCATAATCTAACATTCACTCTGTGCTTATCTGTGTGTCTGTATGTCTAATATTTTGGTATCTATCTATCTATCTATCTATCTACATAGCTATCTATCTCAAGAGGAAGGAAGGTGGGCGGTGGGTGGTGGGTGGTTTGCTGGATGGTTTGGGGGGCGGCGGGTGGTTTGGTGGGTGGTGGGTGGCAGGCGTGGAAGGGTGGCACTAGGCTAACACAACACGTCCGTATGGTCAACCAATAAATACTCAATAGTGATGAGGGTTAAATAGGGGGTGGGGGGAGGGTGGTGGTGTGGGGAGGGAGGTGGTGGGGGGAGAGAGGTGGTGGGGGGAGGGTGGTGGCGGGGGGAGGGTGGTGGCGGGGGGAGGGTGGTGGTAGGGGGAGGATGGTGGTGGGGGAGGGGGTGGTGGGGAGGGGGTGGTGAGGGAGGGGGTGGTGGTGGGGGTAGGGTGGTGGTGGAGGAGGGTGGTGGCGGGGGGAGGGTAGTGGCGGGGGGAGGGTAGTGGCGGAGGGAGGGTAGTGGTGGAGGGAGGGTAGTGGTGGAGGGAGGGTAGTGGTGGAGGGAGGGTAGTGGTGGGGGGAGGGTAGTGGTGGAGGGAGGGTAGTGGTGGGGGGAGGGTAGTGGTGGGGGAGGGTAGTGGTGGGGGAGGGTATTGGTGGGGGGAGGGTGGTGGTGGGGGGAGGGTGGTGGTGGGTGGAGGGTGTGGTGGGTGGAGGGTGGTGGTGGGTGGAGGGTGGTGGTGGGGGGAGGGGGGGAGGGTGGTGGTGGGAGGGGGGGAGGGTGGTGGTGGGTGGGGGAGGGTGGTGGTGGGGGAGGGTGGTGGGGAAGGGTGGTGGGGGGAGATTGATGGTGGGGGAGGGTGGTGGTGCGGGAGGGTGGTGGTGGGAGAGGGAGGTGGTGGAGGGAGGGTGGTGGTGGAGGGAGGGTGGTGGTGGAGGGAGAGTGGTGGTGGAGGGAGAGTAGTGGTGGGGGAGGGTAGTGGTTGGGGAGGGTGGTGGTGGGGGATTGTGGTTTTGGGGGGAGGGTGGTGGAGGAGGGAGGTTGGTGGCGGGGGGAGGGTGGTGGCGGGGGAGGGTGGTGGAGGGGGAGGGTGGTGGTGGGGGAAGGGTGGTGGTGGCTGGAGGGTGGTGGCGAGAGGAGGGTGGTGGTGGGGGAGGGTGGTGGTGGGGGAAGGGTGGTGGTGGGGGGAGGGTGGTGGTGGGGGGAGGGTGGTGGTGGTGGGGGGAGGGTGGTGGTGGTGGGGGGAGGGTGGTGGTGGCGGGGGAGGGTGGTGGCGGGGGGAGGGTGGTGGCGGGGGGAGGGTGGTGGAGGGAGGAGGTTGGTGGCGGGGGGAGGGTGGTGGCGGGGGGAGGGTGGTGGAGGGGGGAGGGGTGGTGGTGGGTGAGGGTGGTGGTGGGGGAGGGTGGTGATGGGGGAGGGTGGTGGCGGGGGGAGGATGGTGGAGGGGGGAGGGGTGGTGGTGGGGGAGGGTGGTGGTGGCTGGAGGGTGGTGGCGAGAGGAGGGTGGTGGTGGGGGAGGGTGGTGGTGGGGGAGGGTGATGGTGGTAGGAGGGTGGTGGTGAGAGGAGGGTAGTGGTTGGGGGAGGGTGGTGGTGGGGGGGGGGGGGGTGGGGGGTGGGTGGGTGGGGGGGGGGTGGTGGTGGGGGGAGGGTGGTGGTGGGGGGAGATTGATGGTGGGGGAGGGTGGTGGTGGGGGAGGGTGGTGGTGGGAGAGGGAGGTGGTGGGAGAGGGAGGTGGTGGAGGTAGGGTGGTGGTGGAGGGAGGGTGGTGGTGGAGGGAGGGTGGTAGTGGAGGGAGGGTAGTGGTGGGGGGAGGGTGGTGGTGGGGGAAGGGTGGTGGTGGGTGGAGGGTGGTGGTGGGTGGAGAGTGGTGGTGGGGAAAGGGTGGTGGCGAGAGGAGGGTGGTGGTGCGGGAGGGTGATGGTTGGGGGAGGGTGGTGGTGGGGGAGGGTAGTGGTTGGGGAGGGTAGTGGTTGGGGGAGGGTGGTGGTGGGGGAGGGAGGTGGTGGGAGAGGGAGGTGGTGGGAGAGGGAGGTGGTGGAGGTAGGGTGGTGGTGGAGGGAGGGTGGTGGTGGAGGGAGGGTGGTAGTGGAGGGAGGGTAGTGGTGGGGGGAGGGTGGTGGTTGATAGGGGAGGGTGGTGGTGGGGGGAGGGTGGTGGTGGGGGAGGGTGGTGGTGGGGGGAGGGTGGTGGCGAGAGGAGGGTGGTGGTGCGGGAGGGTGATGGTTGGGGGAGGGTGGTGGTGGGGGAGGGTAGTGGTTGGGGAGGGTAGTGGTTGGGGGAGGGTGGTGGTGGGGGAGGGGGTGGTGGGGGAGGGTGATGGTGGGGGATGGGTGGTGGTGGGGGGAGGGTGGTGGTGGGTGGGGGAGGGTGGTGGTGGGGGAGGGTGGTGGGGGAGGGTGGTGGGGGAGGGTGGTGGGAGGAGATTGATGGTGGGGGAGGGTGGTGGTGGTGGGAGGGGGAGGTGGTGGAGGGAGGGTGGTGGTGGAGGGAGGGTAGTGGTGGAGGGAGAGTGGTGGTGGAGGGAGAGTAGTGGTGGGGGAGGGTGGTGGTGGGGGGAGGGTGGTGGTGGGGGGAGGGTGGTGGTGGAGGGAGGGTAGTGGTGAGGGGAGTGTGGTTGTGAGGGGAGGGTGGAGGTGGGGGGAGGGTGGTGGTGGGGGAGGGTGTTGGTGGGTGGTGGGGGAGGGTGTTGGTGGGTGGGGGGAGGGTGGTGGTGGGGGAGGGTGGTGGTGGGGGAGGGTGATGGTGGGGGAGGGTGATGGTGGGGGAGGGTTATGGTGGGGAAGGGTGGTGGTGGGCGGAGGGTGGTGGTGGGCGGAGGGTGGTGGTGGAGGGAGGATAGTGGTGGGGGAGGGTGGTGGAGGGGGGAGGGTGATGGTTGTGGGAGGGTGGTGGTGGGTGGGGGGAGGGTGGGGGGAGGGTGGTGGTGGTGGGAGGAGGGTGGTGGTGGGAGGAGGGTGGTGGTGGGGGAGGGTGGTGATGGTAGGGAGGGTGGTAGTGGGGGGAGGGTGGTGGCGGGGGAGGGTGGGTGGTGGGTGGTGGGAGGAGGGTGGTGGTGGGGGAGGGTGGTGGTGGGGGAGGGTGGTGGTGGGGGAGGGTGGTGATGGTAGGGAGGGTGGTGGTGGGGGAGGGTGGTGGCGGGGGAGGGTGGTGGTGGGGGAGGGTGGTGGTGGGGGGAGGGTGGTGGCGAGAGGAGGGTGGTGGTGCGGGAGGGTGATGGTTGGGGGAGGGTGGTGGTGGGGGAGGGTAGTGGTTGGGGAGGGTAGTGGTTGGGGGAGGGTGGTGGTGGGGGAGGGTGGTGGTGGGGGAGGGGGTGGTGGGGGAGAGTGATGGTGGGGGATGGGTGGTGGGGGGGGGAGGGTGGTGGTGGGTGGGGGAGGGTGGTGGTGGGGGAGGGTGGTGGGGGAGGGTGGTGGTGGGGGAGGGTGGTGGTGGGAGGGGGAGGTGGTGGAGGGAGGGTGGTGGTGGAGGGAGGGTGGTGGTGGAGGGAGGGTGGTGGTGGGGGAGGGTGGTGGAGGGGGGAGGGTGATGGTTGTGGGAGGGTGGTGGTGGGTGGGGGGAGGGTGGTGGTGGGGGGAGGGTGGTGGTGGGGGGAGGGTGGTGGTGGTGGGAGGAGGGTGGTGGTGGGAGGAGGGTGGTGGTGGGGGGAGGGTGGTGGTGGGGGAGGGTGGTGGTGGGGGAGGGTGGTGATGGTAGGGAGGGTGGTGGTGGGGGGAGGGTGGTGGGTGGGGGGAGGGTGGTGGGTGGGGGAGGGTGGTGGGTGGGGGGGGTGGTGGGTAGGGGGAGGGTGGTGGTGGGGGGAGGGTGGTGGTGGGGGGAGGGTGGTGGAGGTGGAAGGGTGGTGGTGGGGGAAGGGTGGTGGTGGGGGGAGTGTGGTGGCGGGGGATGGTTGGTGATGGGTGCGGTGAGGGTGGTGGAGGGGGAAAGGGTGGTGGAGGGGGAAGGGTGGTGGGGGAGGATAGTGGTGGTGGGGAAGGATAGTGGCCAGAGCCTCGGCGAGTGGGAGACAATGTAATCTAACTCTCCGGGATATAGCGAAGGCATTTGACAAAGTCTGGCAAGACGGTCTAAAATATAAGATCCTCCAGCTCGGACTTCCCACCAACATTGAAAAGCTGCTTTGCAACTTTCTTGACGGCAGAAATGCCAGATTGAGGGTAGGACAACACACAGGAGAGACCTTCCCACTCACGAGTGGAGTCCCTCAGGGCAGCGTCCTCTCTCCCACCCTATATATTATCTACACAAGTGACACCCCGCCTCCCACTAGAATAGGTAACGAAGATATTATGTATGCAGATGACATCACTCAAATAACAACACTTCAAGGAAAATCGTGAGCGTTACAGGTTGACAACACCAGGCGGGAATGAGAAAGGGTAAATAATTATGAAAAAAATGGAAAATCCAAACCAGTCTCCAGAAATTCACAGTGATACCCTTATGGAGAAGGAAAACCCATCCATTAGTAACCAATAATGCCCAGATAGAATACAAAAGCAGAGGTCACCCTCTTGGGCCTGCATATATCACGACAGGTTACTCCCATCATGTCCACACCAGGAAAGAAAAGGCAAGAAGAGAGCTGAGAAAACTATACCTCTTTAAAGCGCTTTCTGAGAAAATAAAACCTCCGCCTGGTGACATCATTTATCACACTGATATTAACTTACCCAGCAATACCTCTTCATACTATGAGCACCACTCAAATATTAAAATTACAGGTAGTTCAAAATGAAGCCCTAAGATTCGTCACAAGTGAAAGATACCCCTTCACCAGAACCACAGCCGAGATACATAGCAGAGTCTGGCAAAAGATAGAACGATCAGAGCAAGAACCCCTTCAAAGACTCCCACCAGATAACGACAGCAACCATACATGGTTCCCAAAAAGTTACCAAATCTCAAAAGGTCCATTACCACCCCTGATCTACACGGCCAGGCAATAGACAACCTCCCTAGACCAACATCCGCCAGTAGGGTCGTCGGAATATGAAATAAGGCCCTTAAAACACCCATATATGGGACAGGGTAGGATGTCTAGTGCCTGTACCGACAGACAATAACTAACCCATGACACAACCCTAACACACTATTAGCTTAGCTAGGCGGTCAGCCCGCCCTCTCTTACCTCCTCCTAAACTTCTTCAATTTCCAAACTATAACTTCCTCTAGTCATCCTTCACCATCCTTTCTCTACAAAAAAAATGGTGAGAGCAGGGTGGTAGTGGTGGTGGTGGGAGGAGGAGGGTGTTGGTGGTGGGAGGAGGGTGGTGGTGGTGGGAGGATGGTGGTGGTGGTGGTAGGATGGTGGTGGTGGTGGGAGGAGGGTAGTGGTGGTGGGAGGAGGGTGGTGGTGATGGTGGGAGGAGGGTGGTGGTGGTGGGAGGAGGGTGGTGGTGGTGGTGGGAGGAGGGTGGTGGTGGTGGTGGGAGGAGGGTGGTGGAGGGGGGTGGTGGAGGGGGGTGGTGGTGGAGGGGGGTGGTGGTGGTGGAGGGTGGTGGTGGTAGAGGGTGGTGATGGTGGTGGTGGGAGGGTGGTGGTGGGGAGGGTCTGGGTACAGTGCAGTAGACACACTCCCCTCCTTCTCAACCCTTCTGACATAACCTTATCCTTCCCCCTAACCCTCCCCTGACATCTTGCTGCTCACTTCATTCTCCCTTTTACACTCCCTCCATCCTCCCTCCCACACTCCCTCCATCCTCCCTCCCACACTCCCTCCATCCTACCTCCCACACTCCCCCCATTTTCCCTCCCACACTCCCTCCATCCTACCTCCCACACTCCCTCCATCCTACCTCCCACACTCCCCCCATTTTCCCTCCCACACTCCCTCCATCCTCCCTCCCACACTCCCTCCATCCTACCTCCCACACTCCCTCCATCCTACCTCCCACACTCCCCCCATTTTCCCTCCCACACTCCCTCCATCCTCCCTCCCACACTCCCTCCATCCTCCCTCCCACACCCCCTCCATCCTACCTCCCACACTCCCTCCATCCTCCCTCCCACACCCCTTCCCTCCCTCCTCCATCCTCCCTCACTATCCTCCTCACACCTCACAACACACAGTTCACCAGGTTCATTACGTGTTCGTAACAGCTCATTAGACCTTCTTAATGACTGTTAAGCCTTAACTACCCAGCCAGGCGTGTGTTGAGTGTTGGTTGGTTCCTGTTTACTTAACCTAACTCCACCTAACTTAATATATCCTACCCTAACCTGACCTGACCTGACCTGATCGGATCTAACCCAACCTGCACTAATTCGACCTAACTTAACCTGACTTAATCTAAACTAACCTAACCTGCCTTGGAACTAATTTCACCTAACCTAACCTACACTAACCTAACCTAACCTAACCTAACTTATGCCGTTACGTTTTAATCAACAGGTAGATAAAGCAAGATGCAGGTCAGGTCAGGTCAGGTCAGGTCAGCTAGGTTCTATGACACCAATATTAGAAGCTTAAAGGTCAACAACTTCTTGGCATGGCTGAGTGAACACCTGCGGGGTCACCACACCTGCGGGGTCACCACACCTGCCGGGTCACCACACCTGTCGGGTCACCACACCTGAGAACGGAGTCTAGAATGATATTTTATTTCTCCGATCACCTGAAGATTAGTCACCCCAGGTTATTTCACCTAACCTATATTAACCAAACGTAATTAACTAATTTAACCTACTTTATTTAACCAAGCCAAACCTAATCTAATATAACAAAACAAACCTAACCTAACCAAACCAAACCTAACCTAACCTAACCAAACCTAACCTAACCTACCCCACTCCTTCAATTAGCATTAGGGTATTTAATCAACAGGTAAAATCAATTAACAAAAACCTCCAGGTGATCCTTCAAGAAACATGGATACAGTTGATGGTCAAGTCTCAGTGTTGCCTTGACGCCATCTTGACTGGGGTAACTTAGTTCACTAGTCTCAAGTTACGGGAGAAATGCGTCGTAGGGATTTTTTTTAAGACCCTGTGTGTGGTGTCAGGTTAAATCAGGTTAATGAACTGGAAGACTGTGGCAACGACGGGTTTATAATCGATAAAGAGGGAGTTAAGTAAGAGTTGGTGTGTGTGTGTGTGTGTGTGTGTGTGTGTAAAGACAAACACTTGGTCCGTGGAGGTGTTATCGTTCAGGACATATTAGGGGTAGACGACTGAGGCTGCAGATTGACTTATGGACTCAAGTAGTTTCCCAGCCACCACAAGTATTATCTGACAGTAACAGTGACACTTGCCGCCTCTTCCTCCTCCCTCTGATAACTAACTGTGCCCTCCCCACCGCTGGTAACAGTTGTCCTTCATACTGCATACTCGCTAAAGGTGGAATAAACCTGCCTGGCTGGGATGGGTGGGTGGGTGGGTGGGCGGGCGGGTGGGTGGGTGGGTGGGGGGCGGGTGGGTGGGCGGGCGGGTGGGTGGGTGGGTGGGCGGGTGGGTGGGTGGGTTGTTGGTCATGTTTATATATACCGCGAGGAGGAGGGAGTCGCCATTGAGGACAGGCGGCAGGCACTAACCCAGGGACATTTATACGTGTACCCCAAGTTTTCGGTCGAGGTGGAAATGCTTCGTCTCTCTTAGGGGTAAATCTCTTCATTATTTTCATCTAAGGTTCATATTACTCTATACATAAGTTAGGTGTGTGAGGTACAGGTGTAGTGTTTAGGTGACCTTGTTCCTGAGATGATGATGTCAGTACGGAGGTCACGTTCGAGGTCATTTGTTTGCGCGCGAGCCTGGCATTCCTCGGCTGCTTTGTACATGTGGTGGATGTCACACGCGCGACTTTTACTGCCGTCGAAATCCTTATGTTTGGTCCCGTGAAGTGTGACTCTCGCGGTACACGACTTAATACACAGCACTAAGCGTCACTTAACTCTCAACATCTATGGATAATCTCCTCCTGGTCTTCGCCACAATAAACAAGAAGAAGTCAACAAGCAAATCGAACATAAACAAGACGTCACCCCAGCAGCGGCCCGCACCCCAACATCACGGTCCACAGCTTCCCTTCACCTTCACTCACGAGGACCACACCAAGCCTGAGTAATGGTGGACATAACAAGGGAACAGGAGAGTCCACAAGTACCTCCTGGCGGGGCGAGATACAAGCGACGCGACCAGCCAGATGCTAGTGTGATAACCCGGCACGTCTGGCCAACCCACTAACGTTAGCGACTTGTCCTCAGTAGGGCTACGTCCTCGCTCACACACGGACGTGCGCTCCGACTCTACCTCCTACTGCCCCTGCCTCGTGGACTCCTACTGTTGCTTCTGGCTAGATGGGGGCGCCGCACCCTCCTCCTATCCTTCCACGAGTACTTACATCAGGAGGACTGTCACCCGCATTCTACTGACGGAGTGGCATTCACCAGGACGGTGGTGGTGGTCCGCGGAGATAATAATTATGATCCATAACGAACCAAGTTAATGTCTTACGAGAGAAAATAATAACACGTGTAAGTAGTGATTATGGCGCCAATATTGACACATCTGTTTACTAACTGATAACAGTGTTCCAAATAATGTTTATTGAGGAACATCCCAAGGTGATACTGTCCAGGAAACATTTGAAGTTATTTATTGCTATATTTGTCGTCATTATACAGAATGTTGACAGTGATCTATAATAGTTTACCTGGAGATAAGGCTATTAACTCTTTACACCTGACAGACAATGACTCGACAGATCAAACTTATAAGGAAGCTTCAAGTTAATACAGACCACCAACACAACAACCCTCCACCTGACACTAGTACTGTAACCGACAGAAATACATACAGGTTAATGTTAAATTTCATAAACACCTCTCAAGCATAGAGGTACAATGACACAGTAAACAGAGTGTGAGGTACTATAATGAGCTTTCACGATATAATGAAGCAGAGTGAAGTAATTATCTCAGGTGACATGACTCCTTAATTAATTATTCCGTTCAGGTAATGAGAAGGATTTTGAGAGATAACTAACAGGTCTGTATGTATTTTTGTATGTGTAAATACATCCATTTGTATGTATGAATGAGTAATCGTTTGTATAATAAAAATAATAAAAGACTACAACCCTGTCGTTACACACAACCCTACACCACAGATCACAAGCATTGCGTGTGTGTGTAGGCATGCACGCGTGTTTGTGTGAGTGCGTTAAACAAGATAATGACAGAAGCACGCGTGACTCAAGACCAGTGACAGAGGGGTGATAAGAGACCTACCCAGCATCTTGATGAATGTGTGTGTGTGTGTGTGTCTGTGTCTGTGTGTGTGTGTGTGTGTGTGTGAGACCCGTCCATCTCACCTGCCTCGTCATTATTATAAATCTAACACATCTAGCGGCGGTGTATCTAGATCTTAAGTGAAAGAAAAAAGTTTTATATTGAAAAAGAATATTTGAGTGAACAGGTGAGTGACAGGTGTTGAGAGCAGTACCTGGTGCAGAGGACAGGTATTAATGACAGATATTGACAGCCATACACATAATTCAGGGCCTGACAGGTGTTAAGAGTACTTGTGTTTGATGAGACAGGTGTCAGCCAGTGTGTGTAGTGGACCGTGTGAGTTAGACCAGTGTGTAATGGACCGCGTGAGCTGGACCACATGAGCTGGGCCAGTGTGTAGTGGACCGCCTGAGTTGGATCACATGAGCTGGGCCAGTGTGTAGTGGGTCACGTGAGCTGGACCAGGGTGTAGTGGACCACGTGAGCTTTTGGACCAGGGTGAAGTGGACCGCGTGAGTTGAGCCGGTGTGTAGTGGGTCACGTGAGTTGGACCAGGGTGAAGTGGACCGCGTGAGTTGGACCAGGGTGAAGTGGACCGCGTGAGTTGGACCAGGGTGAAGTGGACCGCGTGAGTTGGGCCAGTGTGTAGTGGATAGCGTGAGCTGAAACAGGGTGCAGTGAACCGCGTGAGTTGGACCAGGGTGTAGTGAACCGCGTGAGTTGGACCAGGGTGTAGTGAACCGCGTGAGTTGAACCAGGGTGTAGTGAACCGCGTGAGTTGAGCGGTGTGTAGTGGGTCACGTGAGCTGGACCAGGGTGTAGTGAACCGCGTGAGTTGGACCAGGGTGTAGTGAACCGCGTGAGTTGAGCCGGTGTGTAGTGGGTCACGTGAGCTGGATCAGGGTGTAGGATGAAGGGGAAGACTCACACTACTGGTGGAGGAGGCGATGAAGGCGTGAGGAGAGCGAGTTGTTCAAGGTGAGCCCGTACCGCACCTACCCACCCGCCCACCCATCCAGCCGCCCACCTGCTCACCCGCCCATCATCCAGCCACTCAACACCACCCGGCCTGACCCTCCCTCAGCCACTCACACATTCCGAGGAAACTTGACGCCCATTCATTCCCCCACCCGGCCGCCCATGATAGTAAGCAGAGAGACTGGCCACCGCCCACATACCATCGTCTGGACTACTTATCACGCCGCCTGAACCACCCATCAAGCCACCCTGACACCACCCCAGCCGCCCCTCCCCCCCCCCCCAAGCGACCCAGACACCCTCAAGCCGCCCAGACACCACTTCACCCGCCCAGATATCCTCCAGCCGCCCACCCATTCCCCCCCAGCCACCCTCAAGCCGCCCAGACACCACTTCACCCGCCCAGATATCCTCCAGTCGCCCACCCATTCCCCCACCCAGCGACCCAGACACCCTCAAGCCGCCCAGACACCACTTCACCCGCCCAGATATCCTCCAGCCGCCCATCCATCCACCCAGCCGCCCACCCCAGCGCCCAGCTTGGCGAGAATGGTGGTTGAGGGGAATTGGTCACCGCGCGTGGTCGTATTAGCCTGTATGGTAAGTAACTCAATAATTTCTGTCATCCTGATAAAATACAGTAAAACCTCCAAATAACGGACTTCCCTTTCCATAAAATCCGTTAAATAGAGGGGTTTTTTATCTAACGGACTTTTATCTATATAATCCGTTAGATGGAGGGTTTCACAACTAATGGACCCTCGATATAACGGACTCTCATCTATATAATCCGTTAAATCGAGGTTTCATTGTAATAATCTTTTCTAATCCTTTACCGACTTTTATTCATTTCAACTTTTTAATAATCGTAAAAAAAAATTATTACAAAAATCTATGAAATAATTGTTAGAGATAATTATATTTTTTTTTATTTAATATTTAGGAATTATTTTCTTTTCGGATTTTTGTTTTTTTTGTTTTTATTGATTAATCGATTTTTTTTATATCTTTGTTTATTTGTTTTACGCCTTAGTATTGTTGTTTACTGTCTTATGTTTAAAAACTAGCTTAGCGGGCCCCAGTCTTAGCGGGTCCCAGTCCTAGCGGGCCCCAGTCTTAGCGGGTCCCAGTCCTAGTGGGCCCCAGTCCTAGCGGGTCCCAGTCCTAGCGGGCCCCAGTCTTCGTAGGTCCCAGTCCTAGCGGGTCCCAGTCCTAGCTGGCCCCAGTCTTAGTAGGTCCCAGTCCTAGCGGGTCCCAGTCCTAGCTGGCCCCAGTCTTAGTAGGTCCCAGTCCTAGTGGGTCCCAGTCCTAGCTGGCCCCAGTCTTCGTAGGTCCCAGTCCTAGCGGGTCCCAGTCCTAGCTGGCCCCAGTCTTAGCGGGTCCCAGTCCTAGTGGGTCCCAGTCCTAGCTGGCCCCAGTCTTAGTAGGTCCCAGTCCTAGCGGGTCCTAAGTCGAGTAGGTCTCAGCCCTTGCGTGTCCCAATCCTCGCGGGTCCCAGTAACAGCAGATTCCGTTAACAACAGATCCCAGTAACAGTGGATCTCAGTGGATCTTACGAGACAAGCTATAAAAACTTACGTCAAAATATAACTTACGTCAAAATATAACTTACGTCAAAATATAACTTACGTCAATATATAACTTACGTCAATATATAACTTACGTCAAAATATAACTTACGTCAATATATAACTTACGTCAAAATATAACTTACGTCAATATATAACTTACGTCAAAATATAACTTACGTCAATATATAACTTACGTCAAAATATAACTTACGTCAAAATATAACTTACGTCAATATATAACTTACGTCAATATATAACTTACGTCAAAATATAACTTACGTCAAAATATAACTTACGTCAAAATATAACTTACGTCAAAATATAACTTACGTCAATATATAACTTACGTCAAAATATAACTTACGTCAATATATAACTTACGTCAAAATATAACTTACGTCAATATATAACTTACGTCAAAATATAACTTACGTCAAAATATAACTTACGTCAAAATATAACTTACGTCAAAATATAACTTACGTCAATATATAACTTACGTCAAAATATAACTTACGTCAATATATAACTTACGTCAAAATATAACTTACGTCAAAATATAACTTACGTCAAAATATAACTTACGTCAAAATATAACTTACGTCAAAATATAACACACGTCAAAATATAACTTACGTCAATATATAACTTACGTCAAAATATAACACACGTCAAAATATAACTTACGTCAAAATATAACTTACGTCAAAATATAACTTACGTCAAAATATAACACACGTCAAAATATAACTTACGTCAATATATAACTTACGTCAAAATATAACACACGTCAAAATATAACTTACGTCAAAATATAACTTACGTCAATATATAACTTACGTCAAAATATAACACACGTCAAAATATAACTTACGTCAATATATAACTTACGTCAAAATATAACTTACGTCAATATATAACTTACGTCAAAATATAACACACGTCAAAATATAACTTACGTCAATATATAACTTACGTCAAAATATAACACACGTCAAAATATAACTTACGTCAAAATATAACTTACGTCAATATATAACTTACGTCAAAATATAACACACGTCAAAATATAACTTACGTCAATATATAACTTACGTCAAAATATAACACACGTCAATATATAACTTACGTCAAAATATAACTTACGTCAAAATATAACTTACGTCAATATATAACTTACGTCAAAATATAACACACGTCAAAATATAACTTACGTCAAAATATAACTTACGTCAATATATAACTTACGTCAATATATAACTTACGTCAATATATAACTTACGTCAAAATATAACTTACGTCAAAATATAACTTACGTCAAAATATAACTTACGTCAAAATATAACTTACGTCAAAATATAACTTACGTCAATATATAACTTACGTCAAAATATAACACACGTCAAACTATAACTTACGTCAAAATATAACTTACGTCAATAAATAACTTACGTCAATATATAACTTACGTCCAAATATAACTTACGTCAAAATATAACTTACGTCAAAATATAACTTACGTCAAAATATAACTTACGTCAAAATATAACTTACGTCAATATATAACTTACGTCAATATATAACTTACGTCAAAATATAACTTACGTCAATATATAACTTACGTCAAAATATAACTTACGTCAAAATATAACTTACGTCAATATATAACTTACGTCAAAATATAACTTACGTCAATATATAACTTACGTCAAAATATAACTTACGTCAAAATATAACTTACGTCAAAATATAACTTACGTCAAAATATAACTTACGTCAAAATATAACTTACGTCAAAATATAACTTACGTCAATATATAACTTACGTCAAAATATAACACACGTCAAAATATAACTTACGTCAAAATATAACTTACGTCAATATATAACTTACGTCAATATATAACTTACGTCAATATATAACTTACGTCAAAATATAACTTACGTCAATATATAACTTACGTCAAAATATAACTTACGTCAAAATATAACTTACGTCAAAATATAACTTACGTCAAAATATAACTTACGTCAATAATATAACTTACGTCAATATATAACTTACGTCAAAATATAACTTACGTCAATATATAACTTACGTCAAAATATAACTTACGTCAAAATATAACTTACGTCAATATATAACTTACGTCAAAATATAACTTACGTCAAAATATAACTTACGTCAAAATATAACTTACGTCAATATATAACTTACGTCAAAATATAACACGTCAAAATATAACTTACGTCAAAATATAACTTACGTCAAAATATAACTTACGTCAAAATATAACTTACGTCAATATATAACTTACGTCAATATATAACTTACGTCAATATAAAACTTACGTCAAAATATAACTTACGTCAAAATATAACTTACGTCAAAATATAACTTACGTCAAAATATAACTTACGTCAATATATAACTTACGTCAAAATATAACTTACGTCAAAATATAACTTACGTCAAAATATAACTTACGTCAAAATATAACTTACGTCAAAATATAACTTACGTCAAAATATAACTTACGTCAAAATATAACTTACGTCAAAATATAAATTACGTCAAAATATAGCTTACTCCAAAATATAACTTACGTCAAAATATAACTTACGTCAAAATATAACTTACGTCAAAATATAACACGTCAAAATATAACTTACGTCAAAATATAACTTACGTCAAAATAAAACTTACGTCAAAATATAACTTACGTCAAAATATAACTTACGTCAAAATATAACTTACGTCAAAATATAACTTACGTCAAAATATAACTTACGTCAAAATATAACTTGCGTCAAAATATAACTTACGTCAAAATATAACTTACGTCAAAATATAACTTACGTCAAAATATAACTTACGTCAAAATATAACTTACGTCAATATATAACTTACGTCAATATATAAATTACGTCAAAAAATAACTTACGTCAAAATATAACACGTCAAAATATAACTTACGTCAAAATATAACACGTCAAAATATAACTTACGTCAAACTATAACACGTCAAAATATAACTTACGTCAAAATATAACTTACGTCAAAATAAAACTTACGTCGATGTAACTTACGTCAAAATATAACTTACGTCAAAATATAACTTACGTCAAAATATAACTTACGTCAAAATATAACTTACGTCAATATATAACTTACGTCAATATATAAATTACGTCAAAATATAACTTACGTCAAAATAAAACACGTCAAAATATAACTTACGTCAAAATATAACACGTCAAAATATAACTTACGTCAAAATATAACACGTCAAAATATAACTTACGTCAAAATATAACTTACGTCAAAATAAAACTTACGTCGATGTAACTTACGTCAAAATATAACTTACGTCAAAATATAACTTACGTCAAAATATAACTTTCGTCAAAATATAACTTACGTCAAAATATAACTTACGTCAAAATATAACTTACGTCAATATATAACTTACGTCAATATATAAATTACGTCAAAATATAACTTACGTCAAAATATAACACGTCAAAATATAACTTACGTCAAAATATAACACGTCAAAATATAACTTACGTCAAAATATAACACGTCAAAATATAACTTACGTCAAAATATAACTTACGTCAAAATATAACTTACGTCAATATATAACTTACATCAGAATATAATTTACGTCAATATATAACTTACGTCAATATATAAATTACGTCAAAATATAACTTACGTCAAAATATAACACGTCAAAATATAACTTACGTCAAAATATAACACGTCAAAATATAACTTACGTCAAAATATAACACGTCAAAATATAACTTACGTCAAAATATAACTTACGTCAAAATATAACTTACGTCAAAATATAACTTACATCAGAATATAATTTACGTCAAAATATAACTTACGTCAAAATATAACTTGCGTCAAAATATAACTTACATCAGAATGTAATTTACGTCAAAATATAACTTACGTCAAAATATAACTTACGTCAAAATATAACTTACGTCAAAATATAACTTACGTCAAAATATAACTTACATCAGAATATAATTTACGTCAAAATATAAATTACGTCAAAATATAACTTACGTCAAAATATAACACGTCAAAATATAACTTACGTCAATATATAAATTACGTCAAAATATAACTTACGTCAAAATATAACACGTCAAAATATAATTTACGTCAAAATATAACTTACACCAAAATATAACTTAACGTCAAAATATAACTTACGTCAAAATATAACTTACGTCAAAATATAACTTACGCAAAATATAACTTACGTCAAAATATAACTTACATCAAAATATAACTTACGTCAAAATATAACATACGTCAAAATGTAACTTACGTCAGAATATAACATACGTTAAAATATAACTTACATCAAAATATAACTTACGTCAATATATAACATACGTCAGAATATAACTTACGTCAATATATAACATACGTCAGAATATAACTTACGTCAAAATATAACTTACGTCAAAATATAACATACGTCAAAATATAACTTACGTCAAAATATAACATACGTCAAAATATAACTTACGTCAAAATATAACTTACGTCAAAATATAACTTACGTCAAAATATAACTTACGTCAATATATAACATACGTCAGAATATAACTTACGTCAATATATAACATACGTCAGAATATAACTTACGTCAAAATATAACTTACGTCAAAATATAACATACGTCAAAATATAACTTACGTCAAAATATAACATACGTCAAAATATAACTTACGTCAAAATATAACTTACGTCAAAATATAACACGTGAAAATATAACTTACGTGAAAATATAACTTACGTCAAAATATAACACGTCAAAATATAACTTACGTCAAAATATAACTTACGTCAAAATATAACTTACGTCAAAATATAACTTACGTCAAAATATAACTTACGTCAAAATATAACTTACGTCAAAATATAACATACGTCAAAATATAACTTACGTCAAAATATAACATACGTCAAAATATAACTTACGTCAAAATATAACTTACGTCAAAATATAACTTACGTCAAAATATAACTTACGTCAAAATATAACTTACGTCAAAATATAACACGTCAAAATATAACTTACGTCAAAATATAACTTACGTCAAAATATAACTTACATCAGAATATAATTTACGTCAAAATATAACTTACGTCAAAATATAACTTACGTCAAAATATAACTTACGTCAAAATATAACGTCAAAATATAACTTACGTCAAAATATAACTTACGTCAAAATATAACTTACATCAGAATATAATTTACGTCAAAATATAACTTACGTCAAAATATAACTTACGTCAAAATATAACTTACGTCAAAATATAACACGTCAAAATATAACTTACGTCAAAATATAACACGTCAAATATAACTTACATCAGAATATAATACGTCAGAATGTAATTTACGTCAAAATATAACTTACGTCAAAATATAACTTACGTCAAAATATAACTTACGTCAAAATATAACTTACGTCAAAATATAACTTACGTCAAAATATAACTTACATCAGAATATAATTTACGTCAAAATATAAATTACGTCAAAATATAACTTACGTCAAAATATAACTTACGTCAAAATATAACTTACGTCAAAATATAACTTACATCAGAATATAATTTACGTCAAAATATAAATTACGTCAAAATATAACTTACGTCAAAATATAACACGTCAAAATATAACTTACGTCAATATATAAATTACGTCAAAATATAACTTACGTCAAAATATAACACGTCAAAATATAATTTACGTCAAAATATAACTTACACCAAAATATAACAACGTCAAAATATAACTTACGTCAAAATATAACTTACGTCAAAATATAACTTACGCAAAATATAACTTACGTCAAAATATAACTTACATCAAAATATAACTTACGTCAAAATATAACATACGTCAAAATGTAACTTACGTCAGAATATAACATACGTTAAAATATAACTTACATCAAAATATAACTTACGTCAATATATAACATACGTCAGAATATAACTTACGTCAATATATAACATACGTCAGAATATAACTTACGTCAAAATATAACTTACGTCAAAATATAACATACGTCAAAATATAACTTACGTCAAAATATAACATACGTCAAAATATAACTTACGTCAAAATATAACTTACGTCAAAATATAACTTACGTCAAAATATAACTTACGTCAATATATAACATACGTCAGAATATAACTTACGTCAATATATAACATACGTCAGAATATAACTTACGTCAAAATATAACTTACGTCAAAATATAACATACGTCAAAATATAACTTACGTCAAAATATAACATACGTCAAAATATAACTTACGTCAAAATATAACTTACGTCAAAATATAACACGTGAAAATATAACTTACGTGAAAATATAACTTACGTCAAAATATAACACGTCAAAATATAACTTACGTCAAAATATAACTTACGTCAAAATATAACTTACGTCAAAATATAACTTACGTCAAAATATAACTTACGTCAAAATATAACTTACGTCAAAATATAACATACGTCAAAATATAACTTACGTCAAAATATAACATACGTCAAAATATAACTTACGTCAAAATATAACTTACGTCAAAATATAACTTACGTCAAAATATAACTTACGTCAAAATATAACTTACGTCAAAATATAACACGTCAAAATATAACTTACGTCAAAATATAACTTACGTCAAAATATAACTTACATCAGAATATAATTTACGTCAAAATATAACTTACGTCAAAATATAACTTACGTCAAAATATAACTTACGTCAAAATATAACACGTCAAAATATAACTTACGTCAAAATATAACTTACGTCAAAATATAACTTACGTCAAATATAACTTACGTCAAAATATAAATTACGTCAAAATATAACTTACGTCAAAATATAACTTACGTCAAAATATAACACGTCAAAATATAACTTACGTCAAAATATAACTTACGTCAAAATATAACTTACATCAGAATATAATTTACGTCAAAATATAACTTACATCAGAATGTAATTTACGTCAAAATATAACTTACGTCAAAATATAACTTACGTCAAAATATAACTTACGTCAAAATATAACTTACGTCAAAATATAACTTACATCAGAATATAATTTACGTCAAAATATAAATTACGTCAAAATATAACTTACGTCAAAATATAACACGTCAAAATATAACTTACGTCAATATATAAATTACGTCAAAATATAACTTACGTCAAAATATAACACGTCAAAATATAATTTACGTCAAAATATAACTTACACCAAAATATAACTTAACGTCAAAATATAACTTACGTCAAAATATAACTTACGTCAAAATATAACTTACGCAAAATATAACTTACGTCAAAATATAACTTACATCAAAATATAACTTACGTCAAAATATAACATACGTCAAAATGTAACTTACGTCAGAATATAACATACGTTAAAATATAACTTACATCAAAATATAACTTACGTCAATATATAACATACGTCAGAATATAACTTACGTCAATATATAACATACGTCAGAATATAACTTACGTCAAAATATAACTTACGTCAAAATATAACATACGTCAAAATATAACTTACGTCAAAATATAACATACGTCAAAATATAACTTACGTCAAAATATAACTTACGTCAAAATATAACTTACGTCAAAATATAACTTACGTCAATATATAACATACGTCAGAATATAACTTACGTCAATATATAACATACGTCAGAATATAACTTACGTCAAAATATAACTTACGTCAAAATATAACATACGTCAAAATATAACTTACGTCAAAATATAACATACGTCAAAATATAACTTACGTCAAAATATAACTTACGTCAAAATATAACACGTGAAAATATAACTTACGTGAAAATATAACTTACGTCAAAATATAACACGTCAAAATATAACTTACGTCAAAATATAACTTACGTCAAAATATAACTTACGTCAAAATATAACTTACGTCAAAATATAACTTACGTCAAAATATAACTTACGTCAAAATATAACATACGTCAAAATATAACTTACGTCAAAATATAACATACGTCAAAATATAACTTACGTCAAAATATAACATACGTCAAAATATAACTTACGTCAAAATATAACTTACGTCAAAATATAACTTACGTCAAAATATAACTTACGTCAAAATATAACTTACGTCAAAATATAACACGTCAAAATATAACTTACGTCAAAATATAACTTACGTCAAAATATAACTTACATCAGAATATAATTTACGTCAAAATATAACTTACGTCAAAATATAACTTACGTCAAAATATAACTTACGTCAAAATATAACACGTCAAAATATAACTTACGTCAAAATATAACTTACGTCAAAATATAACTTACATCAGAATATAATTTACGTCAAAATATAACTTACGTCAAAATATAACTTACGTCAAAATATAACTTACGTCAAAATATAACACGTCAAAATATAACTTACGTCAAAATATAACTTACGTCAAAATATAACTTACATCAGAATATAATTTACGTCAAAATATAACTTACGTCAAAATATAACTTACGTCAAAATATAACTTACGTCAAAATATAACTTACGTCAAAATATAACTTACGTCAAAATATAACTTACGTCAATATATAACTTACATCAGAATATAATTTACGTCAAAATATAACTTACATCAGAATATAATTTACGTCAAAATATAACTTACGTCAAAATATAACTTACGTCAAAATATAACTTACGTCAAAATATAAAAGCTACAAGGTTTTGACAGCCTCTTGTCCCAGCTGGTCTTAATCTGCTTGAGGAGTTTTGAAAGTATGTGGTTATCTGAAGCTCGGTGTTATGTTGTGTGTGTGTGAGACAGAGAGAGAGAGAGAGAGAGAGAGAGAGGTCACCACTGCTCACGGCATCAGGATCAAGTTTTCTTAAATAACAACACACAACCTAACCTAACCACAAGACTAAACCAGATCATAAAATGCCTCCAGTTACCCTTCCAGTCTCAGGTCAATTTCCTCTCCATTTTGGATTTTAGTGTCGTAACTTTATCGAGTCACTTAGGTTAGGTTAGGTTCTCACATTTCCAAAGGAGGTGAAAACATTTGACCTCTGCGATGGTGGATTCACTCTATCTCGAAATGTTAAGAGGGACGCCGTTATAATATATCTATTTGTACCAGGTAAAATACACCACTTGGACGGAACTAACACACAACAAAACTGTACAGGAGAAGTACCTGGTGATGGGAGAGTACAAGAGAACATTAACGACCCCACTACCGTCTCTCTGTCTCTCAGGGAATAAAATCCGTCTCTCTACTCAATTACCGCCTCACTATCTCTCCTTGTGACTACCAGATAATAAATACTTAAGATTCTCAAGGTCATATAAGTTCAGTCTCTTCACTCACTCGGATTAAGGGGACTCAGGTAGTCGGCATTAGAGACACAGTATTAAGTTGACACTATGTCTTTTCCTTGTGAGATGTGTTGGTGTCGTTGCTTCAGTGAGTCATTAAGATGCATCGTAGCGTCTCTAGTTATGGTGTGAACTTAACGAGTGGGACCCTTTGAGTATTTGTGGCCAGGTCGAGTTAGTACCTTGGCTCGCTTGTCCTTGTAGAGGTGATACTTGAGCGAGGAAATGGTCTATCAAGAATTCGAGGGCCACCTAGGTCATGGGTATAAATATGTAACAAGATAGTTTCCATTATTTATGTGTGTACCCTAAGTCTAAAGTACACAGTTGAATTGTGGTGGTACACAGGTATACTCAGCTACACAACTCTGGTATACCATACTACAGTACAGTGTTGCTGGAGGTATATATATTATAGCTGGGTAGGGCAGGGCAGGGCAGGGTTGGGTTGGGTTGGGTCGGGTTGGGTTGGGTTGGGTTGGGTTAAGTAGGATTAGGTTAAGTAGGGTTGGTTGAGGTTAGGCTAGGAGTAAACTATCTTTATTCGGTCTTCACACGAGAGAGAGACAATGAATAAATTAATCTTGTGTAATTTCACAGACTTGTTATCTTGCAGGATTATAAAAGTTTACTATCTATTCTAAAACGTAAATAAGCCTTTGTCCAAAAGTAGAAACTGTGAGGAACGAGGATTCTAGACCACCAATCAGTGAAGCGTCTGGCCTTAATCTGGTAAATACAGGGTTGTGATTGGCAGAGACATTTCCTTCGTTTTAGTCACTGGAACGCCATTTTCCAAGTGATACATCATCACCTCACTTACCACTATGTATAAAACCCCTGTGTTAGGTAGAAGAGACAACAACACTATGTATAAAACCACTGTGTTAGGTAGAAGAGACAACAACACTATGTATAAAACCCCTGTGTTAGGTAGAAGAGACAACAACACTATGTATAAAACCACTGTGTTAGGTAGAAGAGACAACAACACTATGTATAAAACCACTATGTTAGGTAGAAGAGACAACAACACTATGTATAATACCACTGTGTTAGGTAGAAGAGACAACAACACTATGTATAAAACCACTGTGTTAGGTAGAAGAGACAACAACACTAAGTATAAAACCACTGTGTTAGGTAGAAGAGACAACAACACTATGTATAAAACCACTGTGTTAGGTAGAAGACACAGCAACACTATGTATAAAACCACTGTGTTAGGTAGAAGAGACGACAACACTATGTATAAAACCACTGTGTTAGGTAGAAGAGACAACAACACTATGTATAAAACCACTGTGTTAGGTAGAAGAGACAACAACACTATGTATAAAACCACTGTGTTAGGTAGAAGACACAGCAACACTATGTATAAAACCACTGTGTTAGGTAGAAGAGACGACAACACTATGTATAAAACCACTGTGTTAGGTAGAAGACACAGCAACACTATGTATAAAACCCCTGTGTTAGGTAGAAGAGACGACAACACTATGTATAAAACCACTGTGTTAGGTAGAAGACACAGCAACACTATGTATAAAACCACTGTGTTAGGTAGAAGAGACAACAACACTCTGTATAAAACCACTGTGTTAGGTAGAAGACACAGCAACACTATGTATAAAACCACTGTGTTAGGTAGAAGAGACAACAACACTATGTATAAAACCACTGTGTTAGGTAGAAGAGACAACAACACTATGTATAAAACCACTGTGTTAGGTAGAAGAGACAACAACACTATGTATAAAACCACTGTGTTAGGTAGAAGAGACAACAACACTATGTATAAAACCACTGTGTTAGGTAGAAGAGACAGCAACACTATGTATAAAACCACTGTGTTAGGTAGAAGAGACAGCAACACTATGTATAAAACCACTGTGTTAGGTAGAAGAGACAGCAACACTATGTATAAAACCACTGTGTTAGGTAGAAGAGACAGCAACACTATGTATAAAACCACTGTGTTAGGTAGAAGAGACAACAACACTATGTATAAAACCACTGTGTTAGGTAGAAGAGACAACAACACTATGTATAAAACCACTGTGTTAGGTAGAAGAGACAACAACACTATGTATAAAACCACTGTGTTAGGTAGAAGAGACAACAACACTATGTATAAAACCACTGTGTTAGGTAGAAGAGACAACAACACTATGTATAAAACCACTGTGTTAGGTAGAAGAGACAACAACACTATGTATAAAACCACTGTGTTAGGTAGAAGAGACAACAACACTATGTATAAAACCACTGTGTTAGGTAGAAGAGACAACAACACTATGTATAAAACCACTGTGTTAGGCAGAAGACACAACAACACTATGTATAAAACCACTGTGTTAGGTAGAAGAGACAACAACACTATGTATAAAACCACTGTGTTAGGTAGAAGACACAACAACACTATGTATAAAACCACTGTGTTAGGTAGAAGAGACAACAACACTATGTATAAAACCACTGTGTTAGGTAGAAGAGACAACAACACTATGTATAAAACCACTGTGTTAGGTAGAAGAGACGGCAACACTATGTATAAAACCACTGTGTTAGGTAGAAGAGACAACAACACTATGTATAAAACCACTGTGTTAGGTAGAAGAGACAGCAACACTATGTATAAAACCACTGTGTTAGGTAGAAGAGACGACAACACTATGTATAAAACCACTGTGTTAGGTAGAAGAGACGACAACACTATGTATAAAACCACTGTGTTAGGTAGAAGAGACGACAACACTATGTATAAAACCACTGTGTTAGGTAGAAGACACAACAACACTATGTATAAAACCACTGTGTTAGGTAGAAGAGACGGCAACACTATGTATAAAACCACTGTGTTAGGTAGAAGACACAACAACACTATGTATAAAACCACTGTGTTAGGTAGAAGAGACGGCAACACTATGTATAAAACCACTGTGTTAGGTAGAAGACACAACAACACTATGTATAAAACCACTGTGTTAGGTAGAAGACACAACAACACTATGTATAAAACCACTGTGTTAGGTAGAAGAGACGACAACACTATGTATAAAACCACTGTGTTAGGTAGAAGAGACGACAACACTATGTATAAAACCACTGTGTTAGGTAGAAGAGACGACAACACTATGTATAAAACCACTGTGTTAGGTAGAAGACACAACAACACTATGTATAAAACCACTGTGTTAGGTAGAAGAGACGACAACACTATGTATAAAACCACTGTGTTAGGTAGAAGACACAACAACACTATGTATAAAACCACTGTGTTAGGTAGAAGAGACAGCAACACTATGTATAAAACCACTGTGTTAGGTAGAAGACACAACAACACTATGTATAAAACCACTGTGTTAGGTAGAAGACACAACAACACTATGTATAAAACCACTGTGTTAGGTAGAAGAGACAACAACACTATGTATAAAACCACTGTGTTAGGTAGAAGAGACAACAACACTATGTATAAAACCACTGTGTTAGGTAGAAGAGACAACAACACTATGTATAAAACCACTGTGTTAGGTAGAAGACACAACAACACTATGTATAAAACCACTGTGTTAGGTAGAAGAGACAGCAACACTATGTATAAAACCACTGTGTTAGGTAGAAGAGACAGCAACACTATGTATAAAACCACTGTGTTAGGTAGAAGAGACAGCAACACTATGTATAAAACCACTGTGTTAGGTAGAAGAGACAGCAACACTATGTATAAAACCACTGTGTTAGGTAGAAGAGACAACAACACTATGTAGAAAACCACTGTGTTAGGTAGAAGAGACAACAACACTATGTATAAAACCACTGTGTTAGGTAGAAGAGACAACAACACCATGTATAAAACCACTGTGTTAGGTAGAAGAGACAACAACACTATGTATAAAACCACTGTGTTAGGTAGAAGACACAACACTATGTATAAAACCACTGTGTTAGGTAGAAGAGACAACAACACTATGTATAAAACCACTGTGTTAGGTAGAAGAGACAACAACACTATGTATAAAACCACTGTGTTAGGTAGAAGAGACAACAACACTATGTATAAAACCACTGTGTTAGGTAGAAGAGACAACAACACTATGTATAAAACCACTGTGTTAGGTAGAAGAGACAACAACACTATGTATAAAACCACTGTGTTAGGTAGAAGACACAACAACACTATGTATAAAACCACTGTGTTAGGTAGAAGAGACAACAACACTATGTATAAAACCACTGTGTTAGGTAGAAGAGACAACAACACTATGTATAAAACCACTGTGTTAGGTAGAAGAGACAACAACACTATGTATAAAACCACTGTGTTAGGTAGAAGAGACAACAACACTATGTATAAAACCACTGTGTTAGGTAGAAGAGACAACAACACTATGTATAAAACCACTGTGTTAGGTAGAAGAGACAACAACACTATGTATAAAACCACTGTGTTAGGTAGAAGACACAACAACACTATGTATAAAACCACTGTGTTAGGTAGAAGAGACAGCAACACTATGTATAAAACCACTGTGTTAGGTAGAAGAGACAGACAACACTATGTATAAAACCACTGTGTTAGGTAGAAGAGACAGACAACACTATGTATAAAACCACTGTGTTAGGTAGAAGAGACAACAACACTATGTATAAAACCACTGTGTTAGGTAGAAGAGACAACAACACTATGTATAAAACCACTGTGTTAGGTAGAAGAGACAACAACACTATGTATAAAACCACTGTGTTAGGTAGAAGAGACAACAACACCATGTATAAAACCACTGTGTTAGGTAGAAGAGACAACAACACTATGTATAAAACCCCTGTGTTAGGTAGAAGAGACGACAACACTATGTATAAAACCACTGTGTTAGGTAGAAGAGACAACAACACTATGTATAAAACCACTGTGTTAGGTAGAAGAGACAACAACACTATGTATAAAACCACTGTGTTAGGTAGAAGAGACAGCAACACTATGTATAAAACCACTGTGTTAGGTAGAAGAGACAGCAACACTATGTATAAAACCACTGTGTTAGGTAGAAGAGACAGCAACACTATGTATAAAACCACTGTGTTAGGTAGAAGAGACAGCAACACTATGTATAAAACCACTGTGTTAGGTAGAAGAGACAACAACACTATGTATAAAACCACTGTGTTAGGTAGAAGAGACAACAACACTATGTAGAAAACCACTGTGTTAGGTAGAAGAGACAACAACACTATGTATAAAACCACTGTGTTAGGTAGAAGAGACAACAACACCATGTATAAAACCACTGTGTTAGGTAGAAGAGACAACAACACTATGTATAAAACCCCTGTGTTAGGTAGAAGAGACGACAACACTATGTATAAAACCACTGTGTTAGGTAGAAGAGACAACAACACTATGTATAAAACCACTGTGTTAGGTAGAAGAGACGACAACACTATGTATAAAACCACTGTGTTAGGTAGAAGAGACGACAACACTATGTATAAAACCACTGTGTTAGGTAGAAGAGACGACAACACTATGTATAAAACCACTGTGTTAGGTAGAAGAGACGACAACACTATGTATAAAACCACTGTGTTAGGTAGAAGAGACGACAACACTATGTATAAAACCACTGTGTTAGGTAGAAGAGACGACAACACTATGTATAAAACCACTGTGTTAGGTAGAAGAGACGACAACACTATGTATAAAACCACTGTGTTAGGTAGAAGAGACGACAACACTATGTATAAAACCACTGTGTTAGGTAGAAGAGACAACAACACCATGTATAAAACCACTGTGTTAGGTAGAAGAGACGACAACACTATGTATAAAACCACTGTGTTAGGTAGAAGTAAACCACTGTGTTAGGTAGAAGAGACGACAACACTATGTATAAAACCACTGTGTTAGGTAGAAGAGACAACAACACCATGTATAAAACCACTGTGTTAGGTAGAAGAGACGACAACACTATGTATAAAACCACTGTGTTAGGTAGAAGAGACGACAACACTATGTATAAAACCACTGTGTTAGGTAGAAGAGACGACAACACTATGTATAAAACCACTGTGTTAGGTAGAAGAGACGACAACACTATGTATAAAACCACTGTGTTAGGTAGAAGAGACAACAACACTATGTATAAAACCACTGTGTTAGGTAGAAGAGACGACAACACTATGTATAAAACCACTGTGTTAGGTAGAAGAGACGACAACACTATGTATAAAACCACTGTGTTAGGTAGAAGAGACAACAACACTATGTATAAAACCACTGTGTTAGGTAGAAGAGACGACAACACTATTTTTCAGTCACTCAAAAATCTATCTCGACAAAATTGTGTTGAAAAAATATGACACAACGGATGAAGGATTTTGACAACCCTACCGAGACAACATGAGTCGTAGTGTTCATTCTGAAACTCATCGATCACCCCAAGTACAGATAGTTTTTTGAGTGACTGTACAATTGCGGACAAAATTCCCTCAACACTTAGTAATATCTGGCCTCTACTCCTGGGGTAAAGTTTTTGTCACACTGTCGGAATCACAAAAAGAAAACAAAAACAAAAGAAAACAAAAACAAAAGACAAACAAAAACAAAAGAAAATAAAAACAAAAGACAAACAAAAACACTTCATAATACAAAGAAAAATATGAGAAAATACTTTAAAATTCCAATCCACTTCACCTAATGATCCTCAAGTACTTAATCCAATCCTACCATGTTAGGTTAGGTTAGGCTGGGTTAGGTTAGGTTAGGTTAGGTTAGGTTAGGCTGGGTTACTTTAGGTTAGGTTACTTTAGGCTAGGTTAGGTTAGGTTAGGTTAGGTTAGGTTGGGTTACTTTAGGTTAGGTCAGGTTTGGTTTGGTCTGGTTAGGTTAGGTTAGGTTGGGTTACTTTAGGTTAGGTTAGGTTACTTTAGGTTAGGTTAGGTTACTTTAGGTTAGGTTAGGTTACTTTAGGTTAGGTTGGGTTACTTTAGGTTAGGTTAGGTTACTTTAGGTTAGGTTAGGTTACTTTAGGTTAGGTTAGGTTACTTTAGGTTAGGTTGGGTTACTTTAGGTTAGGTTAGGTTACTTTAGGTTAGGTTGGGTTACTTTAGGTTAGGTTGGGTTACTTTAGGTTAGGTTGGGTTACTTTAGGTTAGGTTGGGTTACTTTAGGTTAGGTTGGGTTACTTTAGGTTAGGTTAGGTTACTTTAGGTTAGGTTGGGTTACTTTAGGTTAGGTTAGGTTACTTTAGGTTAGGTTAGGTTACTTTAGGTTAGGTTGGGTTACTTTAGGTTAGGTTAGGTTACTTTAGGTTAGGTTGGGTTACTTTAGGTTAGGTTGGGTTACTTTAGGTTAGGTTGGGTTACTTTAGGTTAGGTTAGGTTACTTTAGGTTAGGTTGGGTTACTTTAGGTTAGGTTAGGTTACTTTAGGTTAGGTTGGGTTACTTTAGGTTAGGTTGGGTTACTTTAGGTTAGGTTAGGTTACTTTAGGTTAGGTTAGGTTACTTTAGGTTAGGTTGGGTTACTTTAGGTTAGGTTAGGTTACTTTAGGTTAGGTTAGGTTACTTTAGGTTAGGTTAGGTTGGGTTACTTTAGGTTAGGTTAGGTTACTTTAGGTTAGGTTAGGTTACTTTAGGTTAGGTTGGGTTACTTTAGGTTAGGTTGGGTTACTTTAGGTTAGGTTAGGTTGGGTTACTTTAGGTTAGGTTAGGTTACTTTAGGTTAGGTTGGGTTACTTTAGGTTAGGTTAGGTTACTTTAGGTTAGGTTAGGTTACTTTAGGTTAGGTTAGGTTACTTTAGGTTAGGTTAGGTTACTTTAGGTTAGGTTAGGTTACTTTAGGTTAGGTTGGGTTACTTTAGGTTAGGTTGGGTTACTTTAGGTTAGGTTGGGTTACTTTAGGTTGGGTTGGGTTACTTTAGGTTAGGTTAGGTTACTTTAGGTTAGGTTGGGTTGGGTTACTTTAGGTTAGGTTGGGTTACTTTAGGTTAGGTTAGGTTAGGTTGGGTTAGGTTAGGTTTGGTTGCTCCAAACTGACTCTGTGTCCCTGTTCAGGCACACATGGAAGACGAAAACTCTTCCTCAGTGGCGGGGTAAACGAGACACAACCTTGACGTAAAGAAGGTCTAGGCTCGTGGTCCCTCACGCCCCTGGAGATAAACAAACAATACGGAGTGGACAAGGCTGCGTGGGGCTGCCTAGCACCAAACACTCTCTTGGAAGACACATCCAGAGACGAGTGTATATATGTATGTATGTGTGTGTGTATGTATGTGTATGTGTGTGTGTGTGTGTGTGTGTGTGTATGTGTGTGTGTGTGTGTATGTATGTGTGTGTGTATGTATGTATGTGTGTGTGTGTATGTATGTATGTGTGTGTGTATGTATGTGTGTGTGTATGTATGTGTGTGTGCATGTATGCATGTGTGTGTGTATGTATGCGTGTGTGTGTGTGTAATAATAATAATAATTAACGGTTTATTGAAAAAGTTCTGCAGCCCGAAGGCTGAAAATATACATTGGACATAAATGACTTATTACATACATTGGTGGTTTAACAAAAGCCTTCATTAGAGAAAGGTAAAGGAACATACAGTGAACAGACAGATTAATGTAGGTGTTGAACAGCAGACACGTAGTGTAGTAACTCCCTCACAGATGTTGTTATGAGGGGCCTGACGTGGTGTAGTAACTCCCTCACAGATGGCGTTATGAGGGGCATGACGTGGTGTAGTAACTCCCTCACAGATGGTGTTATGAGGGGCCTCACGTGGTGTAGGAACTCCCTCACAGATGGTGTTATGAGGGGCCTCACGTGGTGTAGTAACTCCCTCACATGTGGTGTTATGAGGGGCCTCACGTGGTGTAGTAACTCCCTCACAGATGGTGTTATGAGGGGCCTCACGTGGTGTAGTAACTCCCTCACATGTGGTGTTATGAGGGGCCTCACGTGGTGTAGTAACTCCCTCACAGATGGTGTTATGAGGGGCCTCACATGGTGTAGTAACTCCCTCACAGATGGTGTTATGAGGGGCCTCACGTGGTGTAGTAACTCCCTCACAGATGGTGTTATGAGGGGCCTCACGTGGTGTAGTAACTCCCTCACAGATGGTGTTATGAGGGGCCTGACGTGGTGTAGTAACTCCCTCACAGATGGTGTTATGAGGGGCAGCGCCAGGTACAGTATCGTTCAAGGTTCTTCGAACACTGCTGGAGACAGCTGGCAACTCAAGGCCGTTTGTTCACTATAGTACCTAGTGAAAACTATGAATGAATTTTAAAAGGTTATCGGTGATTGGTTCTTAGTTCCCCGTTGCTTAATTAATGGTTGGGCTTTGTTGTTTCGTATTATATTATACTAAGTACTACAGTAAACAAACGGCCTGGAGTTGCCAGCTGTCTCCAGCAGTGTTCGAAGAATCTTGAACGATACTGTACGTCTTGACCCTTCGGTGGTCAAGGGTGAAGTGTATGTGCCTGTATGTATGTCTTAAATCACACAAATTACCTCTACAAGTTAAGTAGTTTTATCATAATAACATGTTAAATATAAACTATGTCTACTTTTAACCACAAAACAATTATCATTTTCTACTATAATCAAATTAAACTAAATTCTAATGAAGCTCTTGAGTATTTTCACCTCACCTCACCTCACCTCACCTAACCTCACCTAACCTCACCTCACCTAACCTTACGCTATACACTTGAAGAATAAAAACAAAACAACAAATTCTCTCAAGCACAACACAAAAATTAAGACAGACTAAACGGTGGCAAAAAATTCCATTGTTTTCTATATAATGAGTGGAAACAAGACACTGAGGAGAGGAGAAAAAGGCAGGCAGGCAGACAGACAGACAGGCAGGCAGACCGTCAGACAGAGAGACAGACAGGAGAATCATACAGTCCACCAAAATCCCTCTTTAACACTGTGATCTAAAACCAACAACCAATCCACAAGACGTATAACAAATCCTGGAATATAATATCGAATGACGTAAATGATCCTCTGGTGACGTCATTAAGAGATGGCAACATTGAACGCGTGTTTGTTTCCTTAAATCAACAATGGCCGAGAGATGACCAGCCAAGACCATGTACGTATTTACATCCTTCATGACTTTACCATCGTGTGTGTGTGCGCTGAGAAATTCTGCTGCTCTGAACTCTTAGCAAGATGTTTTTCCAATGCATTTTAAGTGAATTCTCAAAACCATCACTAATTTTGCAACACTTGAAAACAAAAATGCAATTCAGTGTATTTATGGCACATGTTAATATAATTTCACGGTATAATTATTTTGTGTTGAAGTCTGAATAGAAATTAAAATTTATTACGCCATTAAAGGTTGGTTCAGTCCCCCGCTGCGCCATAATGAACACCAAGAGGTCACGACTCTGGTGGCTAATGACAGAAAACATTGATTTTTCTTCACCTCGGCACAACACAACACAGCACAGCACAACACCAACACAGCACAGCACAGCACGACAAAGCACAGCACGACACAGCACAGCACGACACAGCACAGCACGACACAGCACGACACGACACAAAATAGCACAGCACGACACGACACAACACAACCAACACACTCAACACAGCACAACACAGCACAACACCACACAGCACAGCACAGCACAACACCACACAGCACAACACCACACAGCACAACACTTAGAAGGTATTGAGAGAAAACTGGTAATTATTAAACTCTATTGAAACTCTTATATCGATGTGTCTATATTATGTTTAGTCTCACACACACACACACACACACACACACACACACACACACAAATAAACTCATCCACATATGAACGCCCACGCCAACACACACACACCCGAGCATTCATACAAGTGGTTGAGACTGACCCGCACGTGTAAACACATTCACAAAATGAGCTTGGCACAGTCGCCCTCTGGTGGCCTGTAGTGAGAGATTCCAGAACAGTTAATAAGTTACAATGTTCCATGCGAGATGACAGTGGTGTGTGTGTGTGTGTGGGTGTGTGTGTGTGTGTGTGTTTACCTTTCATGTGTATCTCCGTGTAAGTATGGATATCAGTGTACGTTTCTTCACGTCGCTGTCAAACATAATAATAATGGTTGCTCGCCAGCCCTAGTGCCACCTGAACGTGAATTTGTTTAAGGTGTATAAGCTGTCGCCAACACAACAACCATACCCTAAGTTAACGAGTTGCATAACCCAGTGTCAAGGAATAGTCCGAGAAGACCGGACACCTCGCCAATTGCACTGGCTAATCATTACCCCGGAAGACGATCTGCAAATCGATTAACATCCAGGTCCCCAATTACTGCTGGGTAGACAGAGGCAAATGGCGTAAAGAAAATTGTCCATAGTTTCACCCTGCCCTTTCTGTCATACATAAACATACACACACCTATTCATACACACATGCACACACCCACACGTGCACGAACTGATCGCTATAAGAACAGCCCAGTCCCAACCATTGTAAAAATTATCAATAACTTGTAATAAACCAGTGTATTCACTCCCAGTAAACACTACTCCTTGCACTGTCACTATGTTGAAATGCCCTGTAGTTTGAGCTTTTCCCCATGTAGTTATTATATGTCTTATTTGTGTCACTTATGTTACTTGTATATTATTTGTAATTCGAAACCCATTCCCCAAATATGTAACTGTATATTTTCAGCCTTCTGGCTGCCAAGCTCTTTCAATAAACCGTTAATTATTATTATTATTATTATTATTATTATTATATATACCAATGCGCATTCAAACACACACACAGCTATATACACACCCCCGCCCACTCAGTCCCTCTCTCACGGGGTACCACACAACAAAAAAAGTAATCAACCCACAAATTCACGGATTTACCCCCCCTGCCTGCCCCCTTCCCTCCCTTAAACCCCCCTGCCCACTCCCCTAACCTCCCTTACACCCCACTGCCCACCCACCCCTTGACCACCCTGCCTGCCCCCCTCTCCCTGCAAGGCCTATGGTGTCGACACAACCTTGACCGCTGACGTCACACACACACACATGCACACAGGCCTCGTCCTTGCACTGAATTCTTTAATGTTGACGGAATCCTTCGGTGGGTTACTGCTATCACACACACACACACACACACGTTAACCTTGGTATGGTCGTGTAATTTCGCTTGGTAGCTATGTTGGCCGAGTCGTATCCTTATCACAAGATCCTGGGTTCGATTCTGACTCGCCTCACTATTAAATACATTAAACTCCAAGGACCAAGCCTCCAAGAAGCCAAGCTGCCAAGACGCCAAGCTGCCAAGACGCCAAGCTGCCGAGACGCCAAGCTCACGATCGTCAGTGTGTGTGGTCAAGTTCCCCGCTGCGCCACAATACAAACCAAGACGCCATTAACTCTTTAAGGCGGTGACACAAAATACTGTCCGCTAAACTCTTCTTTCTCTCTCTAGGTTAGGTTAGGTTAGGTTAGGTTAGGTTAGGTTAAGATTAATTTCATTTTATAGAAGGAGTGTGTTTATGGCTCCAAGATACACGGAACCAACAGACAGACAGTGAGAGTTCCCAAGACCCCCTCCTGACACGGCTGAGGAGGATAAGTAAATTTGTCTCAGGCTTTGATGTCCTCCTCACACTTGGATCTCGAGTCTTAGTGTACAAGATCCTTAGTCCTTGGAGTGTTGCCTTCAAGTGAGCTGCATCAGTGACCTGCAGGAAGACCTTCTGAGAGGACACACACACACACACACACACACACACACACACACTAATCTGTGTCAGAAACCTTGGATACACTTGGTAAATGCCCCCCACTCTGACCAGCATAACCCACCAGCTACCTCAACTAATCCAGCTTAACGGTGATGAACAATGATGGATGAAGGACTCAACTCATCCTCCTTCTAGACACAACTCATTCGTCACAATTAACCCCACAACACTTCTTATCTTATCAGAGGTTATAAATCAAAGTGATAATCTCAGAGGGCATCGTTTATGTCATACGAGACGCCATGGCTAACAATCCTGGGACAATCTTGGGACAATCTTGGGACCATCTTGGGACAATCTTGGGACAATCTTGGGATCCAAATAAATTTCAACCACATTATATCAGAAGTCATGACGTCACTCCACAAGGACACGCTATGCAAGAAATTAAGTCACCAGCCAAGGATTCTTTGTGGTTTTTGTTTTTATTTGTGTGTGGAAGCCGAGTCAAAAGCAGGGTAGAAAACCTTACCACAAACACATACACAGAGACAACGTTTCTGATATACTGAAAACCAAACCATTCTGGCGACCCTCATAGACGTGTATGTAAAGTCCCCCCCCCCCCCCCCCCCATGAGCGTGCTGATCAGGCCAGACTAGTATAGTAAACAGAGGCGATGGTAGAGACATAACACACACACACACACACACACACACACACTTCAGTTAGTCACGGATGGTGTAACAGATTTCAGCTGACAGAGAGGATGTGAAGCATTTTCGATTTTCTGAAACTTATCTGTTGGAAGGTGTGAAACTTAGCTGTAGTTGAAGCACCTAAAACTAAGACCTAGTGAACGGTGCTTAATAAACCCTGGTAGTTGAAGCACCTAAAACTAACACCTAGTGAACGGTGCTTAATAAACCCTGGTAGTTGAAGCACCTAAAACTAACACCTAGTGAACGGTGCTTAATAAACCCTGGTAGTTGAAGCACCTAAAACTAACACCTAGTGAACGGTGCTTAATAAACCCTGGTAGTTGAAGCACCTAAAACTAACACCTAGTGAACGGTGCTTAATAAACCCTGGTAGTTGAAACACCTAAAACTAACACCTAGTGAACGGTGCTTCATAAACCCTGGTAGTTGAAACACCTAAAACTAACACCTAGTGAACGGTGCTTCATTAACCCTGGTAGTTGAAGCACCTAAAACTAACACCTAGTGAACGGAGCTTCATAAACCCTGGTAGTTGAAGCACCTAAAACTAACACCTAGTGAACGGTGCTTAATAAACCCTGGTAGTTGAAGCACCTAAAACTAACACCTAGTGAGCGGTGCTTCATAAACCCTGGTAGTTGAAGCACCTAAAACTAACACCTTGTGAACGGTGCTTAATAAACCCTGGTAGTTGAAGCACCTAAAACTAACACCTAGTGAACGGTGCTTAATAAACCCTGGTAGTTGAAGCACCTAAAACTAACACCTAGTGAACGGTGCTTCATTAACCCTGGTAGTTGAAGCACCTAAAACTAACACCTAGTGAACGGTGCTTCATAAACCCTGGTAAAAGAAGCACCTAAAACTAACAACTAGTGAACGGTGCTTAATAAACCCTGGTAGTTGAAGCACCTAAAACTAAGACCTAGTAAACGGTGCTTAATAAACACTGGTTGTTGAAGCACCTAAAACTAAGACCTAGTAAACGGTGCTTAATAAACCCTGGTATATGAAGCACCTAAAACTAAGACCTAGTGAACGGTGCTTCATTAACCCTGGTAGTTGAAGCACCTAAAACTAACACCTAGTGAACGGTGCTTAGTAAACCCTGGTAGTTGAAGCACCTAAAACTAACACCTGGTGAACGGTGCTTCATAAACCCTGGTAGTTGAAGCACCTAAAACTAACACCTAGTGAACGGTGCTTAATAAACCCTGGTAGTTGAAGCACCTAAAACTAACACCAAGTGAACGGTGCTTAATAAACCCTGGTAGTTGAAGCACCTAAAACTAACACCTAGTGAACGGTGCTTAGTAAACCCTGGTAGTTGTAGCACCTAAAACTAACACCTAGTGAACGGTGCTTAATAAACCCTGGTAGTTGAAGCACCTAAAACTAAGACCTAGTGAAAGATGCTTCATAAACCCTGGTAGTTGAAGCACCTAAAACTAACACCTAGTGAGCGGTGCTTAATAAACCCTGGTAGTTGAAGCACCTAAAACTAAGACCTAGTGAAAGATGCTTCATAAACCCTGGTAGTTGAAGCACCTAAAACTAACACCTAGTGAGCGGTGCTTCATAAACCCTGGTAGTTGAAGCACCTAAAACTAAGACCTAGTGAAAGATGCTTCATAAACCCTGGTAGTTGAAGCACCTAAAACTAACACCTAGTGAAAGATGCTTCATAAACCCTGGTAGTTGAAGCACCTAAAATAGGCTGGGCCAAAAAATAAAAGTTGTTCAGAATTTAATGTAAGTTTCCTAAAAGTTGTGAGTGAGTGTCAGGAACACAAAAATGTAAATTTGGTAAAAAAAAATTGACGTCTTACGGTAAGACAGTCTGTTACCGTGGAAACCATTACCGACAACTACACAAAATGCCTAAAATAATGATTTATCACGCTTTGAATGACCCTCAGAGATGCTGCTGGTACCAAATGATGCAGAATTGAAAGCCCAAGATGATATGACAACTAGACAGTGGGTGTGATACAATTCAATAAAAAATATTTGCAAAAAACTCATTTTTGTTTCAGATTTTGTGTATAAAATTCAAACTTTATGTAATAATAGGCATATTTGTTTTCTAATTGCTGGTCCTCACTTCTAAAGGCATGAATACCAAAACCAAGACCTTGCTGTGGCTCTTTGACAAGTGTCCCCCCATCTTCAGTGTACCAGGAAACCATGGATTCACTGGCCCTTATCCACCAACAGGGGAACAGGTTCTTCTTCAGTACCATGGGTATCATAAACAACTGCAGCAAGCCAGCCATCTTCAGTCTAGCGCATTGGATGCCGCCAGACTTGTAACAAAGGACTTGCAGGACTGGTGGGTAAATACTGGTATTACCCTTAAATCGTGGCAAGCGATAGAGCAGATGATCCTTACAGATATTAAGGAGTACAAACTAAGGAAGAGTAAGAGGAATAGGACAACAGATACAGAGACCAAGAAAAGGGAGGAGTTTTTGGTAAAGACGAGGCAGACATTTTGGATTGTTCAACGCGAGTTTGAGAAGAGACTGGCAGCAAAACAACAGCTGGAGAAGCAAGACCAGACAGATAAGGAAGACTGGTTGTACCTGGAAGGTGTACGTGGGGTTACTCGCACCGCAACTCTGGGCCCACGCGATCAGAAACTAGCAAAAAGGCAGAAGCGCAAGTTTCTTGATCAGCAGGCAGCGCAGGAGAGAAAAGCTAAGGATTGTCTACGCTCTGCCACTGCTGCCCATAGTGCAGATGCCGTAGAAGAAAGTCACGACCCTGAGTCTGAAGATTCCACTGAGATACCAATGCACACTGTTTCTGTGTCACTCCCTAAGGTCAGCAAGAAGATGGAAGGTGTTCCTATGGAAGCCTGCTTCATTGCTGACAAGTACGCAATCTCAAATAGGGCGGTGACAGAACTGGCTGCTGCCTTTCGTAAAGATGGAGGGAAGAACCTTGAGGAGTACAACCTGTCTGTGAACACAACGGGAAGGAGTAGACAGTCTGCAAGGCTTGAGAAGGCGGCAGATATTACTAAGTGGCAACTTGGCGATATCACTTCCAAGATGTATGCACTACACTGGGATGGGAAGCTGATCAAGTCCCTAATGCATGTGGGCAAGGACATGGAACGAGTGGCGGTGATACTGACAGGGACGGATGGCCAGGAAGTTCTACTATCAATTGTTGGGATGGAAGGGAGGTCAACTGCTGAAAATGAGGCAGCAAAGATTATTCAGGTGATTATTCAGTATTATTTTGTATTATTAACTCACTCTTCGCTTCGTTGATTACTGATCGTGTAATAAATAACGATAACAAATGCTCGTTCATTGATTAACTGTATATTAGCATGTGTTAGTCACCTTATTCTATTTATTTTCTTTCCAGGTCCTCAATGACCATCCACTGGACACATCCCGGATAGGTGCTCTTGTCTTTGACACAACTGCAGTGAACTCTGGGGTCTGGAGTGGAGTCGTCGTAAGACTGGAGACAGAGTTTGGTAGAAGTCTTCTGCAACTGGCATGTAGACACCACATCCATGAGTTGATTGGGGGGGCATCTTGCTCAATTGTGTATGGCCCAACCACAGGACCCAATGAACAGCTGTTCAAGCGACTGGTGAACAATTGGAGCGAATTGAACCATAACAACTACTCATTGGTCGAGGTGACTGCTCCACAAAGAGAGTTGATGGGCTATATACATAACACCATCACCTTCCTTCAGACATGGATCGAGAACAGCACCAAGGAGACACTTCGACATGACTACCTGGAGCTGGCAGAACTAACACTGCTGTTTCTTGGAGGGACCGTCCCTGCCGGTCGGAGATCCATCACCATCAAAGCACCTGGGGCATTCCATCACGCCCGTTGGATTAGCAAGACTTTGTACACGTTTAAGGTGGCACTCTTCCGATGCCAGCTTGGGGATGTATATGCACCCGAAGAATTGGAAGACATCACCAGTCTTGCTGTATTCTTGGCAATCTTCTACACGAAAGCATGGTTAACGTGCACGAGTGCTGCCGATGCACCATCGAATGACCTGGCACTAATGAAGAACCTCCTCAAGGCAGAGGCCAGTATCAGCAAGGACCCAATGAAGTGGCCTGCCAAATTTCTCTCCTTTGTCGTTCCGGCCAGACAGAAGCTACAAAAGCATTTGTGGTATCTCTCAGAGAGATTGGTCTCTTTGGCACTGTTCTCGGACCGAACATCATCTGACAAACAGACGATGAGAAAGGCTATGCTGAGGTACCATGACGCGACAGACAGTCCAGAGACAAGAAAACAGGAGATGCCAGCCTCACATCAATTGGGCAGTAAAGCCCTCAAAGACTTCATTGGACATGACTCTTGGAGCATGTTTGAGCTCTTGGGTATTGACTCCAGCTTTGTCAAGCTCCCCGTTGCACAATGGACCACCTCGGACAACTACCGTCATGGCAAGAAAGTTGTGGCCAACCTCCCTGTTGTCAATGACGCAGCAGAGCGGGCACTAGGACTCGCCACAGATTTGAACACAAACAAGGCCCCCAAATCTGAAGAGCAGCTCCAGGCACTATACAGAGTTGTGAAGGGTGTCCGAGAGAAGCTGCATGGACTGGCAACGTCAATTGAGGTTGTGACAAAAAAGTCACTGGCCTCCGTTTCGTACAGTTGGGACTAATATGAGTGTGTATTGTGTACTGATGTTACTTAGAAGTATTTGACTTCCATTGGTAGATTTCGGGATAACTAATTTTTATTTTGTTCAATAAAATTGACCATAAATGTGAAGAAAATGTGTTTTTTTATTTAAACGTGGAATTAATTGTTTCACAGACATTGTGTATATGTTCTATGCTCTTTGGCTGTCTTTTCTGCATATTTTGGTACCAACATGAACCCTGACGGTCATTCACAGCCTGAGAAATCATCAATTTAGTCAATTTGTTGTCTTGCAGGAAACGGTTGCTATGGTAACGGACTGTCTGACCGTAAGATGTCATTTAAAAATAAAAATTTTATCATGGGTTTGTTCCTGATACCCATTCACAACTTTTAGGTGACTTACAACCTTGTAGTATAAATTCTTGAAAATAACCCCTTTTCTGGCCCAGCCTAACCTAAAACTAACACCTAGTGAACGGTGCTTCATAAACCCTGGTAGTTGAAGCACCTGAAACATACAACAATATTATGCATCTCATTTCCCCCAAATTACTTATCATGGCATTATCCTCCACAAAAATGAATGGGAAAGCTTAGTTGACTAGTGATGAAAGCTTAGTTGACTGGTGGGGGAGGCTTAGTTGACTGGTGGGGGAAGCTTAGTTGACTGGTGGAGGAAGCTCAGTCGACTGGTGGGGGAAGCTTCGAAGTTGACTGGTGGGGAAAGCTTAGTTGACTGGTGGGGGAAGCTAAGTTGACTGGTGGGAAAAGCTTAATTGACTGGTAGGGAGAAGCTTATTTGACTGGTGGAGGAAGCTTAGTTAACTGGTGGGGGAAGCTTAGTTGACTGGCGGGGAAGCTTCGAAGTTGACGGGTTGGGAAAACTTCGAAGTTGACTGGTGGGGGAAGCTTAGTTGACTGGAGTGTGAAGCTTAGCTTACTGGTGGGTGAAGCTTAGTTGACTGGTGGGTAAGCTTAGTTGACTGGTGGGCAAGCTTAGTTGACTGGTGGAGAAAGCTTAGTTGACTGGTGGGGGAAAGCTTAGTTGACTGGTGGGGAAAGTTTCGTTGACTGGTGGGGGAAGCTTCGAAGTTGACTGGTGGTGGAAGCTTAGTTGACTAGTGGGGAAAGCTTAGTTGACTGGAGGGTGAAGCTTAGTTGACTGGTGGAGGAAGCTTAGTGGACTGGTGGGGGAAGCTTCTAAGTTGACTGGTGTGGAAAGCTTAGTTGACTGGTGGGGGAAGCTAAGTTGACTGGTGGGAGAAGCTTAATTGACTGGTGGGGAGAAGCTTAGTTAACTGGTGGAGGAAGCTTAGTTAACTGGTGGGGGAAGCTTAGTTGACTGGTGGAGGAAGCTTCGAAGTTGACTGGTGGGGAAAACTTCGAAGTTGACTGGTGGGGGGAAGCTTAGTTGACTGGAGGGTGAAGCTTAGTTGACTGGTGGGGAAGCTTAGTTGACTGGTGGGAAAAGCTTAGTTGACTGATGGGGAAAGCTTAGTTAACTGGTGGGGGATGCTTCGTTGATTGGTGGGGGTAGCTTCGAAGTTGACTGGTGGGGAAGCTTAGTTGACTTGTGGGGTAAGCTTAGTTTACTGGTGGGTGAAGCTTAGTTGACTGGTGGGGAGAAGCTTAGTTGACTGGTGGAGGAAGCTTAGTTAACTGGTGGGGTAAGCTTTGTTGACTGGTGGAGGAAGCTTCGAAGTTGACTGGTGGGGAAAACTTCGAAGTTGACTGGTGGGGGAAGCTTAGTTGACTGGAGGGTGAAGCTTAGCTTACTGGTGGGTGAAGCTTAGTTGACTGGTGGGAAAGCTTAGTTGACTGGTGGGAGGAGCTTAGTTGACAGGTGGGGAAAGCTTAGTTGACTGGTGGAGGAAGCTTCGTTGATTGGTGGGGAAGCTTCGAAGTTGACTGGTGGTGGAAGCTTAGTTGACTAGTGGGGAAAGCTTAGTTGACTGGAGGGTGAAGCTTAGTTGACTGGTGGGTGAAGCTTAGTTGACTGGTGGGTGAAGCTTAGTTGACTGGTGGGGGAAGCTTCGAAATTGACTAGTGGGGAAAGCTTAGTTGTCTGGTGGGGAAGCTTAGTTGACTGGTGGGGAAAGCTTAGTTGACTGGTGGAGTAAGCTTCGAAGTTGAATGGTGGAGGAAGCTTCGAAGTTGACTGGTGGAGGAAGCTTAGTTGACTGGTGGAGGAAGCTTGGTTGACTGTTGGGGAAAGCTTAGTTTACTGGTGGGTGAAGCTTAGTTGACTGGTGGGGGAAGCTTCGAGGTGAGCTGTCGAAGTTGACTGGTGGGGGACGCTTAGTTACCGGGTGGAGAAAGCTTCTAATTTGACTGGTGGAGAAAGCTTTTAAGTTGACTGGTGGGGGAAGCTTCTAAGTTGACTGGTGGGAGGAGCTTAGTTGACAGGTGGGGAAAGCTTAGTTGACTGGTGGAGGAAGCTTCTAGTTCTACTGGTGAGGGAAGCTTCTAAGTTGACTGGTGGGAGAAGCTTAGTTGACTGGCGGGGTCAGCTTACTGGCCTCAGATACCAACAGACGGAGGCAACCTAAGCTGAAATGTATAAGGGCTGTATACCTTCTTCAAGTATCGCCAACCAAGTATTTTCTGTAATCAGTTTATGACAGGAGGCGCCCCTCAAGAGACCCTTCCACTGTGTTAGTCGAGGTCTTATAAGCCAACGTGTCTTCTATCTCCAAAGGATGTCCCCTCATAACCGTCTCTTTGTTGGGCGTCAGGTCGAGATCTCCTCAGTGTAAGACAAGATGAACGGTGTGAGCCTCGTCAGGATGAACCAGTGGATGGATCCCTTGAGGCACGCCCCACCTCCTTATAAGGCTCCACGTTCAGTGATGGCTCTCTCATCCAACAAGCTCCTCCTCACTTTTTATAATCCACTTGATACCCTCACAAATTATACCTCAGAACACATCCTCCTTTTGCCTCTCAGCTCCGGGGATTCCTACATGTCCACAATCTATCTCTCATCTGGTGTCTGTGTGGTGGATCAAGTGGTGAAAATAACCCCCCCCCCCCCCCCACACACACACACCCGGGGGAAGGATATCACTGAGAGCTGTGCTAAAATAGTCTCCAAAACGTCAGAAAATGTCCGCGAGAGAACAAGCGGAAATACCACAACATTCTTGGTCATATCCACAACGAGGCCAAGAAAATTGAATTAATTTACCATATCTTCAGCTCTTACCAGATAACCCAAGACAATAAATAACAATAACAATCGTAATAATAACATATAGATGAAAATAACAGACAGATTAATTATCACAGAAATATGAAGTGAAATTTGAGGTTTTGATGTGTGTGTGTGTGAGTGATGGTGGGACGGGGTCAGAACTTAACCTTCCTGATAACCATCGTTCGTGGAGAAGTTAAACCAAAGTTATGGTGGAATATTTCGTCGTGTGTGTGTGTGTGTAGAGAAGGCTAAGTATTGTACCCCACCACCCCTTCACACACCCTCCACCCTCACCACACACCATGCACCCTCAACACACACCCTCCACCCTCAACACACACCCTCCACCCTCACCACACACCCTCCACCCTTACCACACAAGCTCCACCCTCACCTCACACCCACGACCCTTACCTCACACCCACCACCCTTACCACACACCCTCCACCCTTACCTCACACCCTCCACCCTTACCACACACCCTCCACCCTCACCACACACCCTCCACCCTCACCACACACCCTCCACCCTCACCACACACCCTCCACCCTCACCACACACCCTCCACCCTTACCTCACACCCTCCACACTTACCACACACCCTCCACCCTCACCTCCACCCTCCACCCACCACACACCCTCCACCCTACCACACACCCTCCACCCTTACCACACACCCTCCACCCTACCACACACCCTCCACCCTACCACACACCCTCCACCCTACCTCACACCCTCCACCCTACCACACCCCCACCCTCCCACACCCTTCCACCCACCACACCCTCCACCCTCACCACATACCCTCCACCCTCACCACACCCCCCACCCTACCCACACCCTCCACCCTCACCACACACCCTCCACCCTACCACACACCCTCCACCCACCCACACACCCTCACCCACACCCCCACCCTACCCACACCCTCCACCCACCACACACCCTCCACCCTACCTCACACCCTCCACCCTACCCACACCCTCCACCCTCACCACACACCCTCCACCCTCACCACACCCTCCACCCTCACCCACACCCCCACCCTCACCACACCCTCCACCCTACCTCACACCCCCACCTACCACACACCCTCCACCCTCACCTCACACCCTCCACCCTTACCACACACCCTCCACCCTACCACACACCCTCCACCCAAACCACACACCCTCCACCCTAACCACACCCTCCACCCTCACCACACCCCTCCACCCTACCTCCACCCTCCACCCTCACCACACACCCTCCACCCTTACCTCACACCCTCCACCCTCACCACACCCCCTCCACCCTAACCACACACCCTCCACCCTAACCACCCCTCCACCTACCACCACCCTCCACCCTCACCTCACACCCTCCACCCTTACCAAACACCCTCCACCCTTACCACACACCCTCCACCCTTACCACACACCCTCCACCCTCACCACACACCCTCCAACCTTACCTCACACCCTCCACCCTTACCACACACCCTCCACCCTCACCACACCCCCCCCACCCATACCTCACACCCTCCACCCTCACCACACACCCTCCACCCTCACCACACACCCTCCACCCTTACCTCACACCCTCCACCCTCTCCAGACACCCTCCACCCTTACCACTCACCCTCCACCCTTACCTAACACCCTCCACCCTTACCACACACCCTCCACCCTCACCACACACCTCCACCCTCACCACACACCCTCCACCCTTACCACACACCCTCCACCCTCACCACACACCCTCCATCCTTCCCTCACACCCTCCACCCTCACCACACACCCTCCACCCTTACCACACACCCTCCACCCTCACCACACACCCTCCACCCTCACCACACACCCTCCACCCTCACCACACACCCTCCACCCTCACCACACACCCTCCACCCTACCACACACCCTCCACCCTCACCACACACCCTCCACCCTACCACACACCCTCCACCCTCACCACACACCTTCCACCCTCACCACACACCCTCCACCCTCACCACACACCCTCCACCCTCACCACACACCCTCCACCCTCACCACACACCCTCCACCCTCACCACACACCCCCACCCTACCCACACCCTCCACCCACCACACACCCTCCACCCTCACCACACACCCTCCACCCTCACCACACACCTCCACCCTCACCACACACCCTCCACCCTCACCACACACCCTCCACCCTAACCACACCCTCCACCCTCACCACACACCCTCCACCCTCACCCACACCCCACCCTACCACACCCTCCACCCTCACCACACACCCTCCACCCTCACCACACACCCTCCACCACCACCACACACCCTCCACCCCACCACACACCCTCCACCCTCACCCGCACCCTCCACCCTCACCACACACCCTCCACCCTACCACACACCCTCCACCCTCACCACACCCCCCCACCCTACCACACACCCCCACCCTCACCTCACACCCTCCACCCTTACCACACACCCTCCACCCTCACCTCACACCCCCCACCCTACCACACCCCCACCCTACCACACACCCCCACCCACCACCACCCTCCACCCTCACCACACACCCTCCACCTACCCACACCCTCCACCCTACCACACACCCTCCACCCTCACCACACCCCCCCCACCCATACCACACACCCACCACCCACACCACACACCCACCACCCAAACCACACACCCACCACCCAAACCACACCCTCCACCCTCACCCCACACCCTCCACCCTTACCTCCACCCTCCACCCTCACCACACACCCTCCACCCTCACCACACACCCTCCACCCTCACCACACACCCTCCACCCTCACCACACACCCTCCACCCTTACCACACACCCTCCACCCTCACCACACACCCCCACCTCCCTCACACCCTCCACCCTCACCAACACCCTCCACCCTACCACACACCCTCCACCCTCACCACACACCCTCCACCCTCCCCACACCCTCCACCCTCACCACACACCCCCACCCTCACCACACACCCCTCCACCCTAACCACACACCTCCCACCCCACCACACACCCTCCACCCTACCACACACCCTCCACCCTCACCACACCCTCCACCCTCACCACACACCCTCCACCCTCACCACACACCCTCCACCCTCACCACACACCCTCCACCCTTACCTCACACCCTCCACCCTCACCACACACCCTCCACCCTAACCACACACCCTCCACCCTCACCACACACCCTCCACCCTCACCACACCCCTCCACCCCACCACACACCTCCCACCCTCACCACACACCCTCCACCCTAACCACACACCCTCCACCCTCACCACACACCATCCACCCTAACCTCACACCCTCCACCCCACCAACACCCTCCACCCTACCACACACCCCCACCCTACCACACACCTCCACCCTACCACACACCCTCCACCCTCACCACACACCCTCCACCCTAACCACACACCTCCACCCAACCACACACCCCCACCCTCACCACACACCCTCCACCCTCACCACACCCTCCACCCTACCTCACCCCCCACCCTACCACCACCCTCCACCCTTACCACACACCCTCCACCCTTACCTCACACCCTCCACCCTTACCACACACCCTCCACCCTCACCACATACCTTCCACCCTCACCACACACCTTCCACCCTCACCATACACCCTCCACCCTCACCACACACCCTCCACCCTTACCTCACACCCTCCACCCTTACCACACACCCTCCACCCTCACCACACACCCTCCACCCTTACCTCACACCGTCCACCCTTACCTCACACCCTCCACCCTTACCACACACCCTCCACCCTTACCACACACCCTCCACCCTCACCACATACCCTCCACCCTTACCTCACACCCTCCACCCTCACCTCACACCCTCCACCCTTGCCACACACCCTCCACCCTCACCACACACCCTCCACCCTCACCACACCCCCTCCACCCTCACCAGACACCATCCACCCTTACCACACACCCCCACCCTCACCACACACCCTCCACCCTTACCACACACCTTCAATCCTCACCACACACCACACACCCTCCACCCTCCCCACACACCCTCCACCCTTACCACGCACCCTCTACCCTCCCCACACACCCTCCCCACACACCCTCCATCCTCACCACACACCCTCACCCTCCACCCACACTCTCCAAGTAGCTTGACTGTGTCTGTGAACGTCTCTCTGTTAAGGTGAGTCTGGTTAAGGAACTGTAATTACCAAGAAGTTACCTGATCTTCCACACACACACACACACACACACACATAATAGCACCGCCCACCAGTATTTAGTGACCAATGAGTAACCAGAGAATAGACCTGACACTTTGTAAAACGACCAGTGATTGGGTATTGAATTAACTCTAAAGTGCAAGGGGCTTAGTTTAGTGTGGTCTGTGGTGAGTTGAAGAGGTGATGCTGTCTAGGTGTCAGAGAGAAGGGGGTTGAGAATGGTACAACAGATAGCTCTAAGTTCCTGTGGTCTTAGCGAGGATAACCCGCTACCAGAGAAAATAAAACTCCGCCTGGTTACATCACTTATCATACCAATATTAACTTACCCAGCAGTACCTCTTCACACTATGACCACGACCTCAGTTATGAAAATTACAGGTGGTCCAAAATGGAGCACTGAGATTCGTCACAGGTGAAAGATACCCCTTCACCAGAACCACAGCCGAGATACATAGAGACCTGAGAATGAAACCCATCAACCAGCAGCTGCACACCCTGGCCAGCAGAGTCTGGCAAAAGATAGAACGATCAGAGCAAGAACTTCAAAGACTACCACCAGATAACAACAACAACCATACATGGTTCCCAAAAAGTTACCAAACCTCAAGAAGTCTATTACCACCCCCGACCTATACGGCCAGGCAATAGAATATAATAATAATAATAATAATAATGATAATAATAATAATAATAATAATAATAATAATAATTGTAATAATAATAATAATAATAATAATAATAATAATAATAATAATAATAATAATAATAATAATTAACGGTTTATTGAAAGAGCATGGCAGCCGGAAGGCTGAAAATATACAGTTACATAATTGGGGAATGGGTCACTTGATTTATAAATAATATACAAGTAACATAAGTGATACAAATATGATATATAATAACTAGGTGGGGAGAAGGCTATACTACAGGGCATTTCAACATAGTGACAGTGTAAAAAGGTAAGATTGATTGGGAGTGAATACACTGGTTGATTACAAGTTGATGAAAATTTTTACAATGGTTGGGACTGGGCTGTTCTTATAGCGATCAGTACGTGCTCGTATGGACTGGATGCGGTTGTGGTGTCGATCAACAATTCGCAGACGAGGGATCTCTGGTGGTAGTAGGAAGCCGGTATCGAGGATGGTGATGAAGCTTCTCACCAAATTTGCAGATGAGGTCGTGGTGATGGTCAGTGAGAGTCGAAAGGGTCAGTGTGTTGAGCACTTCTTGATATGTGGAGTAGGAAGAGAAGAGAATAATCTTGCATGGTTTCTTTTGTACTATTTCTAGGTGCTTACGTTGTGTGGCATTTAGGGAGGAAAACCAGGCAGGAGAGGCATAAGTGAGCTTGGGAAGTATGAATGTTGTGTAAACACTGAGGAGCTCGGGGGCAGGAACTCTGAGGGACTTGAGTCGGCTGAGAAGGTGGAGACGAAAACTGGATGATTTGAAAACTTCACTGACGTGTGGTTTCCAATTTAGCTTGTTGTCTATGGTGACGCCGAGGAGCTTAGTGGAGTCTACAACTTGGAGTGTGTTGGTGCTTAAGTAATGGGAGGGGGTGGGACAACGTCGGATGAGAGGTTGATGTGCATAACGATGGTCTTGGTAAGGTTGATGGTGACGTGGTTGTTGGTGGCCCAATCTTGGAGACTGTTCAATAAATCCTGGAGGGCGGTGTAGTCAGGAGAAGAGTTGTTGACACTGATCCCAATGGTGGACTCGTCGAAATATTTCCAGCGAGTAGGGCATCATTGATAAGCGTAAGGAAGCAGAGCAGTCCCATCTTGGTGCCTCGGAAGACGCCACAGGTCGATAGCTTTGTTGATGATTAAATTGTGGTCGACTAGGTCAAATGCTTTGGTGAAGTCAATGAAGGTGACAGCCACCGGCGTTTTTAGTTTTTCCAGATTGCGGTATATGTAGTCGAGAAAGCTAACTAGACAGTGAGTGGTGGAGGAAGCTTTCATATTGCCTAATTGCTGAGGATCTATGGCGCCTGCAATATCAGCATAAGCCGAGTCAAACACGAAATTTTCACAGATTAAGCTGGGTATTGGGGTGATGGCAATGGGTCGTAGCTCATTCAAGGATTGTGGGCTGGTTGACTTGGGCACTGGTGACACATATGAGGTCTTTCAGTTAGCTGGTCATCTTGCTTGGCTGAGGGAAGTATTGATGATGGAACAGAGGGGTTTAGCTAGTTTCGGGGAAAACTTCTTGTAGAGTTTCATTGATAAGTCAATGTGGGTGGTTGAGCGTTTTAACTTCAGTTTATCCAGACGTTTTGCTACTTCAAATTCTTCCACTAAGTCAGTGGGAAAGGGGGGCTGGTAGGTAAACAGGGAGACTGGTTGTGTCAAGCCGGGGAGCGTCTGGCATATAGTAGCGAAATGGTTGTTTGATTGCTCAACTACGTCACCATTGAGATGGCTAAGGAGGGGAGGGGGTGTGTCTTATTGTTTAGTCCACAGAGTTATTTAAGCTTACCGTGCCACTGACTGGTGTTGGTCTGCTTCAGGTGTTGCAACTTGGATGGGCAGTGAGACTTCTTTGCAGTGCGTATTTCGCGGATGGCTTCGTTGCGAAGAGACCTGTAGCGGTTACATAAGAACATAAGAATGGAGGAAACTGCAGCGGGCCTATTGGCCCATACTGGGCAGTCCCATTTACACCCAACTCCTATTGCTCATATAAGCATCCAACCTATGTTTGAAGCTATCCAGCGTATTCGAGTTAATGATGATATTTGGTAACTTGTTCCATTCATCCACTACTCTGTTTCCAAACCAGTGTTTACCTATTTAGCGCCTAAATCTAAATGTGTCTAATTTAAAACCATTGTTACGAGTTCGCTCCTGGTTGGATAGTTTGAGTACCTATGTAATATCCCCTTTGTTTTGCCCTGATTTCCATTTATACACCTCTATCATGTCGCCCCTCGCTCTACGTCTCTCGAGGGAGTGCAAATTAAGATGCTTTAACCTGTCTCTACAGTATACTCAAGGTTCCTAATGCCTGGGATTAGTCTTGTCATTCTCATCTGGATTCTTTCCAAGGATTCTATATCCATTCTGTAATACGGTGACCAGAACTGAACTGCGTAATCCAGGTGAGGTCTCACAAGCGCAAGATATAATCTTAAGATGACTTCGCTAGTCTTGTAACTAACACTCCTTTGTATGAACCCAAGTACTTTATTAGCCTTGTTACGAGCAAAAACACATTGTTTACTTGGCTTAAGATTCCTACTTCTCATTACTCCTAAATCTATCTCGCAGTCGGATTTCACAATGGCATCGTTGTTCATCTGGTAACTGGTTTCCCTGTTTACATCTCCTATACTGAGTACTTTACATTTGTCCACATTGAATTTCATCTGCCATTTTTCAGACCATTCGAAAATTTTTTTTAGATCTTCCTGTAGTTTTGCGGAGTCCTCGTCAGATTGAATTACACATCCTATTTTAGTGTCATCAGCAAATTTACTTATGTTGCTGTCTATGCCGATATCTATGTCGTTTATGTACTGTATATAATACATAATAATGGTCCAAGTACTGAGCCTTGGGAACTCCACTAGTGACGTTGCTCCAATGGGATTTAGTGCCGTTAATGCTCACTCACTGTTTCCTGTCCTGTAACCACGCCCTAATCCATGTTAGAATATTACCTTTAATGCCATATGATTCTACTTTTCTTATTAGTCTTTTGTGGGGGACTCTGTCAAAGGCTTTGCTGAAGTCGAGAAACACCACATCATAGTCGTACCCCTCGTCCACCGATTCAAAAACTGATGAAAAGAATGTTAATAGATTAGTTAGACATGAACGCCCGCTAGTGAAGCCATGCTGGGAATCATTGATCAATTTGTGCTTCTCCAGGTGGTTTCGAATAGAGTTTGAAATGATTGCTTCCAGTAATTTGCCTACAATTGATATTAGACTGATTGGACGGTAGTTAGAGGATAGTGATCTATCCCCCTTCTTGAAAATCGGTATTACATTCGCTATCCTCCGGGATTCTGGTACTACACCTGTTTTTAAGGACATGTTAAACAACTTTGCTAAGGGCATACTAAGCTCTTCCTTACATTCAATGCTCCGGCAAATATCTCATCGGGACCAGGTGACTTATTAGGCTTTAGTTTGTCTGTTTGCTAACTGACATCGTCACTAGTCGCTACTATCTCGCTTAATTTGTTTTCTTCATTATCTCTGAATAGAGTCGGTGCCTCAGGTATCATGTTTAAATTTTTGGTGGTGAAAACTGTTGAAAAATATTTATTCAGATTATTGCTCATTTCTCCATCGTTATCAGTTAGCTTGCCGATATTTGACTGTAATGGCCCAATCTTTTCTCGTGTTTTAGTTAGATACATTTGATAGAAGCCCTTGGGGTTTGTCTCCGCCTCCCTTGCTATCCTCAGCTCATTATTCCTCTTTGCTTTCCTTATCTCGGTCTTAACCCTCCCGGCTAATACCTTATAATAATCTCAGAGGTAAACTTCGCCACGATTTATCCTCCTACCTTTAGCCTTCCTTTGACCAATAATGTTCTTTAAATAATTATTTATCCATTTAGGGTCATTGTTGTTTGATCTGATTTTTTTGTATGGTATGTTCTGCCTTTGTGCATTAAGTAACTCATTATTTAAATTGTCGTGGAACTCGGCAACCTCAGATCTCGTTATGTGGTCGGTTTTAACCGTAAGGTCCATGTAGTTCACCCCCAAGCCTGATGCCCCTTCTCAACCACCCTAGACCAGCATCCGCCAGTAGGGTCGGCGGAGTATGAAATAAGGCCCTCAAAACACCCAAATATAGGATAGGGTGAGCTGTCTAGTGGCAAAGCTGCCAAAAGCGGACAACCATCCAGTAAATCAGCTCCAAGAAAATCACCCACAAGACACAACTTTAACATACTATTAGCTTAGCAAACCAATAGCAAGGGCGTCAACCCGCATTCCACTAAACTTTTTCAATTTCCAAATTATTAACTCCCTTCCTCTAACTCTATTCTTCTTTCACACACACACACACACACACATCAGAAAATTTTCCCCCCGACCCTTTCGTGAGTGTGGGTATTAAGTGACCGCCTACAACCTCCTCCTCCTCACTCGCTAGACACAGTGGACTAATTCTCCCGTCACGTAGACACACCCACTTACTTCTTGCCTTACCCAGACGTCTACTCCTCATTTTTCCTCCCTCTTACCCTACCTCCCAACCTCCCTCCCTCCCTCCCTCTCTCTCTCTCTCTCTCTCTCTCTCTCTCCCTCTCTAATTCTCTCCATCCTTCCTACCCTACCTCAGTCTCTCTCATTCCCTCCCATCCCTTTCCCCTCCCTCTATCCCTCGCTCTGTACCTACTCCCCTACCTCCCTCCTTCCCCCTCCCTCTCGTCTACATTACACTACATCATCACCCACGAGGAGACAACAGTAAGTGTCGTCACACCCGTCAGCCTTCCTCCATGAGCACTAAAAATGTCGTCCTTATTCTTACTGCAATATTATCACCCCAAGCTCTGTTATTTCCTGACTCTCTCACACCATCTTAAGCCCTATGTCATTTAGGTTACAACTTGATCTTATTTGGGTCAGATGATAACTTATGATAAACGGTGGTGGTGAGTAGTCGGGTGTTTTAGTTCGACTTTCTCTCTCGTGTGTGTGTGTGTGTGTGTGTGTACATGTAATGGATGGACAGGTGGAAAGGTTATCATACTCGTTGAGGGAAATGAAGCTGCCAGAGAGTGGTGGTGGGGGTCGTGTTGCTGTGAGTGTGAAGTGTCAGTGTTGTGGGACCTCTGTCATATAGACACAGTGGGTAACCCTACACGCATACACCCACACGCCACACATACCCACATGTTCACACCACCCCTCCAAACACACATATCCACATCTTATCTCCACACAAACACACATACACTTCCACACCACCACTACACACAACACACCCACACCACCATACACGCAGCACCCCACACCACATACATACACCCCCCCCCCACTCCACCCCCACACACACCCTCAATTCTATACGTAAACAGCTGTGGTCAGTAGGGCAGGTGACTACAGGTAACGTTAAAGTGAAGAGCCTCAATAACTGTACAAAATATAGACCATCTTAATCCGTTTCATTACTGCAGGGTCTCTAAATTTGTCTCTCGTTCTATTTATCTTTTTATCTCTGTCTGTCTATCTGTCTTACCTGTCCATCTCTTTCTCTCCACCTCTTATTTTCTGTCTCTAAAATGTACACTCACTTTACCCTGTTTTGTTGTGGTAATTAGTGTGGTGGAGAGGGAGGTGGGGGAGAGGGGGGGAGAGGGAGGTGGGGGAGAGGGGGGGAGAGGGAGGTGGGGGAGGGTGGAAGAGGGTGTGGAAGAGGATGGAGGTGAGGAGGATGTGGAGATATTGAGAGTAAGTTCAGTGAGGGAAGAGGAATGTGGATCTCTCTCTCTCTCTCTCTCTCTCTCTCTCTCTCTCTCTCTCTCTCTCTCTCTCTCTTTTCCCCTATATCTCTGTATCTATTTTTCCTTCTCTCTTTCATTGTCGCTCTTTCACACTTTCTCTGTCTGTCTGTCTGTCTGTGTCTGTGTCTGTCTGTCTGTCTGTCTGTCTCTAGATAACTAGCTTCGACTATCTTGTTTCAGTTTTAAAGTAAATATAATTTCTGCTGCCGAGTGTAAGTGTTGGGTGACAGGTGTGGGAGTGGTGTAAGTGTGGGGTGACAGGTGTGGGAGTGGTGTAAGTGTGGGGTGACAGGTGTGGGAGTGGTGTAAGTGTGGGGTGCCAGGTGTGGGAGTGGTGTAAGTGTGGGGTGCCAGGTGTGGGAGTGGTGTAAGTGTGGGGTGCCAGGTGTGGGAGTGGTGTAAGTGTGTGGTGCCAGGTGTGGGAGTGGTGTAAGTGTGGGGTGCCAGGTGTGGGAGTGGTGTAAGTGTGGGGTGCCAGGTGTGGGAGTGGTGTAAGTGTGTGGTGGCAGGTGTGGGAGTGGTGTAAGTGTGTGGTGACAGGTGTGGGAGTGGTGTAAGTGTGTGGTGGCAGGTGTGGGAGTGGTGTAAGTGTTGGGTGACAGGTATGGGAGTGGTGTAAGTGTGGGGTGACAGGTGTGGGAGTGGTGTAAGTGTGGGGTGACAGGTGTGGGAGTGGTGTAAGTGTGGGGTGACAGGTGTGGGAGTGGTGTAAGTGTGTGGTGACAGGTGTGGGAGTGGTGTAAGTGTGTGGTTACTAGTGTGGGAGTGGTTTAAGTGTGAGGTGACAGGTGTGGGAGTGGTGTAAGTGTGGGGTGACAGGTGTGGGAGTGGTGTAAGTGTGGGGTGACAGGTGTGGGAGTGGGGTAAGTGTGGGGTGACAGGTGTGGGAGTGGTGTAAGTGTGGGGTGACAGGTGTGGGAGTGGTGTAAGTGTGTGGTGACAGGTGTGGGAGTGGTGTAAGTGTGGGGTGACAGGTATGGGAGTGGTGTAAGTGTGGGGTGCCAGGTGTGGGAGTGGTGTAAGTGTGGGGTGGCAGGTGTGGGAGTGGCTTAAGTGTTGGGTGACAGGTGTGGGAGTGGTGTAAGTGTGGGGTGACAGGTGTGGGAGTGGCTTAAGTGTTGGGTGACAGGTGTAGGAGTGGTGTAAGTGTGGGGTGCCAGGTGTGGGAGTGGTGTAAGTGTGGGGTGCCAGGTGTGGGAGTGGTGTAAGTGTGTAGTGGCAGGTGTGGGAGTGGTGTAAGTGTGGGGTGACAGGTGTGGGAGTGGTATAAGTGTGGGGTGACAGGTGTGGGAGTGGTGTAAGTGTGTGGTGACAGGTGTGGGAGTGGTGTAAGTGTTGGGTGACAGGTATGGGATTGGTGTAAGTGTGGGGTGACAGGTGTGGGAGTGGTGTAAGTGTGGGGTGACAGGTGTGGGAGTGGTGTAAGTGTGTAGTGGCAGGTATGGGAGTGGTGTAAGTGTGGGGTGACAGGTGTGGGAGTGGTGTAAGTGTGGGGTGACAGGTGTGGGAGTGGTGTAAGTGTGGGGTGACAGGTGTGGGAGTGGTGTAAGTGTTGGGTGACAGGTGTGGGAGTGGTGTAAGTGTGGGGTGACAGGTGTGGGAGTGGTGTAAGTGTGTGGTGACAGGTGTGGGAGTGGTGTAAGTGTGGGTGACAGGTGTGGGAGTGGTGTAAGTGTGGGGTGACAGGTGTGGGAGTGGTGTAAGTGTGGGGTGACAGGTGTGGGAGTGGTGTAAGTGTGGGGTGACAGGTGTGGGAGTGGTGTAAGTGTGGGGTGACAGGTGTGGGAGTGGTGTAAGTGTGGTGACAGGTGTGGGAGGGTAAGTGTGGTGAGTGGGAGTGTAAGTGTGTGGTGACAGGTGTGGGAGTGGTGTAAGTGTGGGGTGCCAGGTGTGGGAGTGGTGTAAGTGTGGGGTGACATGGTGTGGGAGTGGTGTAAGTGTGGGGTGGCAGGTGTGGGAGTGGCTTAAGTGTTGGGT